>OY987208.1:20813314-21368314 GCA_963920795.1 Eutolmus rufibarbis | reverse complement strand
TTTTATTTCTATTTTATTTCTATTTTATTTCTATTTTATTTCTATTTTATTTCTATTTTATTTCTATTTTATTTCTATTTTATTTCTATTTTATTTTATTTTATTTTATTTTATTTTATTTTATTTTATTTTATTTTATTTCATTTCATTTTATTTTATTTTATTTTATTTTATTTCTATTTTATTTTATTTTATTTTATTTTATTTTATTTTATTTTATTTTATTTTATTTTATTTCATTTTATTTCATTTTATTTCATTTTATTTCATTTTATTTTATTTTATTTTATTTTATTTTATTTTATTTTATTTCATTTTATTTTATTTTTATTTATTTATCGCCACGACTGTGAAGTCAGTTTGTCCTGCCGCATTATCTAATCAGAAATTGAAAGAAACAATGTTGACAGAATCACGGAAAAAATTCTACTGAAGAAAAACATTGTTGCGGAATCACGGGAAAAAAATTCTACTGAAGAAAAACATTGCTGCGGCATCACGGGAAAAAAATTCTACTGAAGAAAATATTTATGAACAATTTTTTTTACTTTTTATTTCATTTAACGAGAACGCTTTAACATTTTTGAAAAAAGAAAATTTTGCATAATACTAGATACTTATCCGCATACTCTAGCATTTTTTTCCGAACCGATTAACAAACCCGCTTTTTATTAAAAAATAAAGAAGAAAAACGACAATTCCACAACCTGTTATAATACTCCCGGAGCGCCGAGTTTCTTTTCTATCAACATTTCTTTTTTATTCTATCAACATTTTCTTTTCTATCAACACTCGGCGCCCTACCGGGCGCCTTGATTTCATGTAAATTGTCAAATCAACCTTCGAGCGACCCAACGTTTGGCGCTGCTGTCAAGCAATTCTATAATTATTCGGGAAAATTATCGCAGCACTCAATGCTGTGCGGGCTCATCTTTTTCTTCCACTCTCAATAAAACCTTTCCTTTCCTCTTAAACAGTGTTTTTTTTTGTTTTTATCTCTTTCTTTTAGAAGTCGGCGCCATTTCTTTTGGTCCCGAGGTAATAGATTTATTTTTCAAAAAATCGAAAAAAAAAAAGTTTTTAATTTTCCCGGATTCTAATTTTCATTAACTAATTCCGTCCGACGGCTCCGGATATCAAATTTGAATCCTTAAAAATATTACTCCCTTTTCCCGACTTTCCTGAAAAAAACGGCCGAACAGCACTTAGATCCAAACAAAACTCTCTTGAGGCACGCCGCGGAACTTTCTGCCGTTACAGACGACCATTACGTCCAAAACGGAGCAGCCCACTCACACACTCCTCGCACTGGCAGCAAAGCCAGCTCGTGAAATGTGCGAGTCGCTGCTACGGTGGTTGCGACGGTCGCCACGGCTGCCCATCGCGTGAACCGAGACGCATTGCTAACAACGAGCGCTGCTTAGCGTGAATATTTCTTAGCGCTACATTTCGGGCCGACACAATTTGGACTTTTACGAGAGTTCGGGGTGTGGCTAGTACGGTTGAGTTCCGACCGTCGAGTTTTGTGCACTTTTTTCCCGCCTGGTTGGCGAAGAAACTGGACTCTCGGAACCCAGCGAACGGTATTTTGTGAGATATCTCCCATCCCAAGACCGCGGTAAAATTGAGACGGCGAATTTTACCGCGGTCTTGGGGCTCGCTCGGGCTGATGCCCATGGGCGTAGGTAAAGTAATGTTGTTTGGATAAATTTAATTTTAGGTTTCCCTGACCACAGCAACGAATGAAAGACATCCAATGTTTCTATGGTTTTATTGATAAAAATTAATAATATCAGTTAGCATATAAATAAATGTGCTCCGGCTTTCCATTGAATGTAAACCTACCCAGCCATTTCATATGAGAGTTGGTTTTTGAAAAGCTTTTTGGGCTTAGCAGTATTTTATAATTTTTTAGTGGATAAATAGTTGGAACTTCAATTTGGCCATTTGTAGATTCTTCTCCGACTCTTTTAAACATTGATGTAATTTTTGGAGGTGACGAAATGTATCCAACTCCTGGTACGAGCGTGTACGGCACCGGCGGTAGGCAAATGAAAAATATATGAGATTCTTTGACCTTTGAAGAATATTTAAATTTTTGATTAAACGATGAATATGTCTGATATAAAAGTTCTGTAGAACTATATTCTCTTCTCTGCCTGGGATTGAAATCAGGTTTACTTGCTGCAATAATATATTCTTCATTGATGCTATTTCTGCAAGTAATTTTCTGATTTGTTGGCAATAATGTGTTGCCCAATGTAATTGAAGAGTAATATATCCATATTGTGAAAATTGGCGTACGTATCTTCATTCTGAAAATGCAAAAATTTATTGAAAATACAACTTTTAAGCGGTTTAATTAAAGGCAGTTTTTGAAGCAAACTGTGCAGTTTAGAAAACGAAACTCTTTTTCCAGAGCTGAAAATTGGCAGTTTATAAGCCTCGGTAAAATGCACTTAAAAACTCCAAAAAATCGTACCGATACAATCGTTTACTTTATGAACAGAATTTTTCTCCGATAAGCGCAGTAAAAGATACACAGGGACCCTTTTAAAATCGTGAACATTGAAAGTTTAGCGATCTTCACAGAAAAAGAATGCGTAGTAAATATCAAAATTTAAGAACAGAGTCCAAAATTTTATTTAATTTTCTTGAGGATGCAAAAGAAAAGTATGCCTTTACCATAAGAAAGAAAAAAACCAAGTTATGGTCTTTTAAAACTACCTCTTTTTTGGCATAGCATTTTAGAGAAACCAGTGTTCGTCGACATTAACATAAGCATGCGATAAGGTATATCGTCATGAAGATTAGTTAATTTCTGGTGTTATAATTTACACAGGGGTAAAGGCGAAAATGGGTTGAGAAAACATTATCGTATACATGTATACGGCACATCATTTTACATTTTTTCGGGGCAATAAATAAATTTCTGGTGGTATTTTAAGTAGTCAATTGAAAATTATTAGCAAGCATGTTGAACATAATTTTAGTTGTTTTAGAACAATTTATCTATTTCTGATGATATTTGTTATCTAGAGCTAGTATAATTATAAGAAAGTAATTATGGAATATATGAACATTTTGTTGTAGCCTTTTTAAAAAGACTTTATTCTTTCGCCTGTACTGATGTTTTTCAAATTAAATCAGTCGAAAATGGAAAGCTTCTATAAGGAATGTTTCAGGCCTTCTTTGGAATGCGAGAGGCCCTCCTTTTTCGTATCCTAATTCCTATTCTTATCATAGAAGAATGTCCGCTGAAGGAGGAGAGAAACTGTTAGGATGGACATATTTTCGTTTTCGAAAATTATTTCAGTCCGATTTCCTATTTCTTTTAATTATTTCCCATTTCTCATAATTATATTCCTGTTAGCGGTTTAATGGTTAGGTATGGGAAGTAATAAATATAGTTAACAAATTGAAGGAGAGATAACGTTGTTGAAAAATGAATAAATATGTGTTTTACTAATAATAACAATATCACACATCTTCTGCTTACAAAATTAGAATTATCATCTTCACATTCAGTAGCGAGCAAAAAAAAAATCTATCAATTGTTACTGGGAACAGTCCTAACATATAAGTTTTAGTAAAGAGACCTAAAATTAAAGTCGCCTTTATACAATAAACTGTTTAACGTTTATCTGTATTTCTATAGACTGCTTTTCCAAGTTACTGTAAAGGTTTGCAAATTCAAATGCCCTTTTGAAAGACATGGATTTTGAAAGGAGCAAAAAAAAACAAAATGCAACAAAGAAAAATCCTATTATTATTAAACAAATAAATCAATTTCAATTATCAAACTTAATAAAAATCATACTAAATACTAAATATTAAAATTTAAAAATTCATTATGTTAATATTTCGTCGCATGGTCTCGAGTATCAAGTATAGCTTTGCACCGAGATGACATCGAGTCAACTAATTTTGTAATACTATCAAGAGGATTTTTGTCCCATTCAACTGATAGTAGTTCCATTAAATCATTTAAATTTTTACAGCGATGAGATTGAACCCTCTTAAGGGGAAACACCACTATGAAACTTTAAACAAAAAAAAGTTTGTTTTTGCATTTTCATAAAGTATATATGTACTTTCAAAAATATGTGGGTTAAATTTCAAATCAAAATTCCGAAAATTAACTGAGTTACAGTCATTTTATTGGTAGCGTGACCGTCCCTGCCAGGCGCTCTGTGGGGACCCTCAGTCTCTTGCATATTTTACAATGCTTTAATTCATTGGTATGGTAAAAAGCACCAAAATCAAATTCGAGTGGTGGCACTATTGTTGAAATAGCCTTGTTTATTTCAACAATAGTATTTAATGAAGGAACACAGGGCTTATTGAAAAATGTGGAGTTAATGGGCATCAAAGTTGGACCGACACTCCACTCGCTCTGCATCGAACGACACATGAAACGGGTGAAAACAGCTAAAAATCTCTTAGAAATGGTCCACAAAAAAAGTAAAAAGTACGAAAACGGCACTGGAGATGCTAATGAAGAAATATCATATAGCCCGGGGCTCGATAGTTTAATGGAAGTATTAATATTTTACAAAATAAATAACGTTGTGTCAAGAAAAACGCTACGAAAACTTTAAACGCGTTTTTCTCGAAACGACTTCTGGCAACGATTCCAGGAAAATTTATCGGCCGATTTTCAATTTTTTTATCTGAAATATTTGTAATCACAGTAGCTATCGTTAAGCGTATCCTTTTTTAAAAATTTCAATAATTACTATTTTTTTTAACTCTTTAAATAAAAAAAACAGTGCCCAAAAAATTGAAAAAATTTCAAATCGCCATCATTTTGTAAAACAAACAAAAATACAAAAACTCATACGCTTAACGATAGGTACATTCATATAGATAATGCTCATATTTTTTTTTTTCTTCAGATAACTCTAAATCGAGATATCGTTGCCATGATGCAGGGGTCATTAATTTTTTGTTATTAATTAAAGGCCAATATTGTTGTAAATTATTAATATTTTTAAATAAAAATTTATATGAAACTAGTTGAATGTATACTTAATAAAAGAATCCACTTATTAATTAGTTATCCCTGAGAAAAAAATAGGCTATTTTTTCGGCCGTCACAGTGGCGTTCTACCTTAAGTAACATATCGCACAGATGCTCAATAGAGTTTAAGTCTAAGGATTATGAGGGCTAGCTTAAAACTTTAATTTCTTTTACTGAAAGAAATTCTTCATACTTCATAATTATCATGTTGAAATAGCTGTCCTGGAGCATTTTTTCGGTGGCATAAGGAAGTCGATCATGCTAAGCTAATTTATAGGGTGGTTTTTTTTGTGGTATCTGAAGTTTCTTTTGAATAACTATGACAGCATCTGTCAAATCGCTAGCTGACAGCTCCTGTCATAAACTTCAGTCCAGCACAATTTTTACCATGGAGTATCACGGTATAGAAAAGACAAGGTATGCCATTCCGAAACGAGGGTCCGCCATCTTGCGCGTCATTTTGGATAAATATTGTGTGAAAAGAGTATACATACATACATACATACAGACATTTTCACAAAGCCATACATACATTTTTTATCCAAGATGACGTCACGAGCTGTCAAATTGCCGGAATGGCATACCTTGTCTTTTCTATACCGTGATGGAGTATTACATGTCAAAAGAAAAAGCCGAAATTGTTCAATTTTATACAGAGCAAAATATCGTTCCAAAAAAGTACCAACACCAAAGACAATCCGACGTTTAGCGGCAAAATTTCGTGATAGTGTGTAATTGGCAACCGAGAGGCCTAAAGCTAAAGCACGTCCACGTCGAAGTAATGATGCTATTGATGCTGTACGGGCCGATGTTGAACAACATCCCCAAATATTATCGCCGCCGTGCTCAACAGTTTACCTTGCATGCATAGACTAGATTTTAAAAGTAGATTTGCATAATTTTCCATACAAGATGCAATTAACACAACAATTATTGCCAGCTGATCGAGCACGTCGCGTTGAATATGGTCGAAACATGCAAACCATCCTTGCCAGGTACCACAACAAAAATCACCCCGTATTTGCCAGACACCCAGTTAAAAAACCGCGAATCTCAAAAGCCAATAGACAAAAGTGCATAGCGTTTGCTAAAGACCATTTTCTTCAGATGGTACACGATGTGGCCGTTGACCACCGGAGAACGATATAATCTTCGTTACCAGGTCCCTACAGTGAAACATAGCGGAGGATCCTATATGGTTTGGGATATGTGTCGATTTTGAGTGGGTACTAACTTTTAGGCAACGCATATGTTTAACTTTAGGTGCGTTTAGCTGTAATGGCGTTGGTCCGCTTAATTTTTAAGATTATGGAGACGACAATGCTTCCTTATGCCACCGAAATCATCCAGGATGGGCATTTCAACATAAGCATACCAGTAGGGTCAGTAAGGAATTTCTTTCAGTAAAAGAAATTAGAGTTTTAAGCTGGCCCTCACAATCCCCAGACTTAAACACTCTTGAGCATCTCTGGGAGATGTTATTTAAGAGGGTTCAATCTCATGGCTGTAAAAATTTAAATGATTTAACGGAATTAGTGTCAGTTGAATGGCAAAACATTCCTCTCGATAGTTTTATAAAATTAGTTGACTCAATATCATCTCGATGCAAAGCTGCACGCACTTAATGCTTGGGGCTATGCAACAAAATACTAACATAATGAATTTTTAAATTTTTATATTTAGTATGATTTTTATTAAGTTTGATAATTAAAATTGATTTATTTGTTTAATAATAATAGGATTTATTGTTCGTTGCATGTTTTTGCTCCCTTAAAAATCCATGTTCTTTCATGTCATTTGAATTTGCAAACCTTTATAGCAATTTGGAAAAGCAGACTATTGAAATACAGATAAACGTTAGATAAACATAAAGGAAAAGCTTGATTTTGTTAGATTCTCCTTTATTTATTTATTTACTTTTTAATTATTTTATTTAATTGATTATTATTTATTGAATTAAGTAAAACTTCTTGATTTGATTATTTTTATTATTTTCTGTATTTAAGTTTTCAGGGAAATTAATTATTAACTTGAATTGTTCTTTTTCCCTCAGCCTTTTTCTTACATTTTCCCAAAACTCTTTTTTTACAATCTATCTTCAATTATTATTTCATAGCTACTCGATTTTTCCTATAAACGGCATGCTTCACAATCTTTACATATCAAAGTATTTACAAGGTAACTACAACAAGTAAATTTTGAAGCCGTTCCTACCGAAGTCTAAAAATATTTAAATTCACATTTTAAATTAAATTAAATTTCTTTAAAAACCGCCACAACACCCCCTTTCAGATCACAAACAGCTTATTGTTACTTTACTTTTAGGTCTCTTTACAAAAACTTATATGTTAGGACTATTCCCAGTAACAATTGTTGCATTTTTTTTGCTCGCGACTGTACAGTAGGTACATGCCCCACTTATTATAGAGTACTGAAAATGTTTACTGGGTTATAGTGACATTATCAAGATTTGATCCTATTATATTTTTCCTTTTCAACACTTTTGCATAAGAAACAAGCTCTTCCATAGACCTTCTAACGGAAGGAATTTTTAAATTTCCGACAAAGAAAGTATGAGAGCTCACATATAAAGGAATTGGGTATGATTGACAAGTTTTATCACACTTCCTTGGTTCATGTTCTAAGGTGCTTGCGGCCTGCTTAAATAATTAAAAACATGTCTCAGTCGAATCAATATTATTCTTTCATTATTTTGTGAGTTACCTTTAGTATCAAAATGCGGCAATAAAATTATCAAATTTGTCGTCAAATGTGTAGTTTCCTAATTTTTAATACATTAGAAATTATTATTATGAATTGTTAATCTTGTGACTGAAATTTCACGTTCCTATCTTAATCTTAGGAATGTGCTATGTAGAACAAAACTTGTTTGAGTTAGTTTAGTTCATTTAACAAATGGAAAGCATTTCTTTAGAATTTAGGTGTGCGCTTCCGGGCTCCTTGTAATTTAGTAATCAGTACTAAAAGTAGGTAGTATAATATTCACTGTTTAAAATGAAAATCTTATTCTTTTTTTTTAAATTGTTTAATTAAAAATATAAACTTCGCAAAAGTGCTCATGTTTTAAATATTATATTTAGTCACTATGCAATTACACATTTAAGTGGCGAAGAATTAGTATACGAACATACTTGTAAATAAAATAATTAACGACTTTTACGGGCTGTTCCGTGTTTAAAATGTAATCACTATTTCTGAATCAACTAAATTCAATTTAACCAAAGAATTCACTATTAAAAACTACACTGGAAGATCTCTTATGATTAACTCCCGGATAGACGACAAATTTGTAAACAAAATTAAGTACCAATTCACCTGAATAGATTTCAACGTCTGTTGCGAACAATTTGCATGACGCAGTCACAGTGTTAAAAGAATTCGCAAGCCTTCGCGATTCGTCCGAATTAGCCGCCGTTTTGGACAAATTTAATTTACCCGGTCTCCTGCCGAACGAATCTAATTGGAATGAACTTCTGAAGCACACTGAGTGTCTGGCAATTTTAATAATTAAATGAAGTTGGATGCAACTGTCGTCTCAACAGCTTTATTTATTTTTTAATTGGATTCACTGCAAAGATTTATCGATTCGACTCAGTAAGGGAGCTATCAATGACAGAATCTGTGGGATCTTTATAGCAGGGCTGGTTTTGCACCGCGTTAAGAAATGATAAATGATACGTAGCTCATCTGCAATTTACTCACCTTTTAGACCGCAAGTTAAATTGGTGCTGTGTGTGGAAGTAATGCAACCACTTGAGGAAGACATATAAATTCCTATCTCTTGTTCTTCGGAAGCAAACGAATCCCGGAGGTCTAGAACGCCACAGAACACTCTCCTGATTAGGACCTTTACGGACATATAAAAACTTTATTTGCAACATATTAATTTTTGGATGGAACCTAAATTAAGCTCCGCTTTTTTTACTAGCGAACTCGCGGCACAGAGTCCGTCGGATATCATGATGATGCGACTACCAGACTCGCCGTTCCCGTTGCTCATCAATTAAATAGGAGTAGTGAACGAGATAAAATACGATAACCCGATGAATTAATAAATCTTGGCTTTCCGCGAAACACGATACTTCTAAATAATATTAAGACCCTGTTGAGCCTGCATGATATTTCCTAACTTGACTTGATTACTTTACAATTAAGAGGGAAATGTTATTGATTTAATTTCTACTTAAATTTTAACGGTACGCAAACATTAGTGTTTACACAGGTTTGTTACGTAGCATCGCAAGAGTGGATAAGTACAGGAAGTATTTATTTCTTATTGAAGCGTCTGATTTTATTACAGTAGATTTTGGTTTGTTATATAGAAATAATATACTACAGAGTGTTTTGTTCGGCAGCTATTTAAGTTTGGTATTTTGCATTTGAGAAGCGAAACGAATAATGGCATTTTATTACTTCACATTGTCAATTTATCAGTTTCCGGTGCCTTTTTAAAATACTTTTGATATTTAGGTATATTTACTATAACTCTTTTAAACTTTTTCAAATTGTATTTCTAAACGAAAGCTTTAAAGTTTAAAGGTTGGATGTATAGTGGCAACCTTACAAATATTTGAGACTGTTTGTTGCATAGAAATATTGTGCGCCGCGGAAACATCTTTCACACATCTTAACATTTTTAAATTCATATTCATATAAATATGTATGTATGTACATCTGGAAACTAACAGTGGCCTTATACAGCGCGTAAAAAAAGTTCCGGGACGGTCGAATATCGTGCGAAATAACATTGGATCAAGAAAACATGTGTCAAATATTTTTGAAAAAGCTATCCATTGGCATTAAGCTCGATCCTCCAACCCCATCCCTTGGGGCGGGGAAACTTTAAAATTTTAAATGGGAACCTCCATCGTTAATTCCGGACTCGCATTCGACGGGAAAAAATAAGAAACTTTTATCTGAAACATTTTTTTCGATTCGTTAGATGGAATGCGGCGGAGAATGTGTCAGGTGTAAAATAAAAGTTCCGGGACGGTCAAATAGCCCACGAATTACATATCGGAACGAAAAAAGGAAAAATATTTTTTCAAAAGCTATGCAACAATCTTTCATATTTTTTTCCCGTAGAATCCGAATCCGCAATTAAAAATGGGGGTTCCCATTTCAAATTTTAAAGTTACTCCCATCCTCACCCCGAAAGGATGCTGATCGAGTTTGATAGATGGATTTGATTGGATAGATTTTCAAAAAAATATTTGATACGTGCTTTTTCCGCTTTTCGATCCGATGTGTATTTCGCGAGATACTCGACCGTGCCGGAACTTTTCTTACACGCTTAAGCGTAGCATGCTGTTGCCAAGATAGAGCTCAAGGAAAATAAGCACATATTCGTTCAAGGAATTTTGTTAACTTGTCATTTGTTAAAGAAAATTTATGTCTGAAGCGAAGCGTGTGTGACGAATGAGGAATCATCTTCAGCAATTACAACGGCAGTTTTGGGACCAATGGTCAAAAACATATTTAAATTCGTTGCAAAACAGAACAAATTGGGAAATGCAAGCAAACATAACAGCTGGAGATTTGGTACTGGTTAAAGAGTCCAAACTCTCACCATGCTGTTGAGTTTTCGGTAGAGTTATTGAAACTCACGCTGGAGCTGATCAATGTGTACGACTAGTAACCTTTAAAACCAACTCGGGGACATTCAAGCGACCAATAACAAAGGTCGGTCTTTTGCCTATTCACTAGACAATGCAAGTTCACTGCCCTTTATTGATCTAATGGGACATTACCGCTAGGGAAATATAAAAATCCTTCACGGGCCAGCAATTGCATTAGTTTAAATTTATCGCCATGAATTCACCAACTCTATCGACAATTTCGAGCAGCAATACAAGTTGAACATATTTTTTTTTAATAGCATTATTATAAAAATGCATAAGAATGCCTAATGTGAATCTATACATAATTTTATAAGCTCTAGTTTTTTCACAATCGGATCCGGATCAGATTAGTTATAAAATTGATCATACCATTAATAATTAATTAACTAATTTATTAGCATAATATTATAATATTGTTCATAGAATAATTTTATTTAATTTGTTCATCTAATGATCTAAATTCATAGCTAATAAAAAAATAAAATTTGATTCCGAAATTAAATAACTTAATTATTTGAAATAATCAGCTATTTCCAAATTAATCCTCGGCAAGGACGTGGTAGGCGATTCTGGGACCAGTTGCCTATTGCCCGCGGAATTGGAGAAGCTCTTTGTTGCCTCCAAGGAGGGCCTGGACGAGTCACAGCAGAGTCAACTGTCAGAGCTGTTTCGGCAACATGTATCGCCTTTTTCACAAGGGAAGCAAGATCTTGGACGGACTAGCATTCTGCGGCACCGTATAAACACAAAAGATGCGGAACCGGTGAAGCAATCTGCACGCCGGATCCCTCTCGCGCGACGTGGTGAGGCTGAACATCTCCTACAGGAGATGAATGGGCTTAGGGCTGTCACACCCAGTACCAGCCCATGGAGCTCACCGGTGGTCCTGGTGAAGAAAAACGACGGGACCCTCCGGTTGTGCATAGACTACCGGAAGCTGAACGAAGTAACGAAGAAGGACTCATATTCCCTTCCCAGGACCGATTTGACCCTGGACGCGTTGGGTAGATCTACGTGGATTGCGACGCTGTCTGCAGTCGGGATATTGGCAGGTGGAGCTGGAGGCCGCCGATCGAGAGAAAACCTCCTTATAATACTGGAAGGGTTCCCATATACGTCCACGCTGGTGTACCTGGACGATATAAGTGTGCACGGCGAATCTTTCACAGACCTATTGAGGAATCTCGACGCTGTAAACGCAAGCATAAAGGCTACCGGACTAGAGATCTCTCCGGGTAAATGGGAGGTGAAATTCGTAGGACACATCGTTTCAGAGAGGGGATTGTCAGTTGGCCCGGAGAAGGACAGCAAAAAGGAGGTAGAATCCTTCTTGGGAATGTGCGCCTACTATCGCCGCTTATCTTAAATTTCTCCGGAATAGCCAAGCCTCTAACCGCACTGACAGGAAATTACGAGAAGTTCGACTGGTCCTAGGAGTGCGACAGCACCTTTGTAAGGCTGAAGGACATGCTGACCTTCGTCCCAATCCTCAGCCAACCCTTACCTAGCGGGGACTTCATCGTCGATACAGACGAGAGCGACACGGTGTGGGGGGCGATATTTTCGCAAGTACAGGATGGATAGGAACGGGTTCTCGAATACTACAGTAAGACCCTTAGTCGCCCGGAAAGGCACTACTGTGTCACGAAAAAGGAATTGCTCGCAGCCGTTAAAGGAATTTCTCACTTTAGCCTATACCTCCTTGACAGACATTTTACGCTACGAACAGACCACACCTCTCTACGGTGGCTGTTTAGTTAGGGAGTTAAGGCGAATAACAAAGCAAAGACGTTGGTTAATAAAAGTACTTTATTAGCGGCCTTCTCTTAATATAAACTTTCCAACACACGACTGCGGATAGTACCGATCGCTAGCACAAGAAGAGAGATCATTTTGGTGAAAAAAACGAGCTGCTGCTTCCGCTTACGATATCGATGACGTCGGTGTGAGGAACAATTGGTCGGATGCTCATATGACCAAAGAACTTTGTTTTAAGTTTAAATATTCCGCCTGCTTCGCCGAAGGTGAATGTTGATTGTAGGTGCAGCTACCGCCCGCCATCGAAGTCCCTTGGGTGATAGGCATAGAATCTATGAAGAGCAGTTAAGGTATAATTAGATAGTTTTAGGAGATAGGTAAGATTCGAAGATTTCTAATATATGTCTTTTTAGGTAGCCACTGCCTAGTTTTAACAATACTGCACGGGACAATTCATCCTGTCCAGGGTATACTTCAACAACCCTGGACAAAAGCCACTTACAGAGTGGCAACCGTTCATCCTTAAGAAGGACGATGTCACCTTCTTTAATTTGGGGGTGCTCTGATTGCCATTTCCTCCTGTGTAATAGATTTTGAACGTAATCTTTCTGCCAAGATTCCCAGAAATGATGTAATATGTTCTGTATATGATTCCACCGTGATCGGCCAAAATTTATGGATGATGGCATAGGCTCTGGTACCGCTAGTGGCGCGCAGCCCATTAGGAAATGTTCAGGCGTTAGAGCAATAGTATCCGAAGGATCAGCATGTAAGGGGTCTATGGGCCTAGAAGTCAATCAAGCCTCTATTTGAGCTAACAAGGTGTTCATCTCATCGATGCATAGTACGGTACTTCCAATAGTGCGACGTAAGTGGTGCTTTAGCGATTTTACGCCGGCTTCCCATATGCCGTCAACGTGAGGAGAGATAGGAGACATAAAATGCCACTCGGTGCCCTCTCCAGCTAATACCTTGTGCAATGAGCTGGTGACGCCTTGCAACCCGGACACGACCACCAACGATGTAAAACCTGTGAAGACCCAGATAGGACGACTAGCATTTCAAATCACCAACGACGACACCAGAACCTTCAGGACGGCCGAGTTGTGGGATCCTAATATCCCCACACTTACTTTTTGAACGCACCCCAAGGCATTGGCCAAGATTGAATCGCAACCTGTACCAATTTTGTGCGGATAACAAGCCCACGCCCTTCCTATTATTTATTTATTTAAATAATTAATAAATTTATACGTTACTCGGAGTTTAAGCTCATATGGGGCAATGATGAAACCTATATTATACTATCATTTAGCTTTTAGCTACAATTCTTCTTACTTCGTATTTACGCCAGGAATCTTCATGTGAGGTATTATTCTAGACAATGCGTTTTCACAGAAAAAGCCTGCTTATCCTAAATCTAATTTTGATCTTAGCTAATATGAGTTTGTTGAGTGATTTAGTTATAAGTGTAGGGATTTCATTAATTGGGTTCGGAGAATGTTGAATTCGGTAATTTAACTAATTAATTTACTCTATCTTAGCTGGATAGCGACTATATGTATGCTATTATACCTAAATCAGTTAAGAGGGATAGGTGGGCCGAAGGTTGGAATGGGTTAAACAAGTTGGGGAATTCACCGCAGATGTTCCTCCTGACTTCGCATCCCGTTAGGATATGGCGAATGCTAAGGCTCTTCTGGCAATTCTGGCAGCTCTAACTAGCAAATGTGTGTGTGTGAGCCTAGTGTGTCTAGTTCTAACTCGGAATATCTTTATGGCTTTTTCCCTGGCAGCTCTTTATTATATGTATACCGGAGGATTTGGTGGTGAGCTAGAAAGGTATTTTCCCGTTGCCAAGCTTCCTCGAGTTTTTGTCTTAATGTTGTAGGCGTCATCTTCGAATAAAGGAGGCCGCTGCGACTTGTTCCCCTTTATGTGTAAAGTCGAAAGATATTTTTGCTGCTCTGTCCGCGGTCTAATTGGTTTGGATTCCTATATGAGCGGAGGTGCAAACCAACCTGATGTGCTTGGTGGTTTTATTGTGTGAGTGTTAGCATATTTTTACCAGGGCTTCGTCCGGTTGTTGATTTGCAATCGCTAGTAGGGCAGATTTCGAGTCGGTGTATATGGATGTCGCTATTTTCTGGTTGAGGGCATAGCATGTGGCTTTTGATATTCCATTAATTCAGCTTTGTATCTCGAGGTCGTCGTAGGCAATTTGAAGCGATTAGTGATGGGCAGGTTGGTAGAACTCGGCGGATAAGCTAACAAAGCTGCTGCAATCTGTTCGCGCGGTCATTATCTGGTCCGGGCTGTGCAGGGTATTGTAGTGCGGTCTGTCAGGATTAACCAACGCAGTTGCCGGCGTAATGGGCCTGAGTTGTGGAGGCACACAAAGGCAGGCCTGTGTGCCCAACGATGAGGATCTTGGCAATGTGGGCCGTAATGTGCACAGGGGCACCGTAGTTTTTGGCGACGATGGCTCTCAGGAGCTTGTCTATCTTCCGTAATTTTGTGATACTGGCACAGTGTTCGGACCAGTTTATTCGGCTGTTCAAGGTTAATGCGAAGATTTTTAGGCTGATGGATGGGGTTATTTCCACATCGTCGATTATAAGGGGTCACTTCTGCCAGTCTATTCCTCTTGTAAAGGCGATCTGCTCGACTTTGTGGAGCGGGACTCTGCCTCCAGTTCGGTGACACCAGATGTAGATAGCTGTTAAGGCTCTTTGTAATTTTGTTGCTGGATCGTCAGCCTCCGTCGTCAATAGTAATTTGTCGGCGTAAGCGTATGTCTTTAGTCCGTCGATGCAGTTGAGTTTAGGGATGAGAGCGAAGATAAAGGTGTTAAAGAGAGAGGTTAAAAAGGGCGATCCGGAGCGGAGGGTATTACTAATGGGGAAGATATTTAAGCGGAATCCATTGACTCTGACCTGTATGGATCTATGCGTAAAGAAGTTGATTATTAGTTTGATGAATATCTCATATATGCCATCCTTCTGGAGCTACGTGGCTATGATCCTACTACATACTCTGTCGTATGCCTTCTCAACATCTACGGAGAGCAGGCTGAGAACCCTCCTCCGGCCCAGCGCGACAATAATATCCGCCTCCAGTTCCAGGAGAAGTGAGTGCCTTTATACCTCCTGAAACCTTCGATGCTACCAAGTAGTATTTTATATAGGACCTTTGCGAGACGAGGTCCACGATTTTTTTCTTACAGACTTGAGAGGCAGGGCAAACTCGATTGGACGTAAGTTTTTGCGTGTGGTCGGTCTACCCTATCGTGCAGACTTCTTATAGATAGATATCAGAACAACACCCTTCCATGCACGGGGAAAGGTGCTTTTTTAAATGATCATATTGCACAAGGAGCAGAGTCTGTCCTTAAAATCAGTTGGGGTTTTCTTAATCATTTTATACGAGATCTTATCCCTCCAGAAGCAGATCAAGAACCAAGCGTAGAGACTTATTCGTTCAGATATACTGGGTGTGATAAGTTGCGGAGTGGATTAGGCGAGTAGGGTGTTTCTGTAAGGGACCACGGGGCTTTCCTACGAATGTTTTTCAGACTGAAAGACTAATCATCTGTCTTTCGCCATGCTTCAGCCAAGTTTGCGTCGATGGATTGTGCGAAAGTTATCCAGCACGAGGTTTTTGCTTCTTTGATTGTTTTTTAACTTCCGCCGATTTTCTCCGGTAATTCCGAAAGTTATCATTTGTAGGCAGTGGCGTAGCGTGCCTTGGCGGGGCCCCGTATAAAAATTTGTTTGGGGGCCCTTAGGAAGGGTAAAGATTTCTCACAAAAGAAAAAAAAATGTTTGCATAAAATTAAAAGAAATATTTATTCATCATAATTATCTATCTGTCACTTTTTCCAAAATTTTTACAAACAATTCAAATTAATTATACACTGTTGAGTTGGGGGGAACCTTAGGTGAATAGGAATCAGTGGCGGCTGCTCAGGGTGTTCTAGGTGTTCGGCGCACACCCATAATTTGTTTTAAAAATATCAATCAATTATATATCTTTAATTATTTACAAATTGCAAGATAAAGTCTGCCGCTGGATAAGAAAGCAAAGAATTTTTTAATAATCAGCGAACAATGAATGTGAATAACAATAATATTTATAAATGCAAAGTGCAAACGCACCCTATTTCTTCTGAGTTCTCTACCGAGTAGCGAACATTTACCCACATTTAAGATTGCAAACGCACCACCCTACCCCTCTTTCTAATATTTCTCGCTGTGGGTTCTCTGCCGACTAGCGAACCTGAGCCATATAGGGATTTTGCACTAAACTCATCAGGACTTGGCGGCTGCTCAGATTTGGGTTTCTATGCAGGAAATATACCGAGGGTGGTGCGCTGAGCGATTCGCACCACTCACGCGACGTATGAGAATGTCAAATAAAAGAGAGTGTCGGATAAAATAAAGAGCCGTCATAGAAACGACTAAAGAGTCTAACTCGCCCTCCGTTGTTGCTCCCTCACCATAGTTCACTGGTTGTGCCGTGCTTGCTTGTTTTGCGTTGGGGGAGGCTTTTACTCTTTCGATGCAGCAGGTTAACTAGGACAAGACTTCGACTGAGGGAGGACGGGGCGTAAAAAAAGGATATCCAATTTTTGAAGAGTTATTGAAGAATCTAATATTCTCTTAGTTGGAATTCCGTCCCATTTCCGATTGAAAGTGGTGCGATGAGAATAGAGAACCACGATCAGCTTTTTCAACGTTTTTTTTGGTTTAATTGACTTTTTTTAATTGACGATTTTTCCAACATATTTTTGTTAAATATTTTTCACAAGATATTTGCACATATTGATGTACTTTTCGATGTTCTTCAATCTAAACATATAGATATTTCCTATTGTATCGAAAAAATTGAAGATACGATAAAGTTTTTAACATTAATGCGGTGTGATTTTCAAATATTTTATGATGAAACTGTGGCAGACATTGGACCTCCCCGGAAACGTTTGAATTCAGAAACTTGCCATTTTAAACAAATATATTTGGAATTTTAGATACCGTAACGATGCAATTAAAAACTAGATTTGATACTTTGGAAAAACTAGAATTTGTGCAACTTTTAAATTTCTCTAAAATATCGACTTATCAAAGAATTTTCCCAGAAAAACCGTTTAAAAATCTCCAAGAAAATTACGGTGAAACTTTTGACTTTGCCAAGCTGAAAACAGAACTGACAGTATTTTACAGCTCGAATTTTATTGGCACCTGTGAAAGCATTTCTAGTATTATAACAAATTTAATTCAAAATGATTTGAAAGAATCGTTTTCCGAAGTTTTCAAATTAGGCGAACTTATTTTGACATTGCCAATTAGTACTGCTTCTGTTGAAAGGTCTTTTTCGACATTAAAGAGGATAAAGACTTTTTCTAGAAATACCATGATGGACGAACGATTGTCAGGTTTGGCACTAATGTCAATAGAAAAGACAATACTAAATTCAATGAAAGAGAGGCCAGAGTTTTATCTAAAAATCATTGAAATTTTTTGCATCAAAGAAAGGAGGATCGATTTAGTATATAAATAAATTTCTAAATAATTCTTTACGATACTACTTTCTTTAGGTTTTGCATTGCATATTGGTTTAAGCCTAATTTCCGGCTTTTGTATTGTAACTCTTTCTGCACTAATAACAGGGAAATTTTTTCCATTGGTTGAATTAATTATGTTACATAGGTACGGCAGCGCACACCTTGATAATTTAATCACCAGCCGCCACTGATAGGAATAATAAAATGCACTTTTCCACAATAAACTTGCACTTTAATGCTGCACTGTGCTATTGATACAAATGATAGACGGTGGCTTGCTGACTGTGATTTGGCTGGATCCTGGCTGCTGCGTGTCGCTTGAGTCCCTGCTATCAAGAAGCCCGATCAAGTAGTAAGTGCCCGGTCGTAATTAGCTCCTCGTTCTCTGTACCCAAGAGAGCGGTGTGATGTGATGTTGATTACGATAAGATTGCGTGGGATGCTGTGCCTGCTCCATATTCTCTTTATTGAAGAGGATATATGATGCGTATAGTACTCCTCGCAGCACCATCGATAATATCGATAGATGAGAAGATCGTCCGTGTTCAGTGGTACCGTGCCTTCAATGTTCTTGGAACTTGAACATACACTCTCCTTGCCTTTTTGCGGGAAAAAAAAGAAATTGCTTTTTTTGACTTTTGTCATTTCTGAAATAAAAAAAAATTTGGGAAGTTTTTATTAATTTTTGCTTACGCACGTTGGGGGCCCCCGTGGCCCGGGGGCCCCGTATAATTGATACGGCAGATACGGCGGTAACTACGCCCCTGTTTTAGGCCTCCGCTGAAAACACTGACATATAGGAACTGGTTTCCTGGTCCTGTACAAAAACTCATTTCAAAAATGAGGTTTGGGCCTATACTTAAAATGGTCTCGTTTTTCAGACATGAGCTAGCGGTCCAGTTCCTATATATATAAGTGGCTGGAATCTTTATTAAAATCTGTTTTTTCCCTTACCTTAGAGAGGATGGTTTCAGTCATCCAAACCTGTTGGGTTTTTGGTTTAGGATTAGTGGTAGGGATACAGTCTGCAGCTGCTACTTGGATGGATCTTGTCAGCTGGGTTGTTATTTTATCGGGCTATAAAATAAGTAAGAAACGGATATGAGGTGTAAAAACCCTGTACATGAGCGACCACTTTCCTGAAGAACGGGGAAAGAGGGGTATACCCTTATTTTCAAAGTATTAGTAGTGCGGGTGTGTAACCGAGCAAAAGGAATTGTTTTTGTTTTAGCAGTGGAAATATGGATGCAAATCTTGAGGCAGTGGTGCCGTCTAAAAGGTACAAATTCGTGGAGTACGGGGGAATCTATTTGAAATTTGGTGTATTTTTTCTCAGTCTGCGCGATCCTCAACAGATCTGCCAATCGGCTTGCTGCTGGGGTGAGGGAGTAACCTTCGATCCAAACCGTAGCCTGCCTCCCCCTGGGCGACCGCGGAAACAGTGGAGGCCGTAATTGGAGAGTCCAAGTTTATTTGGACCGCAGGCATAGAGCTATGCCGTGCTTAGACTAGAACACGCTCCGTACCAAAACCCACGAAATCTCGTCCAACAGCGGGGGATAGCTCTTCGGGGCTAAGGGAAAGGCCAAGTCCAAAGTAATGTGAAAAACGGTTTCGGGCTGGTGTCCTTCAGGGTGAGAGAAGGGAAGAACTTGAGTCACGTTGTCTTTGAGTCACTCACCAGATTCGATGTGTGTTTCGGATCGTTGTCATGTTGGAACATCCATCGAAGCGGCATTTATAGCATCTCCTTATATACATATGTAGTTAAATCTGTCCATTATTCTTTCGATCTCAACAAAAGGACCCAAGCCAAGTGCGAAGAAGCAGGTACAAACAATTATGCTACTCAGTGTTTAGATGTAATTTTGAAACAGCCTAAATTAAGCCGCTCATTTTTAGGCCATTGCACAGTACAGATACCGTCTGAATTTAACAGGTTACATTTGAATTCATCACTAAAAAGTGTCGTTTTACATTTTTCGGAAGACCGAAATTTAACCTTTTAAATTCAGACTGATGTACTGTACTATGTATATACATACTTAGCGGCTCAACGTGAGTGTGGAAACCACTTAAAACTTTAAAAAAACTTTTTAACAAAAAAATTAAGAAGCCGAAAAAACTGAAAAGCAAAAAATAATAAACCTTTTTTATTTAACCTTAATAACTAAATTCTTAAACTAATGTAAGTATACCTAAGTATATATTTTTGTAATTATTTTGAGTTTTAATTAACCTTAATAACTAAGTTCTTACACTAATGTCGCCGAAAAATGCCGAGCGTCCACGAAGTTAATGTCAGCGAGACAGCAACCCGACGATGTTTGGCGCCGACTCAAAATTACTTAGGTATACTTACATTAGTTTAAGAACTTAGTTATTAAGGTTAAATAAAAAAGGTTTAGGTTATTTTTTGTTTTTCAGTTTTTTCAGTTTTTTGTTAAAAAGTTTTTATTTTATAATTTTTTGTGGCTGTAATGCAGAGACTGAGAGGTCTACACACAAGAGACTGACAGGTCTAAAGCTCATTCATCGTGAGGTTGTTTTTTAAAATTAATTGTAATACACAACTCAGCATTAAAATCTGTGAGTGAACAATAAATCACCCCTATTTTCCCACCCTTAAGGTAGGAATTTTTTTTCCAAATTTATATGGGACCAACTTCAGGGTATACCCTTTCCAATAAAAAAAGAATTATCAAAATCGGACTACTCTGTAAAAACTTATGCGTGGTCATACATAAAAAAATTAAAAAAATATACGCGTCGACTTGATAACCTCCTCCGTTTTTTTTCGTCGGTTAAAAAGAGGATACACATGTAACACAAAGGGACCAGAAAAGCTTTCACATGAGCCTAAAAGTATTATTGTCGATATGTATTAGTACAAAAAAAAAAAACACAAAATCCTAAAAACCACAAGAAAGAAAAATCTAAAAGACTATAAAAACAACTACGAACGAAATGATACCGCAGCGCACCACGTCTGGTAAATAACAGAGTGGGCTATTTATAAAATTGAAAAATTCCCCAATTTAAAAATAGCGACTTAGTCGCGGGGTATTTTATTGGAGATTTGTTCGGAGGTGATGGACTGGACCCTATATATGACCCCGTCATCGGGGCCCTGGATGTCCGGGTCCCAATATTATAATGTAACATTATATTGTCATCGGAGATAAAACTCTCGGCCAGATTTCAGCCCTCTACGGCATCGACAACTGGGACAAATTCATGTTGAAATATCCATACAAACGTACAAGTTAGTGAGTTAAAGAAAAGCGTGTAAATATCTTGTTTCTCTCTTTTCAGTTTATCTGAAGTCACTGCAGTCGGGTTTTTCTGTCTTTTAATGATTTTTTTTATTATAAGAAGCGTTAAAATGATAACAAGTCGACTGCAAAAAACCAACAATTCTAATTTATGTGTGCGGGCTTATATGAGGTCGTTAAGAAATTTATTAATGGGTGAAATGAGTAAGAGAGCACATTCCTAACACAGATCATACAAATTAAATGGGTGTAATGGTCATTAACATAAGCCAAGAGGAAAGAAGCCAGGCAGCTACTTAGTCGGCTTCTTAAGCTAAGGTAAAGCGGGAAATGTTTTTCTTCTAATTACATTTCATTGCTTCAGGGCCCTCATAAATTACCTATCTGTAAACCTCGGGGGAAATCTTTTCGGAATTTACCGGAATTCTCGGCCTTGTGGCGCCCATCCTTCGTAAACTACTGACCTACTACACTGATTAAGGCTGTGATCCGGAAGACAGCTGAACATTCTCTAATCAGGTAATTGCAAAGAAGAATGAAATTAAGACAAGGCAATCTTTCACCTTTACCGCGTCTAGTCAGATCCATTTTTGGCTGACAGGTGTTTAATCATGTGCTTGAGACGAATTAACACAGTTCTTGAAAATAAGAAAATCTTAAAAATCAAAAGTAACTTTCAAATCCTCTCGCCAATGACGGCGATGTGTTGCCACGCATGTAAAGGGAAGTAAAGTAACTGACAGTTAAAACTTTTAATTAGTTGGTATGAGAATACATTTCGACAAGCTGATGAGTCTTGGAAGTAATTAATTACCACGAAGTAACCGTGAATTAGTAAAACACATAATAGCACTCCTTCCGTGGTGCACTTGGTTTCATTTATCGGCGCGTCTGGTTACGGTATTTTCGAAGCCTATCAATTCGTCATTTTCCTGATAGAACGTTAGCTGGAAGATATTTCCCTTGCTAAGTTAGTCCCGCCCGATTAGTTGAAGCCCGAGGCATCCACATCAAAATAAATTATGGTCCCCAACTACGCAGGTTTCCAGACGAGATTGATATCAATTTATACTTAATGACTTAATCGTGCAAAAACGGTAACAAATTAGTTTTTGATTGACTGCACCGGAAGGAGTCTAATTATTCCCCTGATTAAATACATATATGTATAGTAGTTAGATACATATATTAAAAAGTTGTCAGTTTTTGTAAGGAAATTCGTGCATTTAGAAAAAACGAAATAAGTTGATAATGATTTTTTGTTTTTTTAATTTTCTGATTGACTATTAATAGTTCTTCGATGTAAAATGTAAATATGTATGTACCTACTTTAATTTTCTTTAAAAGGTCATATATTTTAAAAATTCTGCCCACGAGTAAGTCATCAGTAATATAATAAGAATTAGGTATATGTATTGAATTTAATTTGATTCTTTTTGAACTAAAAGTAAGAAAACATGAATTATTTAGGTTAGCTGTCCTAACAATAGCGTCTTGTGTTTTTTACGATTACGGTAATAATGCAAATGAGAAATAAGAACCTAATTTCATTCCTTCTCGTTACCTCTTATTTGAAAAACAATTTCCCCGTTGAACTTTAAAGAGGCAAAATTAATCTATGTACTTATGTACACGAATTTCCACGGTACCCTATTATACAAGGTTTGTACTAATTTTACTACGGTTTTTAGTAAATGACACATATATATGTATGTGCATACATATAAATATGTATAATGGGCTCTATTCGAAATGAAAGAAGCTTAGAAAAGCCCTTTTCGGATAAATATTTCTTAAAAAAATTCCAAAACTTTTCACAAATAAGTACTTATATTTTAGCACAGATAAACATTCTTATTCTATTACAAGATTGCGGTAACTGAGCAGCGCATGAAATTTCGGCTACAATTGATTTGCAAAGTTTATCTTCTTTTGGAACGGCTAGTCTTCATTAAGTGACTAAAGTCTGGTGTTGCGTTGTTTTCTTTAACAATTTAATCCCTGTATACAAAATTCTTTGGACTAAATGAAAGGTGTGCAGCGTGAAAAAGGTCATTAACATCTCCGTTATCGACAGCAGATCCCTCAAGAATCACATAGACACCAGGCTTAAATCTGTGGTGGCTAAATTATCTTCGAGGATTGGTGATTTCTGCAAAGAGATTAATAATAAGATAGCCGACCTGCAATCCCACACCTCCTCGCTGGAAGATCGCATCGCCTTACTTGAAAAGCGGATTGACTTGATAGAAAAAACCACTAAAGCTAAGGATATTCTTTTACAATTTATCCCTCGTTTACTAGCTGAAAATCTACATGCTATCATAGACAAGCTGCTCAAAGCAATTAAATTTAATATTCTCCGCAATCTGGAATAAACAGTGTATGTAGATCACCTGAGAGTGCGGTAAACACAAACAAAAGTATTGCGGATAATGCAGTGAACACTGAGGACGCTGTCAATAGCTCTGAAAAGTTAACTTCGACTATCATAGTTAAATTTAATTGCCCTGTTGAAAAAGTGCCCGTTCCCCGTGTTCGCTGCAGTGATGACGTCGATCGCAATGATAATGGAAATAATAGCGATAATAAAAAGGAACCCGCCGAGAAAGTCACATACCCTGGTCAGATAGCCAAATTATAATATGACCCCATACCTGGATAATTTCATCTCTCTGGAACGTGCAAATTGATGGAGTCGACGAGTTTACTTAAGATTATTATGAACAGTTCTAGTTTTTCTATAGCTCATATATAACTTTTTAATCTGTGTCTGTGTCTTCTTAATGTGTTCAGTTTGATTTCGAGTTTTGATGAATTCAAACATGTTTTTGAGAATAGTTTTTTCGATGTTCTTATGACATCTCAGTCTTGGCTGAAAATCACCTTGTGGATTTAAACAATTACTATTGCCTAATTCGTAATGATCGGAGTTATGCTCGAGGATGGGGAGTTGCTAACTATCTGCGTAAAGGTATTCATTTTATAATTTTATCTCAATTCCATAACGAGGTTCCCATTACAGAATATCTTTTTATTGAAATCTTTGCCTCTAGTAAAAAAATCCTTATAGATTGTGCGTATAAACCACCTGAAAGTCAATGACATTGGTCCCTTTTTTGATGAGCTTTCTCAACTTAGTAGCTTGTGTTTAATATCAGGTGATTTCAACATAAATTTGCTGGAAGACTCAACGTTAGCAGCTAATTAAATATTCTTGGATTATTTGTAATTAATTCTCAGTGAACAGGGTATGGTTATAACAAAGCCAGTCAGCTTGATCTAATCATTACTAATAATAGGGAATTGCCCCAGCAGTTACAGAGGTGGCTATACCAGGTATTAGTGACCTTCATGCCGTGTTGAGTTTGCTCTATATTCCATCTTTACCGATACCCTTAACTAGAATCATTAAAGACAGGGACCTTAAGTAAATCAATATTTCTTCTCTCAACAGTACTATGCTGCAGATTAATTGGGACCACATCTATCATACATCTGATGTTAATGAAAAACTTCACTTCTTTAATAATGTCATCACCAGCTTATATGATCGTTATGTCCCTAAAGTCGCCTTCGCAGCGAAGAACCACTCCCCCTGGTATAATAATAGCCCCATATTTTTCCAATCGATCCAGAGGTACATGATTCGATTTTAAAGTGATAATAAATATTATTTTTAACTTTTTAGCTTAAGTTTATTTGATGTTGAAGTCGGTTTTTATTTTTTTGTAAAAAAAACTTTTTCAGTGAAATCATGTCATTGATACATCATCATTTCCCTCGATTATTTTCAATAATGTTCTGATTGAGTCTCAGCGTTTGTCAAAAATTTGGGTATGATTATGGATTGTGGGTGGACTTGGCGTAATCACATTGATGTGACTGTTCGTAAGATCTTCAGTGGATTTAAAAATCTATGGCGCCATTCTGAATATGTATAACAACTACGAGTATGCTTGGTTAAGTGCTTGCGCATCTCAATTTTGACCTATGGTGAAGTTGTTTTCTGTAGCATCGACTTCTACAATTGCAGGAAATTAAATGTTACACAAAACTCCTGTTCTAGATATATTTTCGGCTTAAAAAAGTATGACCATATTTCATCGTATTTAAAACATTTGCTTGATTGCTTATTGGACATCTACTTGATTTCAAGAATATGTGTTATGATGTGCAAAATTATAAATGGTTTAAAAGAGCTGAAGGTGAAGTTCGGTGTTATTAATAAAACTACCACAGAAAACTCCCCACAAAGATACCACAGAGCCAGTATCACAGTAGGGTCAAAACTTTCTGCGCAATCTGCTCGGGACAACATCTCAACGCCACCTGTAAGACACCGGAGACCTCAAAGTGCGCCAACTGTAATGGGAAATATAACTCTACCCAACCTCTATGCGCCAGTAGAGCAAAACTATGTTCAAAGGCGGCAAAAAAAAATTGGTTGTCTGTAAAGTCGGTTTACGAACGATAATTTTACGTGATAACATCATAAGAAAACATTGATGAAAAATTGAATACTTTTATGAATTGAATTGAATTATTATCACTGAATTATCATTATTTTGTATAATACAAAGAAGGAGTTAATTGAAAATTACAATTTTTTCGATAAATTAACATTTCTTTGCACTCGTTAATTCAAATATTTTTTTACTTAAATTATACAGATTAATTAAAAGTAACAATGTGCTATTAACAATTTATTTACAACTTATATACATGTGTGATATTTAAGATCCTCCAATCTGCGTTATTCTGTTAAGGATAGGACGATGATAGGAAAAGTAGGAAATCAAGGGGAGTGTTTCAAGTGTAATGTGGCTTGAAAAAGTCAAATCGATGGTTGTGGAAACCACATTAACTTTTCACTTCACTTTATAAACAGTTGACAAAACAGTTCACGTCAAATTCTTAAAATGCAAGAATTAATTACCTTTTTTGCCGCAATTGTTGTTGTAATAAACAATGGAAACCACATTAACTTTTCACTTCACTTCTTTTTTTTTTTTAAATCGGTGGTTGAGCATTTTCTTTTCTAGTTTCGCAATTTACAAAAATCAATCTAATAACATGAGCTTTGACTAACTAATGTAATTTTACGCCGTAATATGTTACAAACGATTTCTCCTACAAAGAAAATACTTCATAGACATTTTTCTTATTTTTGTGACTAATAATATTCCACTATATCGAAGAAGACTAAATTGATGATATTTGATATTAATTTTGTCGCCACATGTGCATACAAATAGAAGCATACACGAAGTTTATAACAGTTATTCTAATTGGAAATAATATTCCACTATAAACAAACAGGACCAATTACGTGAGATTCTATTCAAAACGCTTAAGCCGATCGTGCCTTTCTATCGCTTGTTCCGCGCTCTCGCTTGCACGCTCGGCTCAGGCGGAACGTGACAATGAGTCATGCTTTTTCGTGAGTGCAGCCGTTCATCGATTTATAAGACGTTATCACGTTAAAAACAAAGGCTTAGATCTCCTAGCAATGCATCTGTAAAGCCTGGGTACACAACACGTTGAGAAGAGTTCGCACACTTACCAACGAAATATAACAAAAGCATCGCCCGAAGCTCTCCATGCTCGTCGTCAAGAATAAGTACAAGCCCCATGTAAACTTAAATCAAATCTACCTCAATAGTTACTAAAATCTATTTGCAATCAATTAAATTCAAATGCTCACTAGCGAGTTAGTTTCCAAAATAAATGTGACCAATTTAACGTTATTACTGAATTAGCATTAAGATATTTAAGCAATGAACAATAATGATATCAAAATAGTTACTTGGAATGCCAGAGGCATCAGAGCTAAACTAATAGAGTTTTTCAGTTTCATGGTTCAGAACAAATTGGATATATGTATGTATGTAGCTATGATTACAGAAACCTGGCTAAACCCCAGTATCGTTATTTCAAATCCTAATTATCTTTGTTATAGATTAGACAGGGAAATTTCTAGAGGTGGAGGACTGGCCCATGTCATAAATAAAAAGTTTGAAATCAATCAACCACTTACAATTGGAACTAACGAAATAGAAACTATAAGAGTTGAAATTAAATTAAACAACGACAACGCAATTAAAATTATCTGTACTTATTTTCCGGGAGGAAGAGCAGATTCTCACTCAAAAGGCATGTTTAGAACCGACGCGTCGTGGTGTCCTTAATTTATAATAATCAAGAACTTACATTTGTAAAATCAGCACAGAATCTTATATACATAAATATTATATGTATGTACATATATTGACAAACATAAAAATATGTATATCTTACTTCGTAAAATTTTTCTAAATTATAGTTAAAAAAATCATTCATTTTATTTTTCATATGATCGAACTTTTGACAATATTTCTGTTACTCTTTACTCTTGACAAGCCACTTATGTAAATGCTTAGCAGTTCTTCTTCACTTAATGCTTTCCTTGGCTTTATATTAGCCTCCGACCGACACAAATTGTACGATCTTCTTTTTAAAAGAAATTGTATTAATATCTTCAAGGAAAGTAACCCTTTACTTTAGCAATCAAAATAGTTGAAAAATTGGAGAAACAATTTTGAACGAAATTTGTTTTAATAGGCCCCTCTTTTGTCGTATAAAAAAGTCGCATTCCAACAACCTCCTGATTTGTTCAAAGAATAGGCCCCGCCGGCCGCTTGCGTCGTGACCTACTTCGCGGCTCTTAGTAAAAGAAATTCCCTTATTAGCACAGTTTGGGTTCCTCAAAGGAGCTCTAATTATCGCATAATCATTCTCAATCGTCGAATAATTTATCACACCTTACCTGTAGAAAAAAAACTTCGAAGAAACTGGATATTATTTGTTGCTCAGGGGAAACGTCTTACTGGCCCAACTTGAGAAAATGACGAGGCACATTACGAATGAGAAAGTGAATTTGAAATTTCACACGAAACTTTAATTAGATGCTTACAGTCAATTAAACTTCTTGCTCCCATTGGTTTTTCATAATTGCTGAAAAATGCCAAAAATCCTTAACTTTGCGCTGTACTGGATCAGAAATAAATTTGATCGTGATGGTTTTCCCACATGTGATGTTATAGCGTTGATAGATGCTTTTTATGCTTGGTCAGTTAGTTAGTAAGATAAATTGAAATGCATATGTATGTATCAAGATGTTCGAAAGATTTTTAAATCTTCTTTGTTATTTAGAGATAAAAAATTGGTGGCTTAAGCCACTTTAAAAATGTTTGCTTTATTACACTATATCTTAATGTTATAAGAATACTACACTATTAAACTATACCTTAAACTATAATTTAAATTATCATTCATTAAAAAATTCCAACAATTCTAGCAGTTTAATTACAGTTAGCCAAATTGTGCGTTACAAATACGAATGCCTTATAATACGTTGCTTACGTTTTTACACACCATGCGTGGCTATGATGGTAACTAAAGATTATCTTTGCAATCTACGCAGGACGGTTAACCAAAATCTTAAAATAAATACTAGGAATTGTATTAAAATATCACAATGTCACAAAGGATCATAAGGTAAAAATGAAGTTATTTAATTATTTCACTATCTTTAGAGGACCACGTTTTTAATATTTTTTTACTATACGTTTTTTCGTCGTGGGTTCTTTAAAAATTTTATTTTTATTGTTTAAGTTAAATAAAGTTTCTAAATTCCACTTATGCATAGCAAAGCAAAGTCTTTGCTTCGAAATGCTTTAATTTGCTTAGAAGTTTTTTTTTAATTTTTTCCGATACATCATAAAAAACTATTAAAAAATTATTTTGTTTCAGATAAATATTGACAACGCTACTTACTATCTGTGCGTGTAACGAAAAAAGTGTTAAGCCATACGTCGCATAACTCCGCCATTTTATAATATTTGTCAATTTTTTTTACACAATCTGAACAATGCATATGTATGTATATAATAGGTATATACTTGGGGACCTGAACAAAAAGGTAATCCGCAATCTTGGGGCATCCGCCATTATTGGGTTTAGAATGATGTCACAAGGCTTATCGTATTCTACTCGTCAAATCCTTTCATTTGATACCCAGATCAATGGGATTGTCAAGAGAAAGATAATCTGCCATTTTGACGCGTTCGCCATATTGGGTTTAGAAGCTTATTATTTATTCGGCAATCCCTTTCATTTGATATCCATATCAAGGGAGTTGCGGGAAAAAAAGTACTCCGCCATCTTAGAAGCGTCCGTCATATGGAAAAATATTAGGGGCTTTCCATGGTGACGGTCGGAACATTTTAACTTATTTTTTGGCACTCTTTTGAAATGTACATGGTTAGTAGTAACTAAGATGAACAATTAAATACATAATTTTATGCCGAATGAAATGTTTTAAAATGTGGAAAACAAAATGAATTTTAGCTGTTTGCTATACTATTTATTTTGGAATCAGTGTGACAGTCGGGACTGTCACATACTCAGCAACTTGAGATTAATACAAATTACATTGAAATTCAGCCAAACCGAAAGTCCGAAATATGTATTCATGGTTTTAGTAAACTTTTATTATCTAGTAATATCTTTTATATAATAATAAACATGAAAAACTAAACATTGAATAAAAAAATGATAACAAAAGTAATAAAATCAACATTTAATCACCACAATTCTCAAAATCATCTTTGAATTCGTACAGTGACTCACAGAACTGATCACGCTCTACTGAAAACCAGCGGTTTTAACGTCATTAATTTAAAATATGTTAAAATTTGACAAATTCACTATTGGTTTTAGTAAGCTGGCAACATGCATCTAACGGTGAACAAATTTGTTTGGTTTTGTTGGCTGTGAATTCTTAGTAATTTTATTGACAGTTGTAAACACTCCGCGTGATCAGTTTTGTGAGTAAAGTGAAAGAGTATTCTCCTTGCTTGATTTTAGTGGAATTAAATTAAAAACACAAAGTTAATTAACATTTATGGTAAAAAACTACAATATAAACTGTCGGTTACATTGTAATATTAATTGATTATTTTTACTGCAATATTTTTTGAAGCTTAAGATGGGGTCCAATAATAAACCCATAAACCAGCAACGCGTGCGCCAAATAGAAGAATTCATTAATAGAGGTGTTTCGCACCGCGAAATTTCACGGTCAATGTGTGTGTCGTTAGGTGCAATTAGCAAAATTCGGAAGAATATGCAAAACTCACCAGACAAAAACAAGGGAGGTCGAACAAAAATTTTATCTCCGGCGCAAGAACGAAAAATTTTAATAGATTTAAGGCGCCAGAAATATCAAAACGCCTCTGAAATTCAACGTTCGCTGGTCAGAGATGACCATATCAATATTTCGACAGAGACAGTCCGCAGGACATTACGCCGCGCTGGGTTAAAAGGTAGAGCCAAAGTGAAAAAGCCACTGCTAACGAAAAAGCACCAAAAATTGCGACTCAATTTTGCTCTAACCTATGCCCATTGGACTTCAGAAGACTGGGCGACTGTAATATGGTCCGATGAGACAAAAATAAGCAGGCTCGGCTCGGATGGAAGACAATGGGTATGGAAAACACCAGGGGAAAAACTTCAACCACAACATGTACAACCGACATTGAAATTTGGTGGAGGATCCATCATGGTGTGGGGTTGTATGACTCACAAAAGTGATCACGTTCATTGGCATTATAATTTGTAGTATTATTTTGTAAAAATGAATAATGAAGAAAAGTTTTTTGGTTCGAAATATTTTATGTCTGTGTAACATACAAAAAAGCACAGAAAATTTATTCGTCATGAAACCCTTATATAAGAATTTATCACTTTTTGTGTTCTTTAGGAAAAGCGTGATCAGTTCTGTGAGTCACTGTATGTACATACATATATGCGATTACCACATTCCCAGTGTCACCTGTAGGTGACACATACAGTTACGGACAATAAAAAAGAATCACCTTCAAATAATTTGTTCTATATGTATATAAAAAAAAACTAACAAAGAATTCGAAATCAATTTAAAACAGAAACTATTTTACTGCTAATATGTGTCTTAAAACTACAATGTGAACAAAATGCAAAATAATTAATATTAAAACCTATGTTGTTAGCCTTAGAAAAGCTTCGACGTGATCCCACCTTTTCCTGCTGTACAGCATGGCGCTTACCACTCCATCGAGTGAATGTGATCCGAGGGCGGCTTCCAGTTCCTGCCTCTTTGTCGACCATCTGCAACACTCGAAGACCGGGTTATGGGTTTTGCCCATCTATAAAAAGGTAGCTATTAAAATAGCCGTTCACCGTGAAGAATTGAGTGGTGTAGTAGTTGACTTTACCATGCTCCCGTTCCAGTCAGCTCTTTAAGTTAAGCGGTCCATCTTCCTCTTGTCACCTTCCCATCGCGATAGCCAGCTCCTCAGGGTGTGCTCCTGTGCTTGCTCCTTCGCTGTTGTTCTGTCGAGATCTTCCCTGGTTTCGTGTATCAGCTTTTTCTTCTGGGCTAAGAGGTCGATTGGGACCACCCCTGCTATACCAGTACTACCACTGGTTCTGCAACCGTTCGGTATGCGGTCAACCGGAGAGCCCTTTTTCTCTGTACTGCTGCCATTTGTTTCTGGTTCTTCTCAATCCTAAGATGCTTCTACACAGATCTGGCATCTCGTGGAAATCTTTAATTTGATACCCATGTCAGCGGGGTTGTAAAAAACAAAGGTAAGCCCCCATCTTGGATTTAGAACGATATTAAGTATACTTTATTGCATTGCATTGTAACAAATTTCATGCCCCTCCGATAACGGGAACTGGTTCAAAATTCAGTTGCAAGATTTGACCCATACATACTAAGTAACTAACAGGTGAAATTTAATAAAAGCTTGTAAAAAATGTTGTGCCGAAAATAACTTTGTTTTCGTCCCTCCTGAGTAGAACCACCCATTTATTTGGTCTCTTGGCCGATGTTTTCTCTCAGCTACGTCCATGCTCTAAAAAACAGCGGTAATAAGCTATGTTTAAAAAAAAAAAAAATTTGCATAAAGCAGTATTTCATCATTACTACCAACTAGATCACAATCATGATATCATTGAGTTTAGTTGAGTTTAGTTTAGTTTAGTTTAATCCACATATTGTAGCTTGTATTAAGCGAACAGAATAAATTGCGTTTCAATATTAGCGTTTTAAGAGAGACGGATTGCTTGTGAGCGTAATTTATACTTAAGCAACTAAATAAATAAATAAATCAAATGACTGCTTGTTATGGTCGGGAAAAACACTGTGACGGTCGCGACAAATTAGTCTGAAAATGTAATAATGAAAAGGAATTACTGCGAAATAGTTTTCCAATAGTGCGTTCCTCGTTAGCTTGCTATTCCTCATTCCTCATTGAATACTACTGCATTGCACTGCCACGGGACTTATAGACGTGTGCAAAATTACAAAGCTCGATTGCAACATTTGTAGCAGACAACACAAGCTGCGTTTTCTTCATAATCGGAGTTGAATCAGATTAGTTAGGACATTTTTTAATGAATTGATTTTTATAAGCCGTTTCCTATATACAAATTTTAAAATTTGCGAAAAGGACGTAAATTGCCATAATTGTTATTCATTCGAACTTAAGGGTTAATTAAAAACTCAAAATAATTACAAAAATATATAAGTTAATAAAACAGTTAATAAAACTTTATAACTTTGTTTATTTGAAGATACTCTTCTCTAGAGTGGTGGATTACAACTGACTACAACTGAAGCTTAAATCTAGAGATGCGCTTCTTCCGTTGAAATGCAGAAAAAGGTTCTCAGGAAAAGTCACGTACCGTTGGTTTCAGGTGACGGCGCCGGCGTCGTGCAACGAGGCGTCTGCGACACTGCAGAAATTGGATATTAGGGCGTTTCGCGGAAGGCGAACGTTATTTTGTTAACTCTTCCCCTCTCAGATCCGAATGTCCTCATTCGGTTAAAAAAATGGAGTATCGTAAAATTTCTTTTTGGGGGCTTTTGATAAAATGATTTCTGTTACTGCTGGTTTCTCTTCAGACTGATCACTGTGATCCTGTCGTGGAGCTGTGTTTTCTTCTAAAGGTTGTAACTCAACCGGGGCCGGCTGGTCCGATTTGGCTGCACTGATGACAATAGGTTTCCCTCTTCTACATTTGATTGTCAGGAAGATTATCAAGACGACGAAAAAGATTGCGGTGGATCCGTAGGTAGTAATTTGTAGGACATTCTTTTCGACTCGAAGAGTGGCGATTTCATCTGTGTTGTTGATATGGATATCTTTCATCATTTGGAGTGATAGGACCTCTTTATATTGACCCTCGTAGGGAGTAGGTTGTAAGATGGCTGGAAGTATCTCCATTGTTGTCTGTTCCGCTGAGATGAACGTTTTGCCACCAATTGATATGGTAGTGTTATGGAATTTTATTAGGAATGTCCCATTGAGGCTACGAAATTCGCCCTTGATGCCGATAGTCCCAGAAAAATTGTTTAGCAACATTAGTCCCTCTGAAATCTCTTCTATTGATCGTAAGTGTTGGTCGTTAGTTTGATTGCACTTCGACGGCCGGCTATCCAATAGATTCGCTAAGCATGTTGAATTACTTAAGTCTATGAGATATTCTTGACTACAAATTGACAGTGAATTCACCACTTTACATGCTTTAATTATCCCAAAAATTTTATTCTGACCGCTTAATATTTTATCGTATTCTATTGCAATAGTTTTTTCGTTTCTTTTGACTGGTTTAATTAACAATTTTTCATAGGGTTCAGAAGTGGTTATAGGTAAGTTAACAATATAAAGTAGACATGAACTATTAGTAATAATTTTAACATTTGCAAAATTTAATGCCTCCTCTGGGCTAGCATACGGTAAGCTCTCTTTTTCTATCGTGTTAATAGCCAATTTTACTTCTGAATTTGACAAAATAAGGGAATTAATTATTCCTGCCTTTGCCCAATGAATGGCATAATTTACATTAATTATTTCTTCTTTAATCAATCTTATTTTATATTGGAGACTTAAAGCTAATGGATTATCAATACTTCCTGATTTCTTTATTGTTGCCAATACTTCATTAGTCATTCTAGTGATATTATTTAATCTTTCGTTATAAAGTTGATTTATGATTATTTGCTTATTGTTATTTTGTAATACATTATTAATTTTACTTTTAATAATTTCGAAATCTTCGTGGTCCGGAGTACCGGCAATCCACTTCCAAGCAGAACCCAAAAAATCCAAAGATCGCTTTGTCTTCTGTTTTTTCATGCCGTCTAGTAATGTCTGTAATTGCGTCAATTCATGAGTTAAATATGGGTAAAGGGGATGTCTGGAAGTAATCAGCTTGCCCAGTACAAATTTCATATTATCCGCAAACATTTGATAATCATTTAGTTCTAATACATGGATCAATTTAAAATTTCCTTGTTGAATCCTTGCCTTTCCAATGTTTATTGCAATAATTTGGGAGTTGGTGTAATCCAGAATTTGAGCCGAGCCAAATGCTACGCCTATCATGCATCTGCAATGGAAAGCTATGTTTAGTTCCTAATATTGCTTTTATGAATAGTCTTTCCTGATGCTGTTATTACTGTTGTATTTTTATTTTCTTTTACTACCTCTTGCTTGTATCTGACAGTTAATTTTGTTCCTAATCTTTTATTGTATTTAACAAAAATTATTTGTCCTGGCTGGTAACTTTTCACCGGTCTACGTTTTTGATTATGATAGTTAATGTCTTTCTCCTGTTTTGCTTTTAACTTTTTGATGCAACTAAGACGAACTTGTTCAAACTCTGCCGGACTTGCACCTGGAATTCTTCCATAAAAAAGCTCAACTGGTTTTTTACCTGTGGTTGAATGGATCGAATGGTTATATTCATTTACTGATCTTTCGAGTAACTCTTCAAATGTTCTTTCAACACCATCTGCTTTGAGACATCTCATGATTTCAGAGAGGGTCGAATGAAACCTTTCTATTTGGCCATTCACCTCACTCTTATATGGCGGGGCTTTAAAAATTTTGATTTTCAATCCATCCTCCATCATCGAAGTTATGGAGCGTGAATTGAGGGATTTTTCGTTATCGATCACCACCATCCCTGGAACGCCATAGAAGAAAAGGATATCCCTAAGGGGTTGTTTAATGTCTTCTATTGCTCTGGACTTTATGGGTTTGCAGAATGCTAGTTTAGTAAATTTGTCTATGGCAGTCAGAACCAATTTATTGTTCGTTGAGTAGATGTCCAAATGGAGAATATGACCAGGGTAGTTCGGAATGGGAGTAGGATTAATTATTTGGTTGTTAGGATGTCTATCATATTTATTTTCGCTGCAAGTTGTACACCGTTTAACAAGGAATCTAATTTTTTTGTTCATTGTGGGAAAATAGTATTTTTCTAGAATTTGGTTTCCATTTTCTTTAGCATTTCGGTGAGCTCGTCGATGAATAGATAGTATCTTTTCATCTTGTTCATTTTCGTCAGAAATATCTTGTACTATTTTAGAGGTGAAACGAATTTTATAGTTCGCGAAATGGAGTGGATAAATCTGTTGTATTTTTCCCATTATAGCTTCTTTTGTTTGGAGCCCATTTATTGTTCCTGGGTTCAGATATTTTTTTAGAATTCGGACGATATCCTCTTCGGAGTAGTGGGTTTGGGTGATTGTATGTCTTACATAATTTGGAAAGGGGTTAGATCTCTGGTAATTGTTTTCGTTACCTTGGTTAATTATTATTTGATTGCGGAAGACATTAATAGGTTTTTCTACTGTGGGAATTAAATTGTGCGAAGAACTATCGTCACTATGTTGTGTTGAGGACATTGAGTTAGCTTCTGTAGGATTGACTATTCTTGAAAGAGCGTCCGCCACGACGTTCGTGCTACCAGGTTTATATTTGAGTTCGTAATTATATTCCTCAAGGATCGCCTTCCATCGCTTCATTTTGGAATTATTGTTTCTATTACTGAGAGCGTAAGTGAGGGGTTGATGGTCAGTTAGTATTTTAATCTTGCGTGATCCGTAAAGAAAATTTCTGAGAGAATTAAGAGACCATATTATGGCAAGCATCTCCTTCTCATTTGCTGCATAATTCTCTTCTGTTTTGTTAAGGGTCCTTGATAGAAAGGTGATTGGTTTTCCGTCTTGGGACAGAACAGCTCCCAGTGCAAAATTAGAAGCATCCGTGGTAAGCTCGAATTCTTTTTCGAAATTTGGAAATGACAATAACACGTCTTCAGAAATTAGAGAACTCTTTACCTTATTAAAAGCGTCCGCAGCTTGGTCGTTTAAGTGAACTGGTTTGGTTTTAGATAGGGTTTTAGACACATGTCCATCTTCTCCTCTTAAAAGAGTTGTCAATGGTTTTGTAATCTTGGCATAATCTTTTATGAAACGACGGTAATGGCCAGCCATTCCTAGGAATGATCTTAGATCCTTAACCGTACAAGGAAGAGGAAAATTTACTATTGCTCTAACCCTTTTAGGGTTTGCCTTAATACCCTTTTTAGATATCAAAAATCCCAAAAATTCTACCTCGGATTGAAGAAATTCACACTTGTCCAATTGGACCTTCATATTGGTTCTTTCAAGAGTTTCGAAAACCAGCTTCAGATTCATAAAATGTTCCTCTTCACTGCTACCGAATATTATGATGTCATCGATGTACACGTAGCACCGCTTTCCGATGTGCTCCCTCAATATATCGTCGAGCGCACGCTGGAAAATGGAGGGTGCATTCTTTAAACCAAAAGGGAGTCGCGTGAATTCGTACTTTCCATGATTAACAGAAAACGCTGTCTTCTCCACATCCTTCTCCCTCAACGGAATCTGATGAAATCCGCTCTTTAAATCAAGGATGGTAAAAAACTCATTCCTTCCAAGATTACTGAGAATATCGTTTATTTCAGGGATAGGATATTTATCGGGTATAGTGACATTATTTAATTTGCGATAGTCGATAACCATTCTATATTTTTTCTGTTTGGAGGCATCTTCTTTTTTAGGTACTATCCAAACTGGGGAATTATAAGGAGATCTGGATTGTCTAATGATTCCATCTTCGAGAAGTTGTTTTATCTGGCGATCGACTTCGTCTTTCAAGCACATGGGATATGGATAGGGCCTTGAGTAAACTGGTTCAGAATTATATGTTCGGATTTCTCCTTTAACGGTTGTGGTAAAGGTTAGTCTTTTATCCGGATCGGAAAACAAATTTGGAAAGTTTCCTATTAAATTTTCTAATTTATTCTTTTGCTCTGGAGGAAGATGTGAGGTTCTCAAAATCATATTATTCACAGACTCTGAAATATGTTGTTTAAGGGGAATCTTTAAATGGGGTCGAATTGTCATAAATCCTTCTTTCGTGTGTATTGTGGCTTCCAATTCTTTTAAACTATCATTGCCAATAATTCCATCGAAGGATGTGAGATTTGGCAATATATAAAATATTAATTTTCGTTCCGAACCGAAGAGGTCTATTAATGCATGATGCGTAATTCTTATATTTCCTGCTACGGACTTGGTTAGGAATGGGTTTTTGTTCTGCATAGGATTCCTTACATATCGAGACTGAATATAATTTTTATTCGAGCCCGTATCTATGAGAAAATTAAATATTTTGCCGCCCTTCGCTACGTACTCTAGGTAGGGAAGCGAAGAGCTCTTTAGCCTAAAAAATTAACATTGTCCAATTGCTCGTCGGTTTCTTGTTGACTAGAGTCATTGTTTGGATCCGTGCCATCCAATGGTTCCAATTCATGCGGGCCACTGACATTTTCATCGGAAATTTGCTGAATTTGGGTATCATATTCGGACATATTTTGGTCATAGTAGTATTGTAAAGCAGTGTCTTCATTAAATGATTCTGTCTGGTAGAGACTCTGAAGTTTCACAGGCTGAGGTACCTGATTGGAATGGGGTTTCTTATTTATAGTGTTATTTATTTGTGGTCTATTTTGGTAATTTATTTGACGGGAATTAATGGATCTATCTACGTCCATGGGTTCCGGTTTAGGTAAATAGTTTCTATTGAATGAATTAAGTGGTTGTTGGGCACAATTTTGAGTGCGTCTAGGAGGTTGAAATTGTTGTGGAGGTTTAGTGAAACTCTGAGGTAACTGGGGATTGCGTAGAAGTTCTGGATAATACTTTCGAATTTGGGGATTATAATAGTTGGGCTGTAGTTGAGGATTAAATCTCCTCGGTGGAAGCGGTGGTGGCGAAGCAAGATGCGAACTTCGCAGATGGCTGTGACTATGCTGCACTCGATATTGGACGTTTTCTAATTTCAAACATAAGTGGAGAGCTTCAGGTAGGTCTGTTGGTCCCTTCATACTGAGTAATCTGGGTAAGTCCCCCTTAAGACCTCTTACAAAAGTGTCTAGAGCCTTGTCTCGATAAGCCTGTGTCATTATGTTCATTGACTCCTGACTCATTTCCATTGATGATAGTTTATTTAGAATAAGGGATAAATGACGGTAAACCTGTTCGTAGAATTCGGGGATAGAAAGATTTTTTTGAATTAATGTTGTCATTTGGTATTCAAGGGTGCCTAGGTCCCTTTTGTCCGCATAGTGAAGTGTTAAACACTTCGAAATTTCTACCCAATTCAGAGGAGTGTTGTATGACTCCAATGCAGTATCTGCATGCCCTGTTATTTTATTTCTTATGACACTAATTATGCCATAATATTTAGGTGTTCCCTTTAAGTGATTATAAATTTTTAGAATTCGCTCGACACTCTTCTTCCAAGAGCCGAATTCTCCCGGTTGACCTGAAAATTCACGTAAACTTTTAACGACATCAGGTATTTTGTCCATATCGTTCAAATCATCGAAGTATTGTGGATCTATGGTTTGATCAGAGTGCCTAGGTTTAACGTCGGCATGTGTTATCTGATCAAGAATCTGTTTCGTTTCTGATCGAACGGTCTGTATAATAATTTCTTTCAGCTGTTCAAGGTTAAAATGATTTGAAGTACCGGAACCGGATGGTTGACCCTCATTCAATTGAAGGATTGGTGGTCTTAAAACATTTTCTGTAGGCATTTTAATCTTCTACTGTATTTTGAGATAAAATTTATAATTTAGATTATTTAACTCGATCAGCTGCGTAAAATCAAAGTATTCGTATCTGTATCACGTCTGTCACCGACAACTTATTAATTTGGTTTAACTTTTTTAGATTGGGAACGTATTTCGAAATTATTTAAAGTAAGATATTTTCTTTGCTCACGGCTAACACAAAATCTTAAATCCTAGTAATGTAACAAGCTAAAATTCTATTATTTCTCAAACTTGACTTTAAATGCTGAGATACTTTTCTTTTTAAAACTTATTAGACCTTAATTCACAAATTTTATTTCTTTGTTTGCTATTTTCACTGTTTTTCACACTTTTGCAATAATTTTCTAACTTACGATAATAATATCGAATGTATGGTTAACATCCGGAGTTGCATCGCTGTTTGGATTTCCTACTAGGGTGTTTTCCTTTTTATTTGGGACTTCCTTCTGTCAGCAGTTAGGCGGCTGTTAACGCAGGTGTTCCTCAATTCCGGCTTGGTGTCCTGAAATTGTTGCGCTGGTTAACTCCGTTTCCTCCACGTCGAGTTGCTAGCTGCCGTGGTTACTAAGGGGCCTCTTTTCCTAACAATAACTGCAGAACTTTTAGTTGCGAAAAATCACGTTCCGTTATTCCCGCAATTGCACCGAATTTTTATTAAGCTATCGGGAATTTCGCGTTTCGTTTAAGATTTCTTATCGAACAACTATCGGACTTATTTTATCGCAACGGTCCCTGCTCGGGCGCCAGTTAATAAAACAGTTAATAAAACTTTATAACTTTGTTTATTTGAAGATACTCTTCTCTAGAGTGGTGGATTACAACTGACTACAACTGAAGCTTAAATCTAGAGATGCGCTTCTTCCGTTGAAATGCAGAAAAAGGTTCTCAGGAAAAGTCACGTACCGTTGGTTTCAGGTGACGGCGCCGGCGTCGTGCAACGAGGCGTCTGCGACACTGCAGAAATTGGATATTAGGGCGTTTCGCGGAAGGCGAACGTTATTTTGTTAACTTATACTTAGGCATACTTACATTAGTTTAAGAACTTAGTTATTAAGGTTAAATAAAATGGCTTATTATTTTTTGCTTTTCAGTTTTTTCGGCGGTTTAATTTTTTTGTTAAAAAGTTTTTATTTTATAATTTTTTGTGGCTATAATGCAGAGACTGAGAGGTCTACACACAAGAGACTGACAGGTCTAAAGCTCATTCATCGTGAGATTTTTTTTTCAAATTAATTGTAATACACAACTCAGCATTAAAATCTGTGAGTGAACAATAAATCACCCCTATTTTCCCACCCTTAAGGTAGGAATTTTTTTTCCAAATTTATATGGGACCAAATTCGAGGTATACCCTATCAAATAAAAAAAGAATTATCAAAATCGAACTACTCTGTAAAAAGTTATGCGTGGTCACACATAAAAAAAAAAACATATACGCGTCGACTTGATAACCTCCTCCGTTTTTTTTCGTCGGTTAAAAATCAATTCAATGCAAAATTTCCAAATTTCCTGCTAAATCTGATTCAGATCCGATTGTGGAAAAAACGTAGCTTAATTAGGTTTTAAAAACCACTTTTTGTCTAATAGTTGCATCAAACAAAACTCACTACTTCACATGCATTTTTCTTAGTGTAAAGGTGGCCTAGTCGTTTAAGGATCGATATTTTTTTTTTTTGCATTTTTCAACTCCTTATACCTTCAAAAATGACCTTCTCAAATATGATAAAGAAATTCGAATTTTAAATTAGTCAAAAACAGTATTGAGCGCACGCGCGTTTTCGGTATTTTGCAGCTGTTCGAGCCATAAATAATTCGAGCAAAAACTTTAAACGCGTTTTTCTCAAAATCACTTTTTTTCGCATGGCCGACAGTTAATCTTCGTATTGGCTGGGCCGATTTGAATAAATCTTAGCGCGTTTTACTTGTTAACATGTCTTACGAGGGAATTTACCTCAATTAGGCCAAAAAATAAAAAAATAAAATTTTGGGGTAAGAAAAATGATGAAAAAAAGGGTGAATTTTCAACATTTTTTTTTAAATGTCCGCCATTTGTTTATTTTTCATGTTTTTTAATAAATGGAGGTAAATTCACGCGTGCCAAACCTTCCTTTTTAAAATGCCGTTTGAATTTTTTGTTTCAGGCTTGCCGATCCGGAGATTAACTGTCGGCCATGGACGACGATTTTTTTTGGTCTTGACTTTAGCGCCCTCTATAAAATAGAACAAATGTTCAGAAAAAAAAAAAATTTTTTTTTTGTATAGTCTAAGACTTAAATAAATGTTTGCAAAAAGTTTCATTTTGTAATATAATAAAGGAGCCAGAAAAAAATTATTGAAATTATGCCTTTTTTTGGACACCAAAAGTGTACTAGTACCTTAAAGGAAAAAAACATTTGTGTATAATAAAGGTTTCACAATTAAATGTTAATGCACCTAGATATGTAATTAGGTAAACATATTAATTTTTTGTTTTTTCGGAAATAGTTTAAAATGAAGGGAGAGAAAAATATTATAAGAAACACAAGTTAATGAGGTCACATTTGTATTTGCTTATATAATAAAAACTTAACATAAAAATAAATAATTTATCTCTTAAACTTGACTAGCTTATTAATAGTAGTCGCTGGATTCACTTTGATAATAAGCTTTGAATTCGCTGGGTAGAACATAAATTTCCTCTGGGCGGCCATTGTACGAGAAATTTTCCTTTAAGTTCATTACTTTTGTATCGCTTAGATAGTTGTTCGATTGAAAAGTTGGTATTCTTTGAACAGCGGGCTCTGTAAAATATTGAGTCGCCGGAAAAGGCGATCGAATATCATTTCCGAATTGGTAAATATTTGAAGGCCGACCGTTCGACATAAAATTGAGTGGCAAATTGAAGAAGGTGTTAAGGTTATCGGACGGCACTTGCGAGTGCATTGATGGAATTGCTGAAGGTTGTGAAATATATCCCATTCCTGGCATGTACATGTATGGGGTTGGAGGCAATTTTATGTAGTATATAGGAGAGTTTTCATATGGCCTTGTTTGAGGAATTAATTTAGATGATGCTCCTGCTGAGATGTCTTTCCCGTTAAATTGTGGGAACTCGGTGAGGTAATCGTATGGATGAAAAACGGGTGATTGTACGGTCGAGTAAAGATTCGATGGGTATTTTAAAATGTTAAACATTTTACGGTGTCTAAACATTGGTTCTGGTTTTAGCAGCTGCTGCTCTTCTGTTGGGACATTTTCTTTCGGTCTAGGGTTTGTGCTTTGCTGCTCATTGTTTGAGCTGTCTTGTGCCAATATGGATTTTAAAATTAGCAAAGTAACAAGACAGCTATATAACCACATAGAATGCATGGTTGATTTGTGAAATCTGAAATGAAGGAAATATAGTTTTTTTTTAAATTCGAAATCATTTTAATTATAAAAGAAAAAGAAGAAAATTATAAAAAATCATTTTGTGCATGTATTACGTATATATGATTTTATTGTAATTCGATATCACAAATTACAAATTTTCTATGGCTGCATTTTGTGTTGGTCAATTATGTGAATAGAAATAAAAATTGTATATTGCAATTTCTCAGCGGGTTTTAACAGCGAAGAAACAGAAAACATAGCTGGGCAGTTTATAATATTTTGTGAGACTTACGGTTACAAGGATATTGCTAAAATATTTACTGCTTATACCCTTTCTTTCCAAGCAGGCTGAATGGAGTGGATTGCACCCACAAAAAAATCCTTTGAACTCACGGCTACGGCCACGCATTGCAAAAAAAAAAAAAAAAACACATTGATGTCCATCCAAATTGCATTGTCAAACCATCATTTGATTGGACTAATACTATTTATTGTAATAGAGCTTTCGATTTTCACCAGAAGAATTTTGGACAGACGCCATGATAATTGCCAACTATCTTATGTTTGTAGCATAAAATTTCTTTCTTCACATGAGCTGCCTTTATATTTAAAGTGAAAGTCTAAGCGAAGTATATTAATGTAAATTTCAATATTTATTTAATATTTTAAGTCTCTTTACATTAGGTTTTATTCGAAATATTTCCTTTATGCCTAATTATATTTTTTAATCTATCTATAATCGTTCAAAGATTCAATATGACCTTCAATTTTTAAAACAGGATAAAGCGGATCAATTTAAAAGAGTGATCCTAAAATTTGAATAGCTACTTGCATAGAATTTTTTAAATTATATAACATAGTATTATTATATTATATCAAGAATTCATAAATTAAGTATTTTGCCTCCAAAAAAGAGCACACAAATTTTAATTATATATTATATTATAATATAACATATGCATATATAATATTATATTATATAATATAATACATAGATGCAATTATGTATTATATATATGTTCAATACTTTATTAATTAGTAGAGAACAGTGATTTGTTGCAAATTTAAGTTTTTAAGTAAGTTAAAATGAAAATTTGTGTAAGTTGTTATTTCAGAGTTTCTTATAATACTTCCTGCACTCAATATCTGGCAAGTTTCATATGGAGGATGTTTATCCAAAGTTACCAGACGACTTCAGGTACAAATTGAGCAAATTTTCAAATTCTTGTTTCTGTGAGTAAATTTTTAATATTACAAAATTAGATGAACATCTTGTCAATTTATTTAATTTATTGGGGGAATCGAGTTCTCTTCTGCATTTTATTTAAAATAGTTTTCACTTCCATCTACTCTAATTAATCAGCTAAACCGTAAAAATCAAATCACACATATGACCACAAGTTACAGATTTATAGGTATGAAAAGCAGTCGATGATTTTATACAAAATTTGCCCGTGCTCAACGACATGGCAAAATTGCGTTTCATCCAAGTGCTGTCAAGGACTCAATTTTTCCTCTCCGCCATATTGACAGACAGTTTCAAGTAAAAAGTTCTTATTTGTTTTACCCTATGGTAAAAATTTTACAGCTAACAGACAGACCTAATAAGTATAAAAAACAAACCAAGCTCAGTTATGCACATCCGTGTCATTTGTAACGTTTGGTTATTTAGAAATAGTTCCAAAATATATCGAAATCTATATAGAAAATATAAATTATTTTATATTTTTCTGTATTTACCATATATATATTTTTATTATTCTTTTGTTAAAAATTAACTAACACATTTTAGACAGTCATGAAAAAGCTATCCCATGTCGCCGTGATTATTATTCGAATTGAGCTTAAATAATTACAATAGTCAATGCAGATGTAAAATGCGGGTTAACTAGTGATCAGTCAACGTTTAGACAATAAATCACGAATTAACTTGTGACTGGTCAACAATGTCTCAGCTTTTGAAATTCTGTGCACGGAAAGCTGTTTTCTCCAAAAGCTTTGAAAAGAGTACAGTATATTATTGATCAACATTTTAAAAGATTCACACATTTAAGAATTTTAGAGAGACTTCAACTTATCAAAATTTCATCTGTTTAATGACTATTGTAATAAAACATTACGGCGTATGTATATTTTATTTTTGTTGTTGTAATATTTTAGTTTTAATTTTATTCATTTGCTTAAGAGTTTTGCAAAGAAAAAGCGTCATGAGGTGAACATATGAGTATACATACGTAACTGTTATGCACGATTATTCGATTATTGAAACAAATACAAATTTTCGAAATTTCTCTGCGTATGATTTTATCAGGAGGTGTAAAGCAATTAATGTTGTTTTTAATCTATTTAATTCCTGAATGAAACTGTTTGGAAGTTTGAAGATGGAAGAATTCACCAAATTTTCTTCAAGGTTTAGGAAACTTTAAACTATTGAAATGTTCACAAATATATTATATTATATGCGTACATCAAAAATTAACGCTCAAAAGTAGATTATAAACATAAAGCACGCAACATTCTCTTTTGTAAATGTAAATGTTTTTTATAAAAAGATAATTTCTTTTGGCTTTCCTCTTACAGAAAACATGTTTCCTGAAAGTGCTTCATAATCAAACGGTTATTAGCTTAAATTTTATTTTCTTGCACATATTTACATATTTATACTTGATAATATTTATGTAAATGTTTACGATTTACGAATAAATATTAATTTAAATGTTTAATAAGCCCACCTTTCTAAATAAGTCGCGATATGACTATTAAGTTAATCCAAAAGTAAAACAAAACCGTCCATCGATGATTGTAAACACTCCTTTGAAACGTGCACAAAGACTCGTTAGTATATCACTAACTTATTGTTATTCAAATCACTCACTGTGTACAAAATGGAAACAATTCTTCGGAAAATAGATTCAAAATTTAATGGTTGGTGCAGTCAAAAATCTAAAGTCTTGTCAAGCCGTGAGCGCGCACTGGTCATTTGATCACTCTGCAATTTTTTCTTGTCTTCCTCTTAATTGATTATTTGCACCTACCGCCTAGCGAACGAAACTACAATGACTGTATTTGGGTTTATACAAGACCATTATATACGAAGTGAATTTGCTGATTGCCTGCCCCAAACCCATAAGCTACGGCGAAGAAGAGTTGGAGAAGGTCTCAAAATGCATTTAGTGTCCGAAATCTCATAAGCCACAGCATCCAGCTGTAGCTGGTCAACCTATCTGTTGGGTGCATTAAAGGAGCGCCGTTTTTTCCGAATGGGATGTCTTACCTGCGGAGTCAAATCCCATCATCATTTAATGCTTATTAACACGATCGAGATCGAGATCGAGTCGCGCTAATTAGAGCAGAATAGGCTGCAGTTTGCACGTTTTGCCCAACTAGCCAGGCTGCCGCGGAACAACGATTAGATGCGAAAGTAATTACATTTTTTGTGTAATTCGTCCGATTTCGCTTTACATGCGACAAATTAAGTGACACAAATTGTTGCATTCATGCTCTCAAAGGTGAACATGGGTAGTTATGGCATTTTGTTTGAGAGCACTGTTATTGTTGTTGCAGGACTATAGTGCTACAACACCTGAGAATCATTAATTAACGTACGTGCAGTTTTATTAATGAGACAAACATTGCATGCTGGCTGTGTTTGGGAGCATCTTGGAATATAAACATTGGTGCATTAAATTTTTTTGCTTAGTTATTGTATGAAAGGAATTGTTTTTGGAAGGAATTAATTTTGGTGGCAATTATGGGTGAATGGTGGGAATTGATATAATTTATAATTTTTTTTTTGTTTTAACTATCAACCAGGTATTTATTTTTGCTTCACCCAAACCATCACAGAACCTCCTCCAAAATTGTGACTGAAGACTTTTTCTGGTTCTTTTCTGAGATCGTGCCAATGGAACTGGTTACCATCAGGACCATCTAAATTAAATTTTTTTTCGTCACTAAAAATAACTTGATCGCATTCTTTGGTTCAGGACATGTATTTTTGAGCGAACTCCAATCGTTGTACTTCATGATGATCTTTCAATGCTGGTTTGGGCAGCCTTTTCGTCCATTTAAGCGTGCCACCGCAAAATTTGTCGAACACGTCGAGAGGACACTGGTAAATTCAATTCCTTGACAATACACGCAGAAGTGAGCTGCTTTTATGTAACAGTTCTAATAATGTTCCTTTTTACCCTTTCGGACAATTTTGGAACTCTGCCCGAACGTTTTGCAGTGCCGTAATTTTCACCTTTTCTTAGAAAATTACCCACAACAGTATTAGATCTGTTCATTTTTACCGCTAAATAAGGAATTGAGAGGTCGCATTCTTTGTAGGCGCTAATTTTGGCTTGCTCGGACACACTTAAATTTGTACCTCTCGACATGTCTAATTTAAAGAATATAATTAATCGAATTTCTTCCAATTCATTCGGCATAATTTCAAATTACGTCAATTTGCAAAAAAAATTCGAAAATTTTATAATCAGGACAAAATTGTTTGCTTAAACTTAACCGGATTTATAATTATTTCCACTCAAATATTGATTAAAAATGAACTGTTTCAGTTTGCGTCGTAATTATACTGGGCATTTGAACCACGTTGCAGCGATCCCGTTAGAATAATTAGTTGCCCGATCTTAGTACACGTTTGAACATGATTAGCGCTTTTCAGAGTTGCCAGAGTAGAGTTTTATAATGGATTTATAATTATTTCCATGGATGTATACATATATTAGTGTACAAATAAAAAAAGACCTTTCGGCGGCAGTGGTTAAGATGATTTAACATAAAGGAATGTATTGCTGAATTCCCCACCTCCTTGATCGATTCACCCCATTTGCAAGATAGCTGAGATATTACCATAGAGAATATTTTAGCCAAGTTTAATCAAAATCGATTAAGAAATATACAGTGGCTACAAAATAAATAGCACACACACTATCAAATTAGATATTATCCCTGAATATTATGAGAGATTTAAGCAGGGTAGTTAGCATTTGGTAATTAAATAATATTCGTTCTGGTGTAATGTAACAAACAATACGAAAGAAATTTCAATTTATTATTCTTTGAAATAATAACTTACTAAAAATCGCAGCTTTGATTCAATTGAAAGGGCAAAATAAATAGAACACTTGCAAAATAAAAATAACTAAAACTAGTTACGACTGTATTGCAGAATATTGAGATCTTAATATTTCGTAGGGAATTCCTTTACATCAATTACAGCCCTACAACGACAATTCATTGGCAACACCAGCCTCTGGACAGAGTCTGGAATGATCGCATACCAGGCTCTCTGAACTCCAATTTAATGATGGTGCATAATATTGCAGGCGATGGCTTAACAATATTCCAGTCGAAGTCATTCCGCAAGTTTTCAGTTTGATTTAGATCTGTGGAATGAGGTGGCCGTTATAAAATTTCGATTTTCTTCGATTCTATCCTAAGTTTTACTGACTTAGGTGTATGCTTGGAGTCGTTATTACGCATGACAGCATGCGATAGGTGGCGTATTAGCACAGGATGGGAAACGTATTACATTACTTTCTAGAACTTCAAGCAAAACAGAAGAAAGGTACGCAATGAACGAAAAAGAAATGCTTGCCTTAATATGGGCTCTAAATTCTTTACGTAATTACTTGTATGGTTCGAAAAAGGTTATTATATTAACGGACTATCAACCGTTGACTTTCGCTCTGAGCAACAAAATTACTAATGCCAAAATAAAGCGATGGAAAGCTGCTTTAGAAAAGTATAATCATGAAATTAGGTATAAACCCGGAAAGACAAATATAGTTGCAGACGCGCTTTCAAGAAATCCGAAAAGATCTAATATAAATTCAATGGCACCTACAATTCAAGGTGACGAAAGTTCCTCTAATAATATAATCCCAACGGTTACTACTCCCATTAATGCGTTTCGAACACAAATCATTTTAAATATTGGTGACACAACTTCATATAAATTCGAAAAACCTTTTCCAAACTATTACAAACACATATTTACAGAACCCGAATACACAAAACAAAACATTGTCGGTATTTTCAAATAGATATCTTAATCCAAACGTAATAAACGGATTACTGACTAACGAACGAACGATGGGACTTATTCAAGAAATTTGCCCACTCTATTTTAACAACTACAAAATTCGATACACTCAAAAGGAAGTAGACAGACACCTATAGAGGTAGACAAATAACTATACAGGCTGGGAAGCAGCTATTGAATATATAAATATATCAATACTAGCTGGCCCGGCAGACCTTGTTCTGCCTTTTCCGGTGGGCGGCGCGATGAGTTTGATTTGGTTAAAGTCCTTCTATAAGAAAGTCTAGACAGAAGAGGTCGTTGCCGCGATTGGAGAATAGGGAAGGGGCCCGAAAAATGGGCGCGCCAATGATCAAGCGCGTAGAAGTGCGGAAAATTGCAGATTGTTTGAATTCGTAAATTCTGACAATTGGTTTGAATTCAGCGACCCCGAAAACCACTAAGCACCAAGTTTGGTGGAAATCGCATAAACTTTCAATTTTGGATGCCCATATCGACGAAATTTCTTATATGTATGTTTTACCTATGCATTACTTGTCCGCGGGGAAATGGCAATATCAAACAAATACCAACATCGCGTCGGGCAAGATCTATTATGGGGCATCTACCAATACCCCGTCCAAATTAGCTGTCCTTTTCATAATCATTTTTTATATTCCCTTTTCGATGTAATATTTGCTATTTCCATTCTTTGCAGCTTCTTGAAAGAAGGTGAAAAATTGGGCGATTTGATTTCTCTGATTACCGTCAAGAGAACTAAAATTCAAGAGATCTTAAAATAAAGCACACAATTTTGGTATTATTCTTTGTATCACAGTACAATGAAAATCAAATCAAAATAATGACACAAAAAACTAAATTTCAATGTCTGACAATGTTGGCATACTGTGATACTAATGGAACTTAAAAATGAATTACAACCTTTTTCTATAAAAAATCTTTAAATTTGCAATAAAAAATATTGACGGTCACTTCTCAAGATAAAAACTATCCTATCTTTTAAGTTGGACGAAACAAACCACATTTACAAAATTTCATCGAAATCGGTTCAGCGCACATCGTGACACGAGATTTTTATATATAAAGACTAGCTGAACCGTACCCGGCGTTGCCCGGGCACAACTTTCCATAAAAATGTGACGTTGCCAAATTCAAATTTGTTAAATGTCACTCAGGAAGTTAAGCGCAACATGCCTATAGAATTTCTTTTCAATCGCCTAAATACTTTTTGCATGACTCACCGTAAACATATCTCTGCTCAACATTTAGTTCTCCCTCTGTCTTCTCTTTGCCCCTTCCCTTTCCGCTTGTGACGCATAGCTTATATCACTTAGGAGGTTCTGCGCAATATGCCCATAGAATATCATCTCAATCGGATAAGTACTGCTCTAAATTTCCCCCTATCACCCCACCTTTTCCATTGCGATGTATAGCCAATGTCACTCTTGAGGTTATGGGCAACATGTCCGTAAAATGTCATCTCTTGATAAGTGCTTTTTCCGTGACTCCATAAACATATCACTGGCGTTTAGAATTTCGTAAATTTTAACAATAGTAAACAATTGGAAGAGTAGCCTATGTCACTCCAGACAACCTGCTCTTTATGTCTGTAAAGTTCAGCCATTTCGAAGATTAGCCCAGACAGACAGACAGACACAAAAAACGTAACCTACATATGTCAGTTTACTCCTTTTAATTTCAATAATACGTGATAAAATTTTCAGGATGATCGGTTGAACAGTCTAGCAGTCCATTCGTACCAAGCACACACACAAACTTTCGCTTATATGTATATATGTACATATTATAGATGAAATATTTTGTAAAAGGAAAATCTCCAGTTTATGAAATCAGCTACCCCGAAAACCCCCAAGTAGTGAGTTTGGTGGAAATAGCATAAACTTCAAAATTTGACAGTCAGCCATCTCGAATTCATAAATTCTGACAGCAGGGTTGAAATCAGTGGCCCCGAAAACCTCCAAGTACCAAGTTTGGTGGAAATCGCTTGAACTTTAAAATTTGACAGTCCGCCGTCCCCTTCTCTCCTCTCCCCTCCATTGGCCAATTACAAAATATTGCCTATAGCACTCAGGAGCTCATTCGCAATACACGTAAATGAATTACAACCATTTTTCTATAAAAAATCATTAAATTTGCAATAAAAAATGTTGACGGTCACTTATCGAGATAAAAACTATCCTATCTTTTAAGTTGGACTAAACAATACACATTTACAAAATTTCATCGAAATCGGTTCAGCGGTTTCGGAGATTAGCGTAAACGCACATCGTGACACGAGATTTTTATATATAACGATAAGTAGTCCCACTGACTGATGATGGCAATTGAATTTGTCATTCCTTTATAGACTCATGAAGGAAGTCTTAAATATCAAAATTTGTAGAAAGATTTGAACTTCCCAATTTAGAAATCAATCCATTTTCACTCTAGTTATATCAAAACTAAACTGATTATTTTTAATTTAATAATAATGTTTAAATACATAAAAAGTTCATGCACTACTACCATGGAGGTATTTGTAGCAGAATCGTGAAGGTTCCTTTGTGTTGTGAAATGAAACTGTAATTTTTATACTGTACTGTTTCGTTCGTGGTTTGCTATGTTATCGGGTAGCTATGATCCTACAATTTTGTTATTCCCCTTTTTATTTTTTCATCCTACTTTAGTCCCCTTAGACAACTTGTTTCGAATGCCCACAATAATTTAACTTAATAAATATTATTTAATCAACAGTAGTATTTGCTATATTAAATTTTAACATGGTAGCAGAGCGTGGTTCCGAACCACGGATTTAATTATTATTATTGTGGGGTCTCGCGTGTGTGTTTTTTTTTTTTTTTCTTCCTTTTGTTGTCCAGTTTATCCTTAACAATGGAATTTCAGGGACTTGAAAAGTTAAGGGGTGCTGAAAACTGGTACATTTGGAAGTTTGCTGTAAGGAGCATTCTTCGCGGAATAGAATGTGCCTATGAGGTTTGCACCGGAGAAATTAAGAAACCGGAGCCGGTGGCATCGGTTGATGAGGCTAAGAAGACGGCATATGAAGAGTCTCTAAGGAAATGGGACAAGGCAGATCGAGCGGCTAGCCAGGCTATTGTAAGGGCCCTGGATTCGAAGGTAATGGCGCTTTTGGTGACCTGTGAGTCCGCTCGGGATATGTGGCTGGAGTTGCACAGTGTGTTTGAGCAACAAACGAAGCAAGCAGCCCACGCTACTCAATCGGAATTTTTTGGTTTTGTTTGGAACAGGTCCGATGATATGGTAACCCATATCGCGAAGTTTGAGGGGTTAATTTTAAGAATGCAACAGCTGAACGTTGCACCAGATGAGTCCTCCTTAATGGTAAAATTGCTCGATACGCTTCCAGATGATTACGAGAGTCTTCGACAGGCTTGGTGGGCTCGACCAGAGAAAAAACAAAATTTTTCAAATTTAATACAGGTCTTAACATCAGAGGAAAATCGGCGGAGACTTCGATCTGAGCAGCAGGAGGAAGTTGTGGCATTGGTGGCTGCCGGAGCAAAGGGTGGTCACGGGAGGTCTGGGCGCAGTGAGGTTAACAAAAACAAATCTGTTGGGAGGTTTGTTGAGTCTGTAATTGAAAAGAAAAACAAACAAAAACAAAATTTTAATATTAAATGTTTTGGTTGTGGTGAAAAGGGCCATATCCGTAGGAACTGTCCAAGGGGAGGCTCGAATAATGTCCGTACGCGAAACTATGTTGCCAGGGATCATTCTATGTAGCCGAGGTTTTTAATTCAGAAAATGAAACTGATATTTGGCTTGTAGACTCTGGTGCAACAGATCATATTTCATGTGTCGGTAAATGGTTTTCGTCATTTGAAAGGTTCGCGGTGCCCTTGACCATAAATATTGGTAATAAATCTACAATGAGTGCCATTGGAAAAGGTATAATTAGGTTTGAAGCTGCTGTAAATGGAAAATGGGTACAATCTCATATGGAAGACGTTCTGTATGTACCAACTGTGCAAAGAAATTTGTTATCGGTTGCTTGCGCGGTTGATAAAGGACTGAAGTGCATTTTTTCAAAAAGTGAGTGTCGGTTTTTAAAGGATGGTGTTGTTAAAGCCTGTGGTGTTCGTGTTGGTGGACTTTTTAGATTGAATATACGTGTGGGACATCCGGAAGTGTCGTGTATAAGGGAGGCTAATCTAGTGACTAGGCCTTCACTGCAAATATGGCATGAGCGGCTTGCACATCAAAATAAACGACATGTGCAGAATTTTATGAAGCAACGTGGTATTAGTGTTGAGATGGACAGTGAATTTTGTAGTGCCTGTGTCCAGGGGAAGCAACATCGGAATAGTTTCCGGTCTCGTCAGCAGCGTTCTGTTTAGCCGGGTGAAATTATACACGCAGATTTATGTGGTCCAATGGAGTGTGAATCGATGGGTGGAGCTAGATATTTCGTGTGTTTCACATGTGACTATTCGCGATTTCATCTAGTGCATTTCCTGAAGGAAAAATCGGAAACCGCCGGAAAAATTTCGGAAATGTTGCAGATTGTCAAGAATCACTGTGGTAGAGTGCCAAAATATTTTTATTGCGATGGAGGTCGTGAATTTGTCAATAGAACTGTGCAGGAACTCATGATATCAAATGGCATAAAGTTCGTTGTTGCTAACCCATACACGCCGGAACAAAATGGTTGTCCTGAACGTACAAATAGAACAATAGTTGAAGTTGCTCGTACTATGTTATTGGCAAAGTGCCTGCCTAAGTCATTGTGGGCAGAGGCAGTAAATAGTAGCGTTTATATTCTTAATCGAACCGGACCAAGCAGTATTGATGGTAAAACTCCATATGAGTTGTTTTCGGGAAAAACCGCATATCTAGATAAATTTCGTGTTTTTGGTACGGAGTGTTTTGTACATGTACCAACGGGACAGCGGAAGAAATGGGACGCTAAGGGAAAACGCGGTGTATTTGTCAGTTATTCAGATGATATCGACGGTTATCGCGTTTGGATGCAATCTGAGAATTGTGTAGTTAGAAGTAGAAATGTTGTGTTCGAGATGGAGGCTGCTACTACAGGGCTATTGGCTTTATTCCCGTCTGGCACGGTAGACCAGGTTATCGAGGTGAGTCAATCTGTTTCAGATTCGGAAGGCGAGTTGAGACCACCTCTGGATGATGCGTCTGCTGTGTCGATTGAACATGTGGCCGATAGAAGACAACTGCGAGATAGGAGCTCTATTAAGCCACCTAAGCGTCTAATTGAAGTTATGCTAAGTGAAGTGGATGAGCCCATAAGTTATACTGAGGCGATCAGCTCAGCTGAACAACAAAATTGGATGGCAGCAATGGAGGAGGAGATGGCATCTATAGAGGAAAACAAAACATGGACCTTGGTCAAGTTGCCTGCGGGACGTAAGGCTATTTCCAATCGCTGGGTGTACCGTATTAAGAGGAAGCCGACCGGTGATATAGATCGATACAAAGCTCGATTGGTTGTTCGAGGGTTCAGTCAACGAAAAGGAGTTGACTATTATGAAACGTTTAGTCCTGTTGCTAGATTCGATACTATTCGATCAGTACTAAGCATTGCTGCAAATGAACGTCTAGAACTGGCGCAGTTTGATATTAAGACTGCATTTCTGTATGGAGTAATAGAAGAAGAAATATATATGGAACAACCTGAGGGCTACAGTGATGGTACTGATCGCGTGTGCAGGCTTTGGAAGAGTTTGTACGGTTTGAAGCAATCTCCAAGATGCTGGAACAAAAGATTTGTCGATGTATTATTGGGTGTTGGGCTATGTGAAAGCTCAGCAGATCCTTGCTTGTTTTATCGTGATATACGGGGAGATAAATTGATAGTCGTGCTGTACGTCGATGACGGTTTGGTTGCTGCAACGAAGAAGTCTGTATTTGAGGAATTTTTGTGTTTGTTGAAGACAGAGTTCAAGATGACAACTGGACCTTTGGGCTATTTTCTAAATATATTAATTGAGCGAAATATGGACGGTTCAATTTTCATTGGTCAGGGGACATATGCTGCAAGTATCTTAAGCAGGTATGAAATGAAGGATTCAAACTCTGTTTTAACACCGATTGAAAAATGTGTGTCATCTGATGAATTGTTGAATACGGAAGTAACAACTGCTCCGTATAGGGAAGCAGTAGGCTCCTTGATGTATCTGGCGGTTGCAACGCGGCCAGATATTGCTTTCGCTGTAAGTTATGTGTCGCAGTTTCTTGAAAAGCCAAAAGAAAAGCACTGGACACTGGTTAAGCGAATTTTGAGATACGTCAAGGGGACAACTGGAATGGGCATCTTGTACCAGGTTGGCATGAAGAAAGGTGAACTAGAGGCTTTCAGTGACGCTGATTATGCTGGTGATTGTACTACGCGTCGTTCGGTTAGTGGAATTAGTTTTAAATACAGTGAAGGAGCTATCAGTTGGGCCAGTCGGAGACAACAGAGTGTTTCCTTGTCGACAACGGAAGCGGAATATGTGGCTGCGTGTGAAGCGGCAAAGGATGTAGTATGGCTTAATCGGTTGTTTGGCGAAATTGCACAATTGGAGTCTATTCCTGTTCTACGTGTGGACAATTTAAGTGCTGTAAAGTTAACAGCAAATCCGGGATTTCATAAGCGCTCGAAGCACATTGATGTGCGGTTCCATTTTGTGCGGGAACAGATTCAAAAGGGTCAACTAATGGTTGAATATGTTTCTGGAGAGTACCAGGCTGCAGACATCTTTACAAAACCAACTTCACGTGTGCGTTTTGAAATGCTGCGAAATATGTTGGGAATGACAGTACATTGACTATTTTATATATAAAAATTAAAAGTTTCAGGGGAAGTGTTGTGAAATGAAACTGTAATTTTTATACTGTACTGTTTCGTTCGTGGTTTGCTATGTTATCGGGTAGCTATGATCCTACAATTTTGTTATTCCCCTTTTTATTTTTTCATCCTACTTTAGTCCCCTTAGAGAACTTGTTTCGAATGCCCACAATAATTTAACTTAATAAATATTATTTAATCAACAGTAGTATTTGCTATATTAAATTTTAACACTTTGTAATATCATTCACAGGCTATAGAGCTGCACAGCTAAAGCAAGCTGCTCTAGCTGTGTAAAGGGCGCGGTCGGATCAACGAGCAGCATCAAACAGCTGGTCCCCAGAGCTACTCTGGAAATCACGGAGCTTGACGTGTGCACGACTAAGGAGGAGGTCTTAGAAGCCCTTAAAACTGATCTGAGGGACTATAATGGCCACCTCCAGGTCGCGCTGACCCGCCCAAATGGTCGCGGCCAATGCCTGGCCGTTATTGAGGTTGAAGAAACAGCCGCGGCGAGGTAGCTGCGGGTTGCCCGAATCAAAGTCGGTTGGGTTGAAGGTAGGATCCGCAGGCGTGTGGTCGTATCCAAGTGCTTTATGTTCCTGGGGTACGGTCACCAAAGCTAGGCCTGCAAGGGGCCGGATCGGGCAAACTTTGTTTCCGGTGCGGAGGAGAGGGCCATAAGTTCGCGACGTGCGCCGCGTCTCTGGTATGTGTCACGGATGTGGCGGGGAATACCGGTGCGAGGTGACACCTGAAAGGCTCTAAACGAGCTTAAAAATAAGTGATGGGTGTGGCTCTCCAGGGCAATTTGAACAGGAGCAGAACGGCCCACGATCTATTGGCTCAAATACGTCTCGAGAAAGACGCTGACATTGTGTTGATCAGCGAACAGTACCGGGACGGAGTTGAGCGAACTTGGTATCGCGATTCCCTTGCTACAGCGGTAATCTGGGTCCCAGATTTGCCACGTTTAAACGTCGCGGGCCATGGCGCGAGCACTGCCTTCGTTTGGGTGAGGAGCAATGGCGTTACTTATGTCAGTTGCTACTTCACTCCAAACGAGCCAATAGCGGACTTTCAGGCCAAGTTGGCTGGTCGGGAAGACGCGGTCCGTGGCATGGAGGGGAAGCTGGTGGTGGCTCGAGACTTCAACGCGAAGGCCTTGGAGTGGGGCGAACCTAGGCCCGATCCGCGTGGAGGACGTGTCCTGGACTTTGCGTGTAGGGCCGGACTGGTGGTTTTAAACACCGGCTCGACGTCCACCTTTCGGCGTCCTGAGTACAAGGAGACGATCATTGATGTCTCCCTGGCGACGGAGAATCTGGCTGCACGTGTACAGGACTGGCGGGTGATCAAGGACTATACAGCCAGCGATCACCAATTCATCACGTTCCGTGTGCGTGATGTAGCGGCAGGGTGGATCCGGCGTCCGTACCACCCAGAAGGGATGTCGCCAGGACGGACGCCGAAAAGTTCTCTTTAGCCATCGCACGCGGCCGGCAAACCATTGACGGGATCCCAGAAGGACTGCCATCACTCGAGTAAGCCGTCCAGGTGGTGGACTCTACAATGAGTCTAATCCACCTGGCTTGCCGATTGGCCGTGTCGAGGTAAAAAGGATAGAGGGACAGTCGCCGTCCTGCATATTGGTGGACGGACGAAATCGCAGAACTGAGGCGAATATGTCTCCGTCTCAGGTGGTTGGCTCAACGTGCTAACCGACGCGATCTCGACGTAGCCCGTAGATCTGCTGAACATAAGACGACGAAGAAAAACCTTCGTAGGTCTATTCACAGGAGTAGGCTCCAATGCTGGCAGAGGACCTCAATGAGTATCCCTGGGAACTGGGGTACAGGATCGTCCTCCGGAAATTGGAAGCGTTCTCACAAAAGGCTTCCCTCGATGCGGGGACTGTCCGCTCCATTGTAGATGCCCTTTTCCCCACCCATCGCTGGAGCCTAACCACGTGGTCCGCCAAACACTCGAGCCTCCTCTATTTACAATAGAGGAGCTCACGAGGGCCTCGCAAAGCCTTCAGAACAAGAAGGATCCGGGGCCCTTCGGGTTCCCAGCAGAGGAGCTGAAGGCGTTGATGGCGAGCCATCCACAGTTTTTGCTTGACATGTACAATGCCTGCCTGAAGGTGGGAGTTTTTCCCTCCCGCTGGAAGGCAGCTAGGCTTGTACTTATCGACAAGGGCAAGGGACCATTAGGGTCCCCCGGGTCGTGCAGACCGCTGAGTGTGCTCGACGCAGCCGGCAAGCTCCTGGAGAATCTCCTGAAGCTTCGCTGTTGAGGCTGCTGTAGGCTTTTCAGAGAGGGAGTATGGCTTTCGGAAAGGGAGGTCGACGGTTCATGCTATCCAGGAGGAAGTCGACGCGGTTTGGGTCATCGAATGCGGGAACAAATATTATCGTCCGGTGTGCCTGCTGGTTACTCTGGATGTGCGGAAAGCCTTCAAGCCTTGGAAGTGTCATAGTAATCAATCATAGATTGAAACCTTAATAATTATGTTAGTTTAAACATGACAACGTGAAGTTTATTTTTCCTCCATAGCTTGATGACTGGAGCCTAGGGTAGTTTCGTCCTTCTTTAATTGGTGGGGCATTCTATCCCGTAGGGGGATGTAGAATACAGCTGAGGCGGGTGAGAAGGAGAACAGTCTTTCGGAGGTAAGACTGCGTCCCACCCCTACAACGGGACCGCTGGGATATGTGAAAAGAACGATCTGGCTTAGCTTCGTTGTGATTCAAAAGTTGGTATACCTGCCTGTCTGACAATTTGAGAATTTTGTCTGTTTGCGGAGAACGCCGAGTGAAAAGTAATTTTGTTTTGAATTAAAAGTGAATTAATAATTTGGAAGAGGATGATGTGATAAATTAGGTAACGATTCCTTGCCTTGGCTTTTTTGACAGTTTAAAATTCCAATCAGAATTGTTGTTGAAGTTGTTGTTGTATTTGTATGCAAAGAGCCTGAACCGGAGCCAGAACTCGATGAAAAGAACGCAGCCAATGCGGTCAACATGGTCCTCAAAAGATAATTGTGGGTTGAGTCTTAAACCTAAATCTCTAGCTTTGTCTACTTTTTGAAGGAAAGTCCACTTATTATAAAGTAGTGATATAATGGGTTCTTTTTCCATGAAAAAGACATACATATGTACTCGTTCATTTAAAAACATTCGAGAGAAGCTGATTAATAGTGCACCACCTCTGGAATGCATCCAAGTCAGAATGTAAAAGATAACAATCAAGTTCACAAGATATTATACGAAAAATTTTCGCATCGTCAACATAACAGAGAATTTTCGAATTGGTAATTATTAGAGAAACATTGTTAATATACAATAAGCAAGATCAAGATGAACAAGAATCTTAGAATTGATTCTGTTGAAGACTTCACTGAAATCCGTTAAGATGCAATTGACCTGCTTGCCAGATTCAATAGCAGAAAAGAGTAATTTTAAAACTCAAGCAGATTCGTTGTGGTCAAATTTCGTTTCATAAACCCGTTCTGACATGACAAAAGGAACGACTTGCAATGAAAGTAGAGCACTTCACATACCAAGGCTTCGAAAAGTTTGGCAATCGGACCCAAATTGGGAACAGGACTGTAGTTTGAGATGTCTGATTTGTTATCCCTTTTCTGTAACGGATTAATTACATACATTTTCTAGAGCTTTGGAAATAAGCCTGAATAGATAGACAGATTGAATAAGTAACACCAAATAAGAGCAATTACAGTGTCTCATCGTTTCAGGAAACATGATGGAATTGCATTGGAGTTAAAAGAGAAGGTCTCAGTCATCTTGGCAATATGTTCAAGAACGATATTGCCATCAAAAATAAGGTCCTTAAATGAAAGTGTGGTCAGCGAAAGCTTCATCAAGTAAGAAAAATCATTAAAGGTATCGGAGGTATGATCACAGAACGCTGTTTTAAAGGAATCAGCAAAGACATTAGACGTAACTGAAGGATTAGAGCCCCTGACGGAACCATAAAATAAGGTAAATCAGAACAACGTTTACGTTGTTTATTTATTTCGATTTCATCAAAGTACTGATTACCACACAATATTTAGAAAGCAAAAGAAAAACGTCAATTCTAACGAAGCTGATTTTTAATTTTGTTTTTTGAGACGTTGAAATCAATGATATGAAAATGAGCATTGAAAGTGCGTGACATTGACGTAATAGGTTCATTCAATCCATAGTTAGTACGATGACGAGGGATATGGAAGAAATCATAGCGTCTAGTCGGACGAACCGGAACAGAGATGTCGAATAGACCGACAAGCTCAGGGGAATTGATGTTTCCTGATACACAATCAAAGGCAAACACTATCTTAAGGTTGTTGCGGCGTTGCTCGAGAGATTGTAATGAAATCAGTTTGAGTCGATCCACGTACGGAGGCAGAATTAAAGGGTCAGACCAAGGAAGGTTTCGAAGAGCGAATCTAAGGAATCTTCGCTGCACTGCCTCAACACGATTGATGTGTGATTTAAGGAATGGAGACCAGACCAGACTCGCATACTCGAGTATTGGTCGAACAAATGTGCAAAAAAGAGTTCGAGTAATGTAAGGATCATTGAACTCTTTAGACCACCGCTTGACAAAGCCAAGGGTAGCACTCGCTTTGCGAACAATGGCATCAATGTGGTCCTCGAACGAAAAACGGCCGTTTAACCAGACACCAAGATCCTTCGTTTTGTCAAGTCGATGCAGTGAGCATTCGTCAAAGGTGTAATTGAAAGTGATGATGCTTTTCCCACGTGAGAAGCACATATAAGTGCACTTACCTATGTTTAAAGGTAAGCGGTTGAGCATGCACCACTTATGAAAAGCATCAAGGTCAGAATTTAGAAGAGTACAATCATGCTCGCTAGTTATAACCCGAAAGATCTTGGCGTCGTCAGCAAAGCAGAGAATTTTAGAATCTGATAGGATCATCGACACATCGTTAATGAAAATGATGAATAAGAGCGGACCGAGATGACTACCTTGAGGTACCCCCGAAATATTAAGTATTTCCCTGGATAGAACGCCTCGAAATAAGACTCTCTGTGAACATCCGGTCAAGTAAGAGCGAAGCCATTCGATAAAGAGAGGAGGAAATCCAAGAAGGCTAAGTTTATAGAGCAGAATTCGGTGATTAATTCTGTCAAAAGCCTTGCTGAAGTCTGTAAAAACACAGTCAACTTGTTTGCCCCTTTCAATATTCGAGATGCAGTAATTCGAAAACTCCAACAAGTTGGTAGTGGTGGATTTCCCTTTAAGAAAACCGTGTTGAAAAGACTGCAAGAAAGGTTTACAGTGAAAATAAATGGTGTCACAAATCAAGGACTCAAATATTTTAGCTACACAACAAAGATTAGCTATAGGACGATAATTAGATATATCACCCTTAGAGCCCTTTTTGTGTAGTGGAATAATCGTCGACATCTTCCAAGATGTCGGAAAGACACCACAAGAGAGAGAAAGATTGAATAAATAACATAGGATAGGGGCAAGAGGCACGGCACAACGTTTAATAAAAAAGGCTGATATGCCATCAGGTCCAATAGAAGAACTATCAGCCAAGCTTGAGATTAAACTCGAAATCTTGGCTTCGTCCGCAACTAAATCAGCAGCCGTTAGAGAAGTTGGCGAGAGCGTCGTCAAGTGTGAAAAAGCCTTAAAACTATTATCACAGGTAACAGAATCACAGTCTGCCAAAAAAGCAGTTTCAAAAAAGTCACCAAAGAGATTAGAAATCTTCTGAGGATCGTCACTAATAACATCACCAAGACCAAGTATAGAAGGGAAACCATCAGAGCCAGACTTAGAGTTGATGAAATTAAAAAAGCGCTTGGGATTTTCGCGCAAGGAGTGCTTTACGTCGTCGAGAAAGGAGTTGTAGGAAGACTCCAAATCCATGATGTACTGACGACGAAGAGAGCAGTAAGACGCATAATCAGTGTCGTCCCTTGAAACGCAAAATTTCTTCCAGGCCTTATTTTTATTGTTCTTAATATGTTTAGAATTTTTATTTAGCCAAGGCGAATAACGTTTCGAGCCACGAGACTTAGTGATTGGAACGCAATGCAAAAAGCATTTAGCAAGTATAGTGTAGAAAGAGTTAACGGCTACGTCAATATCACGCTCTTGAAGTACAATACTCCAATCGCAAGTCAGGAGCCATTTGTTGAGAATAGAAAAATCAGCCTTTTTAAAATTGTAACACAATTCGGGTTGGAATTCATGATTTAAAAAAAATGGATCCGTAGATAAGATAATCTGGAGAGCAGGATGGTGGCCAGTCTCAGTGATAAGTGGCGTCAAGCAATGTTTCACCGTTGTGCAATCAGGATCAGTTGAAAAAATCAAATCAAGAAATCGTCCGCAGCTATTTGCAATACCACAGGTTTGAGTCAAGCCGGAAGACGCCAATCCGTCAATAAAAGTGGATGAGTGCTGAGGGGCGGCGGCGAGAGAAGGCACAATGCAGTCATCATCGGATGAGAGAGACCAGCCAACCGAGGGGAGGTTAAAGTCACCGAAGACCAGGAGCTCGTCGTGCGAATCCATAGTTCCAACAATGGAGTCGATACTTGCAGCTAGGTGCTCATAAGTCGCGGGCGGAGCCCCGGGCGGAATGTAGACTACGACGAGGTAACTCTTCCTATGTTGGAGCGTCAAAGCCACGCAAAGCAGTTCGAGCCCGTCGGAATCAGCAACATCGACTCGGCAGCACGGGATATCACTCCGAACTGCGCAAAGTACTCCCCCACCAACCGGTGCTTCAAGCGCAGCGCCATGACGGTCACGACGGAAAACCAAATATCCCGGACAGAAGAGTTCAGCATCGGAAATATTACCACATAGCCACGTTTCTGATAGGCAGATGGCGTCAAATGAGAAGTCAGCAGAACCTTTGTAAAGGTGCGTTGTCTTAGAACGTAGGCCTGTTACGTTGGCGTAGTAGAACGAGAGCTCACTGATGCGTTTTTCGGTGGTGATAAGGTTTTGCCCTTGTGGGAATTTATGAACTCACGGGCAATGGTGTTGTAAGGCCAAATGTTAGGAGACACCGACGCGGCAAACAAGTCCTCAGGAACCAAGACCTTAAAAGACGCGTAGATCGCAGCATTCTGGTTACGTTTAGGCGTAATTCGTCTACACGCGACTAAATCCCGAGAGGCACCAACATGTGAAGAGATATGGTCCACAATCTCATCCTCGGTCGTGTCCGGATGGAGCCGTGAGACGAAAATCTGGCGCGGAATTTTGGCAGGGCGCAACAAAATGGTTTTGCCGGTGGCAGAAACGGGGGCGGACGGAGCCCTAGGTGGCGGCGTGGGCACCGTGGCAGCAGGGGGAGACTCATCACGATCTCCATTAGCTTCACGCCGACGTCTTCCACCCCTACGCCGGCGAGGAGCCCCTCGTTTAGCCGATGAATCCTGAACCGCAACATCATCAATAGCATTGGCCGCGATCGAAGAAACGCTCTGAGCAACCGACTCAGGCGAAGTAATCAGCGTAACATCAGCAGCCACAGCATCGTCAGCACCAGCCTGAGACTCAGCCAAAGGAGGCGATGAAGAAGGAGATACACTCGAGCCATCCATCCCTACGCCCGATTGGCGGATTGAAAGTGACTTAGTGGTAATAAACCACTAGAACTGTTTCGGATCATCACGAAGATCCAAATACGAAGAGAAATCAGCTACGCTCCGAGAGCAACAATAGGTCTTCCAAGTCTTGCTTTTTAGATTTAGACGGAAGAATTCAGCCGATATTCAAAACATGTAGAATTAAAATTATTAGTTCTTTTTAAGGGAACACAATGAGCAAAGCATAAAGAAATCCCTATATATGTATGTATATACTTATAAAATCGAAAGTTTGTTTGTTTGTTTGTTGCTCAATCACGTCTAAACTCTGGGTCCGATTATTTTCATTTTTTGAGTGAAGATACTACGTATCCCGGCCTAGCATATAGACTACTTTTTATTCATGAGTTTCAAAATGGCGAACCCAAGATGGCGGCCAAAAATTGTAAATTTCAAGGGATTGCCATGAAAATTGGTTTTTGGTGTTTTTTGGAGGTCCTGATTGCGAATCTACGCTCGAAATTTGAAAATTTAAGATCGCGGATCCAATATGGCGTCCAAAAAATTTCGAACTTCAAAGAATTAAATTCAAAATTAGTACTACGGGTATTTTGAGGCCACTAATTTTGAATCTACTATCAAAATTTGAAAATTCAAAACGGCGGACCCTATATGTTTGTTGGTTAATCACGCCTTAACACTTGGTTCGATCATTTTCATTTTTTGAGTGAGGGTACTACATATTTCGACTTAACATGTAAGCTACTTTTTATTCAGGGATTTCAAAATGGCGGACCCAAGATGGCGGCCAAAAATTGTAAATTTCAAGGGATTGCCGTGAAAATTGGTATTTGGGGGTTTTTGTAGGTGCTCATTGCGAGCCTATGCTCGAAATTTGAAACTTCAAGATTGCGGATCCTATATGGACACTAAAAATTTTCGAACTTCAACGAATTTAATTGAAAATTACTATTATGGGTATTTTGAGGCCATTTGTTTCGAATCTGCTATCAAAATTTGGAAATTCAAGATATCGGAACCAATATGACGCCAAAAATTTTTGGAATTCTACGAATTTAAGTCAGGTAACGATGAAATAGTAAAAAAAACAAAATAATAAGTTTTTTTATTCATTTAACACCTAACAATGAAAACATATAAGTACAGAATAGATTATTAGCCCTTCTGATATAGACGGTGGTAGCAAAATGAGTTTTGGACGGTTTTATACCACATTTACAGATTATAGTAATTCTTCTAAACTTCCTAATCTGGCTGTAGTACCAACATTTCAGAAGTATTTAACTAATTAGTATTTTTGATACACCAGGTGAAACCGGGTTACTCAGCTAGTAATGCTATAAAAGTATTTAACCGAATCTATTAGGCTTGCCTTCCATGGGTAATGTCTTGGCAACACTTCACCGTCTGACGGCTTAAGACTGACCTGTTCTGTTCGATATGAGAGACCCTGTTGGTAGCACCCTTCTACCGTCGGCATAGCTCAGTCAATCATCAATACACGCAAGTTCCTTCATCAAGGTCAAGGTTCTGATAGAAGGAGAAGAAATACTATATAAAAATTGAAAGTCTGATTAATAATTAAGAAAATTGCTTAATAAATGATAATCAATAATAAGAAATAAACATTTTATTTCATAAATTCACATCTAAATTTTTATTCTGCTTATACTTTTTTTTTTTTAACCATCAGCCTAACTCAAGCTCAAGCAGCGATGGCGCATGTGCATGTGTCTATATCATCATTTGGTTCCTGTTAGTAAATAGAACCACACACATCATGCAACAACATACTTGACAGGCAAAGGAGTGACAATGTGTTCGTTGGGCGCATAAAAATAATACTAAAACAAACAAAGCCTTAGAAGTGTCAAGTCAAGTTATGGTTAAACATACAGAAGTTACAAGATTAACGGGTACGACAGTCAAATAGCAATTGTTTTAGTGTATTTTTACCAACATTAACATTAAGGTACTATTACCGTCTAAAATTTTCAAAAAATGGATTTTTTTTTTTTTACATTTTTAGATTCCTTATACCTTCACTAATAACTCTCAAAAATATTATATATAAATTCGACGCCAATCCCGAGATATATAACGACTCTATTGAAGCGCGCTCTCGACTCGCCGCAGGTGTTCACGCAGCGTTAAAAACTTTAAACGCGTTTTTCTCGAGTTCATGTTTTTTTAACTGGCGGACAGTTAATCTCCGGATCTAGTGGGTCGATTTTAATAAATCTTGGAGCATTTTGTTTGTTTTTGCATCTTGTGTGATGGTTTATCACAATTGGACGAAAAAAATAAAAAATATAATTTTAGAGTCTGAAAAAAGGTCGAAAAAAAAGTCGATTTTTGAAAAAAAAATTTGAACGCCGCGCATTTTTTTATTTTTGCAGATTTTTTAATTTTTCTGGTAAACCATCACGTAAGAGCACTTCCTTTTTATAAATCTTTTTGAATTTTTTGTTTCAGACTTACCGTTCCAGAGATTAACTGTCCGCCATGGAGCAGTGTTTTTTTTTACAAGAAAATTTGAGCGCCCTCTATTAAATGTATATACAAATAAAATATAATAAAAAAAAAATTTTTTTCCGTAATCTTCAAGAGTTATATAATACTACAGAAAAAGTTTGATAACTATATATAACTAGCTGACCGGTACCCGGCGTTGCCCGGCCACAACTATCCCTATAATAAAGCTAAACTTTAATAAAGACATGGCTTTGCCAATTTCAAATTTGTCAAATGTCATTCTGGAGGTTAAACGCAGCAAGCCCATAGAATTTCATCTCAATCGAATAAATGATTTCTGTGTGACTCACCATAAACATATCACTGCTCAAAATCCCCCCTCTGCTCCTTCTCATACTTTCCTATTGCAATGCATAGCCTATGTCACTCATGAGGTTATGCGCAATATGCCCATAGAATTTCATCTCAATCGTATAAGTACTTTCTGTGTGTCGCACCAGCTCAACATTTTCTCCTCTTCCTCTTCCTCTCTCTCCTTCCCCTACCACACTTTCCAGTTGCGATGCATAGCCTATTTCACTCAAGAGGTAATGCGCAACGTGCCCATAAAATTTCATCTCAATCGTATAAGTGGTTATTGCGCGACTCACCATGAACTTATCACTGCTTAACACTTTCCCCCTCTCTCTCCTTACCCCTCCACTTACCAATTGCAATGCATAGCCTATGTCACTCAGAAGGTTATGCGCGACATGCCCCATTCATCTCAATCGGATAAGTACTTTTTGCGTGGCTTACTATAAACATCACAGATAAACATTTCCCCCTCCTCTCATCTCCCCTCTACTTACCAATTACAAAGTATTACCTATAGCACTCAGGAGCTCATGCGCAATACACGTGTAAAATGTATAAAATATATAAAAATATTGACAGCCCGCTATTTTGAATTCGTAAATTTTGACAGTCGGGTTGAAATCAGTGAATCCGAAAACCCGCAAGTACCAAATTTGGGGGAAATCGCATAAACTTCAAAATTTGACAGTCCACCATCTTGAATTCGTAAATTCTGACAGTCGGGTTGGAATCAGCGACCCCGAAAACGCAAAAGTACCAATTTTGGTGGAAATCGCATAAACTTCAAAATTTGACAGTCCGCCATCCTGAATTCTTAAATTCTGACAGTCGGGTTGAAATCAGCGACGCCAAAAACTCCCAAGTACCAATTTTGGTGGAAATCGCATAAACTTCAAAATTTGACAGTCTGCCATCTTGAATTCGTAACTTCTGACAGTCGGGTTGAAATCAGCGACCCCGAAAACGCAAAAGTACCAATTTTGGTGGAAATCGCATAAACTTCAAATTTTGACAGTCCGCCATTCTGAATTCGTAAATTCTGACAGTCGGATTGAAATCAGCGACCCCAAAAACTCCCAAGTACCAATTTCGGTGGAAATCGCATAAACTTTCATTCAAGTCGATCCAGCCGTTTAGTTGCAGTATAGATAAATAACCTAGATACCGACTGCAGCGCCATCTGCCGGGCTGATTTGTGAATCTAAACCATCCAGGGCGCCACCCAAACGCATACAAAAAAATTCATTCAAATCGGTCCAGCCGTTTAGGAGGAGTTCAGTGACATACACACGTACAGTAGAATTATATATATAAAGAAGATAAAGAACATGAAAAAAAAAATTGTTGAAAATATGTCATTCTTTACCATTCTAGAGGGTAATAGTACCTTAAACAGCCCGGAATGTTTATTAACAATGAAACACATGCGATTAGTAGGTTAAAATACATCAAAATTAGTTCTGCCATGATTGGTTTCAAGAAGAATGTAACATCTAAGGCTGCAAGGGTTAGCCGTTAGCACGAATTTCGTTTTAAGAAATTGCGAGTCAATATTATTAGTCATAAGTTGGTAAGCAAATACAATATCCGCAACTTCTTGGCGTTTATGCAACGAATGCATATCGAGCAAGAGTAAACGGTCATTGTATGGAGGGAGAGAAACTGGGTTGGCCCAAGGCAGATCCTTTAAGGCAAATCTGACAAATTTGCGTTGGACCAATTCAATGTTATTATTGGGAACTTGGTAATGAGGGGAGCAGATTTGGCTCGCCTTATATATAGTAACGCTAGAAAACTCATATGACCATCTCTTTATAAATCCTAATACAGAACTGGCCCTCGCAACCATAGAGCTGATGTGCTCAACAAAGTCAAGCTTACTATCGAGAACAACACCCAAGTCACGGACAGATTTGGTTCGTCGAAGAATACACCCTGATAGACTGTAATCAAAGTGAAGAAGATTGCGTCCGCGACAGAAGGAGATGGCTTCACATTTGATGACATTAAGTTCCAAGTTGTTGTGAGCACACCAGGATTGGAAAACATTCCGATCCCCTTGAGCCAAATGACAATCGCCTGTATCCTTAGTGTATCGGAATATCTTCATTTCGTCAGCATAAATAAGAACCTTGCATTCCTTTATTAGAAGGTGTGTGATGTCATCAATAGCTAAAAAAAAAGAAAAAACGATAACTTGTTGAGCAAATAGGAGTGAATGCAGTTTAAGAAAGACGATGGAAAATCCATCCTCTCGAGTTTTAGTGTTATATTAAAGTGCGGGACTTTGTTAGACGCTTTGCTGTAATCTGCTTAAATAGAGTAAGTTTGCAAACCTTTTTTCAAAGCCTTCAATAATAAAAGGGCTGAGCTCGAGAAGATTCGTAGTCGTGCAGCGGCCTTGAAGAAATTCATGTTGGTTGAAAGAGATAAAGCGTTTTCAACTTGTTGAAATTTGCTAATATATAATAGCCTCAAAAAATTTAGGGATACAAGAAAGCTTTGCAATTGGTCAGTAGTTACACACTTCATTTTTACTGCCTTTTTCATGAATTGGTATAATAAACAAGTTTTCCAAAATGTTGGAAATTGTTCATTATTTAACGATGTTATCAATGCATAAGAGCACAGTTTCAGAATTGCAGGAGGAATACCGTCAGGACCAGCGGTAAAATCGTCAGGAAGCTCATTGATCTGTTTGACTATAATATCTGGAGTAACACATATGGGAAAATCAAGGGAAGAAGGATTAGTATTGAGGTATGTAAAATAGTTTGGATCCGGTTAAAAATCTGGGGGAGAAAACGATTTTTCAAAAAAGGAGGCAAACATATCATTTACAGCTACTGGCACTCCACTAGCAATACCCTCGTAATACATGGACGCAGGGTAGTCATCGGCCCTCTTTTTGGAGTTTATGAATTAGTAAAAAGAACGAGAGTTGCTATACATTTCGGTCTGTATTTTGCCGAGGCAATCAAAAAGAGCTTTTGCAACTTGTAGCATTCGACAAACAGGTTAAAGGATTGATCATCCCTTTTTGACAGGTAAAACTTCCACAACTTATTTTTCGGTCTTTTAGTGCACGAAGGTTCTTATTAAACCAAGGAGGTAAAGAATTATTGCAACGCTGCCTTTGAAAAGGAACACAAGACTCGAAAGTGTTATAAGTGAGTCATGAATAAGGAGATATTGACATCAACATAACTCCGCGGTAACAAGGCAGAAAAGTCTATAGAAGCCAACCTATCAGAAAGTTAATCGATATTCGCCTTTCTAAAATTATGCGAATAACTAATACAGAGAGGATGAGGGGCATTAAAAGAGTTGCAGTAATAAACAATCTGAAGAGGCGGATGGTATATGTATATCCAACGAGGATAATATATGTATGTAAGTTTGCTACCTTCAACGATTGAGTTATTGCAGTCAGAAGAGAATATCAAATCAAGTAGCCGTCCCATGTCGTTTTTAACAGTGCTTATCTGAGAGAGCCCCGAAACAAAAATGGAGCCAAGAAAGAAAGATTCTCTAATCGTAAGACAGTTAGCGGAATAACAACACTCGTCTTCGAGGTTATACATATACCCATTGAACATTGGGTAAATTTAAATCCCCCAATAACATGAGTTCATCAGAAGGGTTCATTAAATTTGAAACATATTCAACTTTGAGCGCAAAGATGTCATAAAGGCTCCTATTATCACGGGTGTTGATCATATCCGGAGGGACATAACAACAAATTAAAAATAGTTTTTGTTTTAGAAAAGGAGATTTTCAGAACTATGATTTCTACGTCAGTAGCATCTTATGAGTCAGGAATTGCATTTGCAATAAAGTCACAAACAAGGAAGTTTTTACAAGCCGCAAGAATACCGTCACCCCTAGCTTCAGAATTATCATATCTGTTACGACGAAAAACTTGGTAAGACGAGTCAAAAGCTCGGCATCGCAGAAACCTTTATGCAGCCAAGTTTCGGTTAGAGCAATGACATCAAAATCGCAAGCACTAGACTAGATGCTTAGAAAAGACATCTCGTTTTGGTTCTTAAACCCCTTACATTGTGATAGTAAAGGGAAATCGTCTCAGTGCAATTTGGGTTTTTGAGGCCGACGGATTTTGACTTACAGCTAAAGAAGAAACCTACTCCCTATGGCTTTGTTGGATATAATTGGATATAATATTCATCCGCTGTCTATCCTCAAACTCATGAATAATTGCATTTTCAGACCAAAATTGAGGCAAAGGTATTACATTAAAAAGCTGCCGTGGAATAATTAGTTTAAAAGAAGCTACAGCATGGTTAGGCTTATTTTTAATATGATAAATGCATTTAAATTGAGACATTACATCAATTTTGCATTTGCGTTTCATAAAATTAACAATATCTTCAGACTTGGTCGAGAGCTGAAATAGAGATATCAAAAGTTGGCGGGGGACTTGGACAATCTTCAGAAGTGGGAGAGAATTATTTTTATCTTCCGGGTGCTCAGAAACCTTATTCAGCGGCCTCAGAGAAGATTTACAAGCCCTTTTTCTTGCTTTCTTAACTTTCACCCCAGAGTTAGAAGACGGAGAGATAGCAGTTTGGTGGTCTTTAGTTGGTGCAGGTGGTGCAGCAGGTTTAACTCATGAATGAGATTCTTTTTGTTGGGTGAGGTCAAATGGGACGAAAATGCCATTCATGAGGCTTCGATGTTTTCAGTCGAAACCACATGATTGGAGTCATGACAGTTCACATTGATCAGAGGAGATGGTTTTGGGGCATGCAAAGTCACGATGTCATGTCAAGATCCGTCAACAAGTCTTAGCTCATCGACAACGCCCCCTTTAAGAGGAGGATCTGCATGAGCATCAGAGGAAGGAATGTCTACGCTATGAGTCACCGGGGACTCGAAAGCAACCTGATACTCAGAAACAAGATCGCGACGAATGTCCGCTGAAGCATCATAACCCGGCGATATAGCATTACGCTCTATAAGGGATCTGACATGGGAGGAGATGATAATCACCAATTCCGCACTTTTAGAGGCCAGTGTATGTTGAGATCCCATAGCGGGTTTGATTTGCCTAAAGCCGCGTCTTACACTATCGATGGAATGCAGAATAGGGCCAAACTCAGTTCCCAAGAATTGACCGCTACCCGAGTGCGATTCACGTAGCTCATCAACAGAGGTAGAGACCACCGAGACACCGTCAGAGATCAAGCGCAACTACACAATAATATCAGATTATTTGGAGTTAACGAGAGCAGTCGACCCAAGTATCCTGTTGAGCTTCTCGTGGAGCAGATTAAAATCATCAGAACAAATCTGGAGGCCAGCGCAATTAGCTGAAATAGAGTTGACCTTAGCAGCGATTACGCTTTACTCGTCATAAATTTTGTCCACAAAAGCGCTTACAAAACACAAGACATGACAGAGTTTGATGTTAGCGCACTTCTCATAGGTAAATAAACCATTGGGGAAAATTAGTATGCCGCGTTTAAGACAAGAAGCGTGAAAAGTATGCTTGCAGATACCAATGCAGTCAACCCCGCCATCAAAAATACCACTAGCGCAAATTTCGCAAGTTGCCATGTTCAAGGATTAAGAAAGAACTTAGTTTGAAAACTGTGCTGTATCATACTGTATCCTATTGTGGCGATGTTAATTACATATGTATTTGCCTTGAATTTTATTCCCAATAAGTTGATTATAATGTCAAATTGTTATTTAGTTTAGCTCCTCCTTCTGCTGGATTCTGCTTTCCTGAATAATTTTTCTTCGTAGCTCTTTACCAGTTTAAGTCTTCTTTACTTTAATTCTTCCTTCCAACATTTTAATCTTAAATGAAATATTATTCTGGAATAAAAGTAAAAGTTTTTTACACTAACTCGATTCTCATACTAAATAAAATTTTGACAGTGCATCTGTAAGCGAAAAACTGATGATTAAAGGTACCGCTACATTATTTTGTAAAGCATGTCCCCTTATTGAAGTATTACCCCAGTTGTTATTTAAAAAACAAAAAATACTAATATGACTCTCCTTTTTACATATGTATGTACATTCATGTAGCAACTATGTAAATAATAAAATGCAGAAATAATTTAACGTTTTTTTTTTCCACAAATCCTAAGAGCTGTTAACCTGTTATATTTAGTAGAAAAAGCTATTTATCGCAAAATTAATGTATTTAGCAAAAGGTGTAGGAAAGAACATAGTTTACAAAAATTTTGAAGATCGAAATATATAGTCAAGGTGAAAACTTTTTCTAGAAAAACGACTGATGGGACTGGGGAATTCATTCATGCGATTTCTCGAAGGAAGAAAATAAAGATTCCCCTCATTCATACGGCCATTAAATTGCTCGCACCATTTCATCGAGGGTTTTGGCATGATGATCGAAAGGCAAATGGTCACTGTGTTTCACGTTTAAATTGCAATAAATAGACGAAATTGGAGTTAATGAGAGCACGTCTGTGCCACATCTAATGAATAGATTCACTTGTCTTGGCTGTCTGAACGGTTCCATTATCACATTTCGTGGTAATTTATTAGGGAGATGTGCCTAAAAAGCCAAGATTTTCTTCGAAGTACCGCCGCGCTGTGGCACTTCTTTGAGTTTTTCATAAGGAACGCACCGCACTTGCATACCATGGTCAATGGACAAAACTATTGAAATATGGATGCCCGTTAAAGCGTATCAATCTTTTTGTGGACCGTAATTAGTTTGCATTTAACGGCTAGGGACAATGAAATTAATAATTAACCAGCAGTAATTTCGACTTTTATCTCCCACTCAGCACGACTGACTTTGTATGCTAAGCATACATATTTCGGTGTGAACTTAACTGGTTTTTCGCAAAATTTTTACTGTTCATGATCATTCATAGACGAAATAAAAATGCGAATTAAAGTATTTCCAGGCCATTAAGTGCTGGAAAAATGCCATTTCTCGTGCTCTATGTGGGAACTAACTAATTATTTTGCCAGATAGACGAATTGTGTGGCGCACCTCAGCTGTTTCCGCAATGGAGCGGATTTAAGAACTATCTCCGCATTAAGCGTTAATTTTGAAGCTCCGACCAGATGATAATCAAACTACAGTTAAAATCATTAAATAAGATCCAATGCAAAATTATTCCTAGTGCGTTGAAAGAACTTAATGCCACTTTAATATGCATTACTGTTGACCGATTTATTAATGCAGAGAAAAGTCGAATTATGCCTCCACGAAAGATCATTGTGGGCTAAAAATTTCCATTTGTAGCATTCCATTGCAATCGTTATCTGTGAAAAGAACGAAACAAACCAGTAACGGCTCGTTGTCTTTTAGGTAGAGGAGGCAGGAAATTAAAATATGTGTGGGACTATTCCAGCCAGAAACAGCTACTCTTTATATTCCAGTTTCAAGAAATATAATTGAAATTTCTCGAGATTTAAATTGCTAGTAAATTAAATTAATTTACATTTTATAACATATTTAATTTCCATATAAATATTTAAAATATTTAAAAATGAAATCGAATTAACCTTCGTTCTTTCAGAGTTGCAATATAATTTATATTATTGTTGTACCTGTCATAATTTATGTTTCTCAAGTTTTTTATATCTAACCAGTACTAAAAATCGGCAAAGTCAAATTTTGGGCATTGAAATTGCTATTTTCGAAGTTTTCCGCGGATTTGCTTGCTTGTTGGTTGATAGATTGGGTCGTGAGAGGCATCTTTAGAAAGCTGGAAGGATCAGCTATCTAACACGCTATTAACCAATATCCTACGATGTCTCTCTGGATTTACACCCTGCACATTTTCGATTGCGAATTTAGGGGTGAAGGACCGATTTTAGAGGGGGAAGGGGGTCTCCGAACAAACGTTGATCAAGAGACCATGTAGAATGGATTGGCATAGCCCTATTCAGACCTTAACGAAACACCCTGTATTATAATTTGTTTAATTTTGTTTATTAGCTTAATGATGTTTTTATTTAACAAAGACAAATTTGTAGATGGCACTATCGTTGCACAAAATTGTATCGGCATACAAATTTATCAGTTTATTGAAGTGAAACTTCTTAAGAGCAGATATAGGTACTAAAATATATAAATAAAATTACTGGGAGTGAATTGACTTCGTGTCTCGTGACGCCCGCAAGTGCTTCATCTTTGGGCCTACACCTCAAGATTTTCCGTTCCCCCCTCTCTCCTCAACAAAATTTCAGAACAAAACAGATCCTGCACCCGCAAAATGTATAGAAATTTCGCTTCTGTTGCGCGTCCCCCGACGCCACCCTATTTGTTTTAGCTTTGAAAAGTCAAAAATTTAATTAAAGACCGTTACTAAACATTTAATGGGCTAGTATTGTATCGCGAAACGTCAATTAATGACGTGATTCTTGGTGACCCTTTTTGAAATTGTTGTAGCGAAGCAAAAGCGTGAATTAGTTTATAATATAATATTATAGTAGTTTATATTTTTGCAATATTTGTAAAGAATTACATCTGTAAGCTTATCAAGTGTCAAAATCAAAAGCCAATATATAAAATCCAAATTGGCAACAGAGAAAATTTTTAAATCGCATAATCGCTGCTCAAAAAATACGCCCGAATCGCGAAACCCTCAAAATGATAATGAAAATTTAAAGGAATGATTGCTAGTCTCCATGTAGTGAAAGCTTAAGAGCATTTAAATTAGCCTTGTGTATAAATATTTTTGTGGTTGCAACTGACAATTATTACTTCTCACTAGCGGCTCTGCCATCGGATACTTAAAAGTCTCAGCACAGGCGCACATTTTTGTAGTCGGGACCCTTCTTTCTTTATATATTTAACAAAAGCTCGAAAACCCTTACTGTAAAACTATTTCTGATTAAGGGTTTTACCTTTTACCTCCTCTCATGAGAATGTGTGCGATGGTGAAATAACCTTATCGTATGAATTGAAAAAATCTCTGATATGTATGTATTGCAAAGTGTTTATGGGGTTTCATACTGTAACGAAAATTCTGCACCGAGCAATCGCACTTCAATCATTTTATCCCATTTCGTATTTTGAAAAGTATTATAGCAGGCATTTTGAAAGTTTAACAATTATTATAATTATTATATACTTGCTGTCGCCAGCGTTATTTTCCAGGCTTGTTCTTAGCTGATTGTATAGATTCCGTTGCCACCTAATTTCTGTATGAAAAGATCTATTGTTTAATTAATTTAAAGCAACTATTTTTAACTCTTTTAATTGCTTTTATGACTTTTCCGAGTATGTGAAGAACACTTGTGCAAATTTCAAATACCCGGTTTCGAACGGCCAATAAACCTTCAACATCATATTTTTAATTGTTTTTGTTAGATAAGTTCACTGGAAAAAACATTATAATCCTTTGCGAATTTTTCAAGCATTTCACGTTACGAATTCATAGGATTATGTCATTCGCTTTTTCAATTGTAAGTATGTGATGTTCGATATATTTTAGGTACTTTTTTTATTTACAATCAAATTTCATTATCAATTATTAGAGATAATAATTAACTGATGACTTTCACCACAACTACAATAAATTACAGATGAACATTTGCTAGTTTTCTAGCAACTTCATTATGCATTAGCAACATCAAGTTCCTTCGAAAATATTTTCAAATAAATTCAGATTTAAGTTAAATTTAATTAAATTAGGCTCCGTAGAATCGATTCAGCAATAAAGAAACTTATTTCCTTGGATTAAATGCGCGGCGGCGGTATATGTACTGTACATAGATGGTTAAATTGTGCAACGAAAATTCTACACACTTTGAAAGCTTATATTTCTCAAAATATTATAAAAAGTCGTAGAATAATGAATCAAAGGCTGATAGAAAGATTATGTAGTACGATTTATTATAACCCTACGTAGTTTCAACCCTTTACCTTTCAACACTTAAATGCTGCAGCATAAAAACTAAAAAAGGAGGCGAAATTTCTCGTGATTCCGTCTGAAATTAGAAAAGTCGCCATCTATCCGTAACATACTAAACTTAAATTTTTTATAAAACTTATAAAAAGCGTTTTAGAAACCTTTAAAATTATTTTTGCATAATAAACTTCACACAAGATTGCATGTATTTTGTTGTTCATCTTTTCTTGCAAAACCTCTAAAAACTTTTAAACAAGTTTTAGACTAGTTTTAATTCATATGTATATGTATATAATGGATCTTATAAGATTGTAAACCACAGAGTCCAAACATTTGTTATTAAAAAAGCTTAATTAAACTATTAAAATAATTTGTTCTTACTTTTCTTATAATACACTAACTCACAATTATTGTAAGAGTAATCAGAATAACATGTCTTTTGAAAAGTCAATTTTACTTTTCAGTTTTTCTTTCCAAGGGAGCATTCTCCGCGAATAAATAATAGATGTATTGTAAGTTGTAATTGTGCCCGTAGCTTTTATGTTTTTAGGATGATATGTTTTTTCTGTACTTTTTATGCTTTTAGGTTTTTTTTTGTTTGCAGTTTTTATGTTTATATGCTTTTTGTTTGTAGTTTTTATGTTTTGTGTTTTTCTTTCTAGTTTTTTTTAGTTGTATCTTTACTTTACCGCACAAATGGCGCAAAACTCAAATCTTGTGTGAATTTTGCGTCATCCTTTATAAAGTAAACTATTGGATTTAAAGAACTGGCTCAAAGTTTATTCTTTCCGTTTAACAATTCTGCAAAATTATTTAACAAATTGTAAAAAAACAGCTTTTCTTTTCAAATAAATATCAATTGCAACAAATGAAGATTTGCATACCTACTGATGAACTGGTCCTTTTAAAAGAGAAATTTAATTTAAGATGTAACAAAAATCTATTGTAATCAAAGGTAAAATATGCATGGAGGTTATAAACAGTAAAAAAAATCAGAGCAATACTGGTATAAAACGTATGGCTTTGTCTATACTAATGTTATAAAGAAGTAAAATTTGTTTGTTTGTATGTAAGGGGTAATCTCGGAAACTACTGAACCGACTGAGATGAAATTGTATTGCGTATTGCGCATGGGCATGTTGCGCATAACCTCCTGAGTGACATTTGCTATTCATTATAATTGGAAAGTGGAGGGGAAGGAGATAGAGGAGGAAGTGTTGAGCTGTGTTATGTTTATGGTGAGTTACACAAGATGTACTTATCCGATTTAGATAAAATTATATGAGCATGTTGCGCATAACCTCCTGGGTGTTATCGTAATTGGAAAGTGCACATTTCGCAACATGCTCAGACATCATCATTCATGTCATCAATATAGGGGGTGAAACCTTCACCGGGGAAGGAGAGAGTCCCACTTCATCATCCTGAACATAGCCTCCAAGCCCATCCGCCAGATGTTACTGTTTAGCGAACTAAGATGAAGATAAAAAATTATATTCTATTCTCTTGATGAATATTTTCCAAGTATTTCCTTTGCTTGTAATGTAACATAAGAGGGCTTAAAATTCCATAAAATTTTTTCTTGGGGTTACGTTCGTTAAAAACAATGTTCCCAAAAATAAAATTTTGAGTTTAACGAACCTAACCTCAAAAAATACTTTTGATACTCTGATTGTATTGATTCTGTCGGTCCTGCAAGTAGTTTAGTACATAGCTAAACTATTCCCAAAATTCAGCTGTAAGAGGTATCCTTAGGTATTTCTCACCCGCTATTAACCAAAATCTTACGATGTCTGTGAAGCAATTTATAAAGCATTCACCTCCTCCAAATTGTCGATTGCGAAATTTAGGGTGAAATACCTATTTTAGAGGGAGTGAGCTCCGAACACACGTTCATCAGGAGTCCAAGTAAAATGTATTGGCATACGCGTGTTTAATATTTCTGAAAGTGAATATCTCTGATGTATTTAAAAACTTCGAAATTGTCCTTTTAGCATTTTGAAAGTTGTCTTTAGTTGTTAATATCACAAAGTGGTAAGAAAAAATTATTATTTTCGCCAGATGGAGATGATGATAGCGCAACAGTCAAGGAGTATTTTTGAAAAATGTCTACATAAAACCGGGGGTATAATTAATAAAAAAATCCGAGCTATGTCCTAGTCTTCCTGAGCACTTCTACTGGAAAAAAATCAGAATATACCTCGATTCATGAATTAAAAGGAATACTAGCATATTTGGGAAATTCTTCGTTTTATATACATATGTACCTACATATGTATATATGAAAAATTAAAAACAACTGAGGATAAGATATGTATATATTTTAATCACATTTTCTTTATTTTTCAAATGAACTTAAACGTTTATATTATATCCAGTTCTAACATTGCAATAGAGAAGAATTGTAGCTGACAATTATTTTTTGTTATTTATTTTTAATTCAATTAATCAAAAGTACACTATCTTCTTAATTAGTTTAAATGTTGCACAGGTTAAAATTATTGTAACTTAAGCAATTATTGTAACTTAGGCAATCATATCGCATAGAAGTTTAGAATTTTAAACATTAAAAGTAATTTTTATTTAACTTTTATGTTGTGCCTACATACAATCACAGACAGTACTCGTTTTAGTATTAAAAGTCAGACTCTCGCGCTGTTTTGCTTGACCAGAGTTGTCTGCTTTTTACATTTCCCCGAAATTCCCTACACCACTATACTATTCAATGTTTGACTATTTAAGTACAATTCATTATTGACGGTTTTTTTTAAATGGCTTGTTTCTTCCATCGTTAATAGTAGCCTTGCAGCGATGACTGGTAAACTGATTGCATGGGATTAAAACTATTTTGAAGTAAATAAATATCTTCCGGTTTGCCATTAAATAGGAATGGTCTTTTCAGATGTGTAATTTTTGAGTCTGGTGTGTAATGTGAATAGGTAGGTCTGTAAGGCCTTGGGGGAATAAATGGGGAGTATGGTTGTTGAAGTTCATTGGTATCTAGTTGGAACAGATTTGTTGGCTTTCCATTTGCGAGGAAATTAAGAGGAAGATTTATAATAGGATTTATGGGGGGTGAAATTGGAAGAGTGGGCATTGGGTTATAATGTAGGAGTGGCGAAAAATTTGGAGCAAAGCTGGGCGGTTGGGACGTATATCCCAGTCCAGGTACAAACATATAAGGTGCAGGCGGTACTCTTACATAATAAATTGGTGAATTTCTGTAGGGCGAAGTTCGTCTCGTGTTTGATCTTGACATCTGGTCTTCATAATCATCCATCGGTGCATATGGATACACAAATTCGGGTTGTACCAAGACTGGGTATGGCACTAGTATTGGACTTGGGTAGCCAAAATATCCGGGGAACCGATTTGGTCTTGAAACGGCTCCCATACGATAAGAATTCCATGGAAGTCCATTGAATTCCTGCTGATCTGGCTTAAAATCATTTGTCAGGTGGTATGAGTCGGGGTCATCTGATATTTGTTCTGCTTTCTCGTTTTTTTCATTAATATATTGGTCAGCTTGTGGACTTTGTTGTGGTAAACCATTTGTAAAACATTTTCCAAAACTAGCGAGGACAGCTACTATGTAAATTACAATTGGATATATATTTGGTTTTGACATCTTGGAGAATCTATAAAGACAAAAAGATGTGATTGGTGCTCATTTTAATTTTAAATGTTCTGGATTTTTGATATACGTTTTATTGCATAAAGAAAGAAGTGATATGTATCATTTATATATGTATATACATATTTAGAATTGTAGATATATGCACATGCACATGCACATAGCCCTGCTATAAAGTGATATTTTAGTTATATAGGAATGATTCGATACCTATAGTTAAAAGCACGAACGATCTATTTATTACCTTTATTAATGAGTAGCCGTGCCTTCGACTTCGTACGAGCAGATTACAATAAATTAAGTAGCAATGAAATTTATACAGCCTAATGCTAAGCCTACCAACGTTTTTGAATTACAAATATTTACAACAGATTCAAATTTTAAACACATTGAGGAAATAAGTAAGTTCCATAGGTACATTTATTAAAATTTAGATATGTAAAAGTAGTAAATTATGATTTTTATAAAGTTTGCACTGTGTACTTTTAGTGATTCCACTTCAAATCGACAATCGGCTGGCATCGATAATTTTTATTTCCAGAAAATGATAGTATTGTATAGTATTATTGAAGATATTTAGATTTTTCTGAAAATTACTTCCAGGAAACAGTGCAAATGTTTTCTATTACCTATCATAGAATTGGATAATATAATAATTATACAGTTTCTGAAACAAATGAAAGAATTATTCAAATCGGCTCAGTAGTTTCCGAGACTCTAAAAAACTTTAAAATAGAGCGGGCGAAACTCATTACACATGAAAGAAGTGAAACTTCTTGCGATCTCTATGTTTTTTCATAATAAATTCTAGGAATGAGCGGGAAAACTCTGAGTTTGGAAGTCAGGAGCATTTGAAAAACCGTAATTAAAGTGACGCGAAACACTTTGTTGTTTAAATAATTTTCTAAACAAATTGCTCCTCACATTTTCCCCCAGAATTCGAAATTTTTCCAGAAAATTTTTTTTTATTTAAATATATGTACATATGAAGGGCTCAGGGGAAGAACCACTTTTGTCACCTAATGACACGACCACGGACAACGTTGTTTTTTTCCTGAACGGTCCGGACATTGTATGTTTTTTCCATGTATCGATATTTTAAAAGCATGAAAGCTCGCTTACTATGGATGTTATTGCCCTGTTCTTTTTGACAAATCATAGCGACAGGTATAACCATTCAGATTGCATTGCCAGTTGAAAAAAATTACAAATGTGACAAAAGCTGTTCTTCCCCTGAGCCCTTCATATGTACATATATTTGCAAATAAAAAACAACAGAATATTAAGTCCGCAATACCTCAAAAAATTACAGAGTGTTATAAAATTGCTCCAACTAAAAGCTGTATATTTAATAAATTTCTCCAGACATAGATATAATGAATTTAATAGTTTATGTGCACGACATTCTTCAATCAAAAGAATTCACTTTCACTGTCAGGCTAACGTGACTAATGAAAGTATGTTTCTTGGCATTCATCGTGGCCGCAGAGCACACCGTTGAAAAGTAATTAGGTGACAACTATCACGTCGTGAGCAGGAAATTAGTGCTTGACTAATTAATCTCTTAGAGAAAAAAACGATTTCATCAATATAAAGAAAGTAATTTACAAGTCAACTGCACTCAAGCTAAAAGATCGCCGAAAAACAGGTGAACTGAAAAGTGCTGACTTAGTGGCTTAACAAAACATTTGGAGCAGTAACAAAAGTACTGATTGTTATGTAAAGTCAGAAGGCTTAACGGGAGTTGCTTTAATTGCAAACATGTCGTTTTGCACGTTTTCCCTAGCCTATACGATACATTTTCTCATATGTTCTAGCTTTGAGATCAAGTCACGGCTGGCATTTTTTTTTGTTTTTATGTGTAACATCTTTCCGCTCGCTTTCTTGCAATCTGTGGGAGTGATTTCGTGAAATGGGACGGAAATGTGTAACAAGAGCGCGCTTTTTGATTTGGCCGTCAGATGGCGAATAGTCCAAACTTCGAATATAAAGCTCAAGAAATCGCTGTATCCTGCAAAAACCCGGTTAGGGGTGCTCTTTTACAGACGGCTTTGAAAAATAGTTTTTGGGGATGTTTGTGGATAAGAAAATTTGTTTTGTAACATCTTTCTTCTCGCTTTCTTGCTATCTGTGGGAGTGATTTCGTGAAATGGGACGGAAATGTGTAACAGGAAGCCAGGGAAGCGCGCGCTATTTGATGTCACTAATGAGTAGGTATATATAATATATGGGGCGTTCTACTTTTCTACCGACAATCTGAGTGATAAATTTTGTGACAGAGGTGCCTCGTAACAGAAGTGTAAAATAACAGTGTTCGAGAATTTTAGCGTTCACAAAATTACGAATTGTTCATAAAAGTGGGTGAATATGACAGCTTTACTGGGAAATAAAATTATTACATATATAAATGGGAATTACAATAAAATTTCAAAGTAGTAACTTTCGTGACAGAGTGGTCGCCGAATAAACACACGCACCTCTGTTCCGCGACTAACTCGGCTCGCTCCCGGGTGGAGCCTCAAGGCGTGAGGCCAAGGGGGAAGAGGAAACCGTACTGTTGCTTAGTGTTGAAGGTCAAACAGCTAAGAAGGGTTTTTTGTTTTGCGAAATGCGTGACCGAGGATAGCAAGAAAAAACATTCATAGCCGGACCCAACGATAAAATATTTTTGTGTTTAATAGTATGAACCTTTACGTTTATTATATTCTAATTAATTTAATGATAATATTTTAGAAGTTCAATAAATAATTTTATATTAAAGGGTTCTATATGATTTCTTTAAGCGAGATCATTTTGTAACATTAGGCGGCGCAAAGAGACGCATTTTATTTGTATGTAAAACACCTCTGTCACACATTTCGACTACTCTGTCACAATGATTTTGTAAAAACCAAAAAAAATAAAAATGGGATTTTAGTATTATTATAATCTCTGTATGGTCCAAAAAAATCTTGTGAAAATAAAATTTGAGAAACTGCAATTTTGGACGAATGCCGATTTTTTTTCGAGAGGAGACACGTCATTGTCGGTGGAAAAGTAGAACGACCCATATAAAAAATCAATGTTTGAATGTTTGGTTCCTATGCGTTCCGAAACCATTAATCAGATTGTGATGAAACTTTGATAGAGTGTTCTGGGGACGCCCGCGACGGTTCCTGTCCCAAAAAATCTGTCAGAATTTACAAATTCAAGATGGCGGACTGTCAAATTTTGAAGTTTATGCGATTTCCACCAAAACTGGTACTAGATGGTTTTCAGGGTCGCTGATTTCAACGCGACTGTCAGAATTTACGAATTCAAGATGCCGGATTGTCAAATTTTGAAGTTTATGCGATTTCCACCAAAATTGGTACTTGGGCGTTATAGTGGTCGCTGATTTCAACCCGACTTTTAGAATTTACGAATTCAAGATGGCGGACTATTAAATTTTGAAGTTTATGCGATTTATAATGTTAACTGCGTTTAGTATAATATTAATTTATCGTATTACAATTGAGCCACAGCAAAGCGTGGCCGGGTACAGCTAGTAATGAATAATTATTCGAATAAATATTTCATTATTTAGCTTTTTTAAATTTTGAGGTTAATTTCTATCGCTGCTTATTGGAGAAGTTTCCGTATTTTTTTCAGGATATAATGTTAATGTTGCTTATTACCAAGATGAGATGTCAGATGCTACACATCATATGCGACTACTGTAACGCTCGCTCGTTTTTTTTTATTTAATTAGACTTTCTAATTTATCGCCAAATTAATTTCTAAACAAAACCTTAGCTAAATTTAGTAATCTTGATTGCGCAATTGTTAAACATGTAGTTTTATTAACATGTAACACTTTAAGGGTTTTTTGCACTCTCTCGTCTGTTCAATACATGTTTTGATAATTTTAAAACATTAAAAAATATCGCACTCCATATATGTATGTATTTTCTACTAAAATTACATACAAAATCATTTGATTATTCGTTTAAATATTTGTTATTAGCAATTATTATTTAAAAAATGTTTATTAAAAAAATCATTAATGAAATTGAAAAACATCGAAAGGAAAATTAAAATAAAAATCTGCATTAATCTAGACCATCGTTGCTCACCCTTTTCAGTTTCGCGACCCTCTAAAACGCCAAAACATAAAGTAAAAATCGTTACGACCCCCCACCATATACTTTAATGTTTATCAAATTTTTACTTTATTAACGTGACAAAGAATTTGTTAACCACAGACGTTTATCCATACATATGTGACTAGACCGCTCAATCTCCTATCTCAAACGTCCGCCAAATTGATAACCGACCTGTCTGAGGGGTACGAGAAATCATAATCAGCCCTACTCGTACAGCTGCCTTTTTATGCAATGCAAGGCTAGGACAAATTAGAGTGCGATCTGGTAAGCCGCCAGAATTAGTTTTTGTTTTCATTAACATGTGACCAAAATTTGATCGGCTTAGGAAAAAGCGCCGTAACTCAAAGAGCCATTTGTAACCTCAGACGGTTAATTTATGCTTTAGGTACTCCTTTAACCCTTAATTAGGCGCATGGGGTCAAGACAGTCTGGATTATTCGTCATGAGAAACGCAATTTTGATGCATTTACTTTAACTTCTAATTATATTGAGAAAAATATGAACTCAGAAAATCATACTGCTGATCGCGTGTTGGAGAGCATGAAAACGCATTTACTCGAATTAAAAGATCAGTTACTGGAATATTTTCCAGGTGATAACGATGATTTATCCAAAAGATGAGTTCTCAATCCGTTTGATGAAAATGCTATTGTAGCTGCCAAGTTACCTGTTGAGACTCACAACCAACTAATTGAAATATCGGCTGATAAAACTCTACAATTAGAATTTCTGCCCAAGATTTAAGCAAGTTTTGGCTTGCACGACGATGTGAATACGGAAGCTTAGTTACGGATGCTTTGAAAATATTGATCCCCTTTGCTACTTCGTACTTATGCGAAAAAAGGCTTCTCATCTATGGTGGCGTTAAAAACTAAATATAGAAATCGCCTATTATCATTTGAAAATAATCTACTTTTGTGTGCTTCCAATGTCAATCCACGTTATAGAAAAACTTTTAAGGGAAAAAAAAACTCAACCGTCGCATTAACCATTTTTCACGCATACATATGTACGTAGTACGATTTATCGACTCCACATTAAATGATTTGAATTTGTCTTTTTTTCATAGGTATTTTACTGACATAACATATGTTATGCCAAATGTGAGGCTATCGCAAATACTTTAACGTTTTATTTAAATAAGAGATTTTGTTTTGTTAGCTCTAAAAAAAAAAATACTGTAATTTTATATGTAATTTTTGTATTAATAAAAACCATTATTTATTTACAAAATCTTTCATTTACATATGTACTTTATTTTTTGCCAGATTGCGATCCCCCTCATAGCTGATAGCGACCCCCTGGGGGTCGCGACCCTCTGGTTGAGGAACGATGATCTAGACCATAATACAGTATGCCGAATTTTTATTAAAAACAGTTAAAACTTTCGATCTCAAATATTGATCTTGTTTTCTATACAGGGTGTTTTTTAGTAGATATGCAAAAATAAGGGGGTTGAAAAATCTTACCTAGACAAATTAAAAATTGTATGGCAGGGGGAGAGGGAGGGGACATGTCAACCGTTTGAGAGTTAAATGGTGGTTCGTAAAGTCCAATTTTCAATGGTATTATGCACAGCACTATTTTATTTTTATCTTACTCAACGCAGCGACATCCAACTCACGCCAAAAATCTACATCCTAATGCACTTTCCACCACTGGAGGTACAGTCACTTCCGAAACTGGAAACTCCTAACAAAAAAATTGCAATCTTGAGACAACGAAGTACCTTGTTGGGATCACTTTTTTTTTAAAAAATGTTTCATACAAAAGTTGTAGGGCACCGAGGGGGGCATTCAAAGGTCCAATATTTACAAAAAATACGAAACAAAAATGGAAATGTAAAAACAGTTCTTGTTTTTTTCTTTGTTTTTTATGGCCATTTTATGGCCAAAATATAAGATAAATCGAAAAAATAATAAGAACAATAAAAAGAGTTTTTTTTTTCGTTTTTCATTCGAAATCCGTGGTAAAAAATGGATGTTTCCATTCGAAAAATCGATTTCCTATCTAAAAACGCCACTTCTGGTTTAGCTCGGAAGTCGTAATATGGCCCTTTCAATGGCCCCTTCGGTGGCCTACAATTTTTGTCTGAAACTTTTTTCAAAATAATCGAGTCCAACTGAGATATTATTTTGTCTCAAGATAAATGCCCCACCCTGTGTATAATAAAAAAGTAAAAATACAATAAATAACAAATTTAAAATCATTTATTATATATATAAAAAATGAAATATTCTCCAACCAAAAAAAGGATGTAATAAAGAAATGTTCCTCAAATAAACCCAAGATACGACTTTCTAATTTTGTGGTGAGTTACTCCTATTACCACAAAGTGGTGACCCCAGCTATTCTTTGTGGATATTAAAAAATTCAAAAGAGTCAACAGAAGAGCCCTTAAAATTTAAGAGACATTAAAATTCAACAATACAGCATCATACCGGTGAAAATCAACATTTAACAGGTAACATCCAAGAAACAAGAAAGTCAGGGCGTAGTTCAAAATTTATTAGTAATTTTGAATTTTGTTATTTATTTTATCTATTATACTATTATAATTTTGCTTTCTCGCAGTCGCAACTCAGGCTTTCTTCTGTTCACTTTTCTTAGTTAAATAAAGATTCTTTTAAATTCAATTTCTTTTAAAACTTGAGCTTTTTCATTAGGTAATATGCATATCGAAAGTTCTCAATATCTAATGGTGATAAAATAGCATCACCATAAAATTGTTACGCGATTTTGGCCAATTACGAGACATTACGTACGAAACCTACGAGGGCATGAAGTGAATATTCCTAATATATTTTGAGTATTTTCTGCTGTTTGAAAAATGTATACATTTTAACAATAACACGCAGGAAATTAAGGGAAATATTCAGGCTCTCAAAATAGCCTAACAATTACCACATAATCACGTAAAAAAATTCACTTACCTCAGGTTTTGACTAGTATACTTCGTAATAAAATTACGTAATAAAAAAAATTTTCTTAAAAAAAGCTTTTATTTAACAATAAAATATAAAAATATACTAAAAAGGAAAAAATAAGTGTTTGCTAAAATTAATTTAGACTGAAAATAATATTTTTATAAAATAATTAATAAAATATTACCTCAGTTTCAATATTTTAGATTGACGAAGTGTCTAAGCTTATCAATTTTGGGCCTAAAATATATTTCAACCAAAATATAAATATCTTTGACGTATTTCTTCACGGTATTTCTGTATTCGTATGACTATGAATAAAAGCTTGGGCGCTCATTAGATATTAAAATTATAAAATAGCAGTTGTGAAACGAAGCAAAATATTATGTAATTTTTCAGCATAATTTCGCTTCTAATGAGCGCCCAAGCTTTTATTCATAGTCATACGAATACAGAAATACCGTGAAGAAATACGTCAAAGATATTTATATTTTGGTTGAAATATATTTTAGGCCCAAAATTGATAAGCTTAGACACTTCGTCAATCTAACATATTAAAACAGGTATTATTTTATTAGTTATTTTATAAAAATATTATTTTCAGTCTAAATTAATTTTAGCAAACACTTATTTTTTCCTTTTAAGTATATTTTTATATTTTATTGTTAAATAAAAGTTTTTTTAAAAAATATTTTTTTATTATGTAATTTTATTTTCTACTTTTTAGTCTTTTGAAATTTTGCAATCAATATTATATCTAGTACTTGTCAACATTTTTAAGGTGTTTAAAACTTGTTACGACCATTTTCACATAAATTTTACTACTTATTAGAAATTACATCAATAAATCAGGTATTGTTTATTAGGCAGTGTCTTATATCTACTTTGTTAAGACTAAAATTTTTTTAGCCATGGCCACATTCCAGCTCCGTCATCAGGTCAGTTCCATATCATAATAATATTGCATTATCATATTAGATGTCCGCCATATTGGATTTAGAATGACGTCACCTCACTTATTGTGTTTCGCTCATCAATCCCTTTCATTTGATATCCATATCATAAGGGTCACTATGGAAATTATAAATCGCCATTTTGTGACGTCCGCCATATTGGATTTAGAATAACGCCACATTACTTATTGTGTTTCGCTTATCAAGCGATTTCATTTGATACCCATATCATGGGGGTTACTATGAAAATTATAAATCGCCATTTATAACGGCCGCCATATTGGATCAAAAATGGCGACATTTAAGTAATCGTGCATTGTCAGGCGAACCAAATATGTGTGCCAAATTTCAGTCCGATAGCTTCAGTGGAAGTGGGTGAAATATTGATTGCAAAATTCCAGGACACACATACAAGTGAAGTTAAATAAAAGTTTTAAAAACTAAATTATTTAAATAACAAAAAACCCGACTGCAGTAAAAATATCAACTGAAAAGCGAAAAACAAGCTCTATAATCTATAGAAAATTGTAAGAGCAATGTCCTTATAAGTAATGCACCTAGCAATTATTTTTTGTTCGATACCTCGTTAACAAATAATACAATTTATACTATTATTTAAATATAACTTAAATATTGGAAAAGATATTGCAGGCGGGGACCAATTAGTCCAAATGTTACTTTTTTTCAAGAAATATGTTTTGTCGTTCATTGCTTGTCCCCGCCTGCAATACCTTTTCCAATATTTAAGTTATATTTAAATAATAGTATAAATTGTATTATTTGTTAACGAGGTATCGAACAAAAAATAATTGCTAGGTGCATTACTTATAAGGACATTGCTCTTACAATTTTCTATAGATTATAGAGCTTGTTTTTCGCTTTTCAGTTGATATTTTTACTGCAGTCGGGTTTTTTGTTTTTTAAATAATTTAGTTTATTTCACACTTTGTTTTTATTTTCCTGTCAAAATGGTAGCATCAAAGTGTTATAACGTATATATATTTGTAATGGGCTATTTATTAGCTTTCATTTGAGACCCATATTGTTATAATAAAAAAAACTTTTTTTTTATTCCCCTCCATTTTTTTTTTTCGCGGAAGCCATATTGAAATATTATATACCCTATAGCACTCCGCCAATTAAGACGAATCGAATGACACTTTATATGTTAAAATCCGTCAAGCCGTTTAGGCTGCAGAGCGACACAACGAAACAGACATACATACATACATACATTACATACGTTCGAAAAACATAACTCTCCTTCGGCAGTCGGGTAAAAAGGGAAGATTTGAGAAGGCCAAATAGATTTAATCTAAATGTCTTTTAAACATTTACTAACCGATCAATTTAAGATCGAGTTAGTAGCCTACTAGAACTATCGGCTACCTACTTAAATGTGCATATAATTCAAAGACCTTTTCAGACCCTCTCAGAATGACTATGTATTATTAAAATTTGTGGGTTATCAGATTTGTAGGGTTGGAACCACCAGTAATTTTATGTTGGAGAGAATAAAACACCATCAGTTAATTTCTTTTGGGGAGTTATTTAAGGTATACAAAAAATTGATCAAGTGCGAGTCGGACTCGCACACTGAGCGTTCCGTACTGCGGAAAACCATAAAAAGTATTGTAAGAAGTTTTAATCATGACCACAAATTATCTCAACTTAGTGATGGATAATGTAAAGTTTCAATTCTTTATTTTAAAGGGAATTTTTAAATTACATACAACTTCTATTAGTCTGTTATTTCCTACGGTACGGAACTGTAAAATGCTCACGTTTCAGAATAATCATGTCTCTTTCGACATTAAAATAGAATCCTGCAATTTATTGAGGAATTCTAGAGATTGATGTCGATATTGTATATGAAGAGTGTGAAAGGGGCAGAAGATGCACTAAGCAGTGGCGCTCTGAAAGATTACACGCACTGGGCTATCGCTTTATGCTATGAACACATATCTGGTATCAGTACCAACCAGGTATTAATACTATGAGTGATACTATACTACATTATAGTTGACACACATGCCTTCCTGGTATAGTTTGACGTTAATTTGTTCTGTGTGAAAAGGGAACTTGTCAAATCATGGCTGAGTTATTTTTAATTTTAAAAGGCGATGTAATTATCTCACTTCCTACTGCAAAACTATGGCGCTGATATCAGCAAAAATTTACATATACCAGGTTTGTGTACAACGATACCAGCAAATATTATTATCGAATTTCAATATCTACTAGGTTCGTTCATGGTATACCACAAATTTCGCTGGTATCTGGGTGATATTGAGTGACACACATATGGTATACATACTACGTGGTATTTCAATACCAGGCAAATGTGTGTCCATAGTATTATATGCACTACCTTAACGCCGGCACTGCATAAGCAGAAAAAATATGTAGGTGAGATTGCCTTATGATACCTTATGATACAACAATGAAAGAAAAATAAATGTCAGGCCGCAGACCAATCAGTGGAAGTGTCCTGAAATTTTGATTATATTCACACATTTTCAACGACGATTTTTCTTCATACCACAATATTTACCATTTGCAATAGTATGCTTCGAAAAACCTATCTGGCATTTGAATCTGACTCACTTTACTCGAAATACATTTTAAGATTTCTGGGTGTAATTTTATAAATTGCAATTTTCGTACTATTCACCTATAGACGAAGATGTCTGCTTAACAAATAGTATGCATGTACATAGATACTCCAGGCATTCTATTGGTTGCCAGCTCTTTATCTCCTCAGCTTTGAAAAACAATATTTCTTATTCATTTTCTCTATTTTAAGAACATAATTATTTTAAATGAAAACCCCCTTTTTAAGATGGGCTCAAGGTGTTTTTATGTGTTATTACGATTAACACTTTATAATTCTCAAAGTTATAATGTTAATCCATTTCCGAGATAATGTGTTATAAAGCAATTATTAGCTTATTCCATTTTCAGTTTTGATGAAAATGTTTGGCAAAAAGTAAAATAACGTCGAGGGAATTCAAAAATGTAAGTAAGTTTTTCGAATTGATTCTTCAGTTGGAGATAAAGTCCAAAGAGGAAATTCTTTAAAGATACCAAAACATCGATCATAACAACATGAAAATTAAGATACTTTAAAAAACAAAAAATTGATTGGTAGTGTCGAGGCCATTGCCGATGAGCTTTTTTTATGGAAAACGTCTTATATAGGCTGTATTGGTGTTTTTTTTTTTGGATTTCTGATTCTTGTTATATTTGGTTAGCATTTACTTAAGCGCTCAATTTTACTTTTAGTACTTGGCTGGAATTACCGCACAAATGTTTACAAGTCCTTCATGTTATAAGTAGTGTTATAATGTTTTGACAACCGTTGGGACAGTTGCAGCGCTGTCACTTATTCTAGTACAAATGGTGGCTGAATGGGTGACTATTCCTATGGGTTAAAACGCACACATGATAATTTTTATCCGTCTTTCGTCAATAATTTGTTGCTAATTTTGAAATCGCCATCTCTTTTCGAGTAAGGATTTCTGTTAAAACCGAAAGGTTTAGATTAGGAGTAGGATTACTTTGTTGTAAATTTCTTTCACTCTACGCTGGGTAAGACAGGAAAGAGAAAGCGTTCAAGGTGAAAAAAAAGACGCTACGCTGGCATTTTGAACTCACAGAATTAGTGGGAATGATATTAGGTATGCGTTTGCGTGAAGTGAGGAGAGGGAGATTGCGTGACCACAGCCGTGCATCATTTGCGCGCGTGTTCCAAATCTAAACTATGGTTAACTATGGTAACCACGTGGCAGCCACTGAAAACAAGTTCTGTTTGGGGTAATATTTTTTAACTAATTTTTATTTAAAATGGATAATTCTCAAAGAATATTAACAGTGGCTATAAGTATCATACATCAGCAGATCATTTTCATAAATATGTATGACTGTTTCATTAATATGGCCTCACAATTTGACTCATATATTTAAACAGTCTGAAGATGTTCCTGTACTTGTTTGCAACTTTTTGCGTAAAACTTTTAAGTACTTTTGGTTTTTATAATACTATCAAGCATGTTGACGAAGAAGTATCAATCTTTTCCCCTTTAAACACTCATAATGTCCGTTGTTTATCTTAAACAAAATCTTTAATACGAAAACTCAAAACAACGACTTTTTTCTTCTTTACCTTTAAGGAGGTATTCTCATCAGAAAGTAAAAAAACAAAAAAACAAATTATTTTTATCGTTATATATAAGTAAACCTTTCTAAATAATTTCCCGAAAGAAATTTTCGAAAACCTTTAAAATTGGAAAAGTTATGCGGGTTTATAGACAAGCTTTCGCTGGCCAAGACGAGGCATATTGATATTTTCAACGCGATTTTCTCGAAACCACATTTGTCGAATTTATCAACGAAATGAGATATCGGCTCAGTTTTGGATTTATTTGAAAAAAGACTTCATTTATCGGAGCTTATACGTAATTCTTAAATTTTGACTTTTTAATAATTTTATTGGTATAACCTCCAACCACTCATATATTTCTTTTAAATTTTTGAAGTTTTGTTTTCAGACAATTTTTATGGGTGCCTCTACAGCTTACATAAAATGGACTTTTTTTTGAGACTTGCGTGTCAGCAAGCATAACAGGCTCTGAAGACAATATTTTTGCTTAAAAAATTTACTGTTTGTACTTGAATTAATAATGAATACTAGTATGTAGCAAAAAACTCGAGTGCCATACTTATTTCCCAACGTGAAATAAAAATCCTGAAAATTATTGTGCGTCATTGTTTGGGTAGCTAGATGGGAATACCCCCTTAAATGTGTTCGTTAACCATGAGCTGACCATACTCAAAGAGTATGGTTACATTAAACTGTGGCGTAGTTAACTACAATAGTCTATGAAGGGCAAAAAATTGCGCTCGTGGTTATATTGCGGTTAACCTCCAAATTTTTGAACGATAAATATGTATTAACCATAGTCAACTATGGTTTACTATAGTTATGTTTTTGAACACGCTTCGATGGTGTGCATTTCTGTTCTCATTAATGATATGAATTTTCAGTCATAATCTATCTTTGTATTATATTATATATAAATAAAATCGTAACTTGCTGCGTGTCTATGCGCACATCATGCAAAAAGTACTAAAGATATCGTGGTGCGGCTTTTTTAATTTCTTTGTACAGTTGTTCTAGTTCAGTGATAATATTAAGCTGTATATAATGACAATACGACCACAGGAAGTCACTCAAATTTAAGTATAAAATAAAGCGAAATATTTAAAGTTTGCATGCTACGCCCAGCGCTAAAGCGTACTTAGTTTTGTTCTATTTTAAAAGCATTTATTTAGCTTACTTGGTTCCCTGTCTGCTCGAAATCTCGCAAGTCAATTTTGAATTTCCTATTATCCGCACAGGCTAAAATTTTGCACATGTATTCATATATTTATGTCCCGTGACAATGCAATCTCTGTATATATATAAAATCGAAAGTTTTTTTGTTTGTTTGTTGCTCAATCACGCCTAAACGCTAGGTCCGATCATTTTCATTTTTTGAGTAAACGCACTACATATCCCGACTTAACAAGACTGAGGACTGTCAAATTTTAAAGTGTATGCGATTTTCACCAAACTTGGAACTTGGGGGTTTTCAGGGTCGTTGATTTATACTCAACTGTCAGAATACGAATTCAAGATAGCGAACTGTCGAAGTTTATGTTATTTCCAACAAGCTTAGTATGTGGAGCTTTTCGTTTCGGGGTCGCTATATGCCTGTATGTATAAAAGCGAATGTTTGTCTGTGTATTTGGTACAAATGGACCCTTACACAGTTCAACCGATCATTCTGAAATTTTTACCACTTATTATGGAAATTCAATGGAGTGCACTGCACACCCATACGATGAGTATTTTTCTTCTTTGAGTTTTTCATTGAGGCGTAGCAGCGCATGCCGGGTATTCACTAGTGTTTTATATAGGGAAGATATCGTAAAAAGGTATGTCACAGATTATAAAGTGCCATCTGATATTGACAGAAAAACACCGTGCCGCCGCACTGATGCTAGTTGTCTCGCCCTCAACTGCATGCTTTAAAGAGTTCATTCGCCTGATATTATCTCCCTCTTTTACATTTTTGTCCTCGCACGTTCATTGAGAGATCATTCTTTCTTCCATGGCCCGTTCTATCGTACGAATTACAGCAAGTCTGAGCCTTGTACGTCAACGTCGCGCGCTTTTAATTGTATTTATGAAAGTGTTGATTTTTATGACATATGAGAAATCAGCTTCGTTGCGGTTGATTTTATTTTTATTACATGCCGTATTTATAAAATGGTTGTAGTCAGAATATTGATGAACTGAATAGTATTTCAATATTGCGGCGTAATAAGGGAAATTACGAGCGCAATCCTTCCGCTCTAAGACTTTCAAGAAATATTAGACAACTCGCTTTCCAGGACTACATTCCGTCATCTGAGACAAGGCTTGATATTTCTGATGGTACTATTTTATTGTCAGAAAACACAGAATTAATTTGCATATGCAATGGCGAACAAAATGACGAAGAAAATCACGATATTAATAATTTTATTTGCGATATAATTTTGGAAGAAAATATAACAGGAAATGTAACGCAAAATGGCTATGGATTGGGCCTGTTAATGAACAACAACGTTCAGACAATTATGTTTCCCAACTAGTTACAACTATAAATAATTTTATGCAAACAAGGATGCAATAAAGGGATGATGCAACAACTGATTAATAATCAGAATTTGCTCATTAGTAAGATCTTATGTAAACCATAAATTATCTAGTAATATCTCATTGGATTACTAACGGCCTGAGCCAATTTATAAACGAATTGCAAACATTTTTGAATACTAACGATATTGATATAATGCTATTATCTGAGACTTACCTTACAACAAAGAACTACTTTGAAAAATATGGCTACTGCTTCTACGATACAAACCATCCAAATAACCGTGCCCGTGTAGGCTCAGGTATACATATGTATATGACATAGCGAATTAAGCATTATGTGTTAAATAGTTACGAGCGCTCCGGAAAACACACTACGTCAATTAAACTAGAACTCAACCACGGAGGATTGGTAATATTTTCAGTCTACTGTTCTCCGGACGTCCAATTAGACACTTCAGAATTAATGGTATATTTGGACATACTTGGACACAAAACCTGAGACGCTAGTGATTTTAATGCTAAGCATACGCACTGGGGCTCTAAACTGATAACAACACAAGGTAGGAAGTTGCTGAGTTCAATTCGACCTAAAGGTTTTTCTTTTTACATTATCTCACCTATTTTGTAGAGCCTCATTTCGCCTAGGATATTTCCCTTAACTCTGGAAAACATTCATTATCATCCTAATCCCCAAGCCTTGCAAGGATAGTACTAAAGTAGAATCTTATAGGCCAATCAGCCTCCTGTCAATTCTGTCTAAATTGCTTGAAAGAATCATGCTACGGAAGATCTTGTCCTCAATGAACCCAAAAAGTATAATTCCACAACAACAATTCGGATTTAGAGAGGCACGCAACACAATAGAGCAAGTTTACAGAATCTCTGCAAAAACCGTCGATACTTTCAAAGCTAAAGGCTACTGCTCGGCAGTCTTCCTTGACATTGAGAAAGCTTTCGACAAGTTGTGGCATAATGGCTTCATATCCGAGATTACTGAACACCTGCCACCAGAAACCCATAGAATCCTTATATCATACTTGACTGATAGGAAATTCAGAGTAAAATGCAAGTCTCATCTCATCGATGAACATGAAATAACAGCCGGCGTACCGCGACACTGCGCTGATCAGCACAGACAAGGATCCAGTAAAGGCATCTCAAATGTTACAAAGACATCTGCACCAGATTGAACACTGGCTGAAAAAATGGAAAATCAAGGTAAATGGAACAAAAGTATGTTCATGTGACCTCCGCACTAAATAAAAGAACCTGCCCGCAGGTAACCATCAATAACTGCCCATCCCTCAGTCAAATGATGTTAAATACCTAGGTATGCATCTCGACGGAAGGCTTACGTAGAAAAAGCATATAGCCGCTTAAGGTACTATTACCGTCTAGAATGGTAAAAAATGACGTATTTTCAACAATTTTTTTTTCCATGTTCTTTATTAAATATAGTTATCAAACTTTTTCTATAGTATTATACAACTCTTGAAGATTACGGAAAAACATTTTTTTTTTATTATATTTTATTTGTACATTTAATAGAGGGCGCTCAAATTTTCTTGTCAAAAAAAACACTGCTCCATGGCGGACAGTTAATCTCTGGAACGCTAAGTCTGAAGCAAAAAATTCAAAAAGATTTATAAAAAGGAAGTGGTCTTACGTGACGGTTTACCAGAAAAATTAAAAAATCTGTAAAAATAAAAAAATGGCGGACGTTCAAATTCTTTTTTCAAAAATCTACTTTTTTTCGACCTTTTTTCAGACTCTAAAATTATATTTTTTATTTTTTTCGTCAAATTGTGGTAAACCATCACACAGGATACAAAAACAAACAAAATGCTCCAAGATTTATTAAAATCGACCCACTAGATCCGGAGATTAACTGTCCGCCAGTTAGAAAAACATGAACTCGAGAAAAACGCGTTTAAAGTTTTTAAAGCTGCGTGAACACCTGCGGCGAGCCGAGAGTGCGCTTCAATAGAGTCGTTATATCTCGGGATCGGCGTCGAATTTATATATAATATTTTTGAGAGTTATTATTGAAGGTATAAGGAATCTAAAAATGTAAAAAAAAAAAATCCATTTTTTGAAAATTCTAGACGGTAATAGTACTTTAATGTGAACAAGTAAAACTGAAAAGCAGAACTATAAATTGGATCCTCGGAAAACACTCTAAGCTGAACTTCGATTACAAGGTCTTATTATACAAGGCAATTATAAAGCCTATTCGGGCATACTGTTGCCTGTTATGATTGAGAGATCCCAAGCGGGCGTTCTAAGAACCACCACTGGTTCCCCATGGTACATAGAGAACTCAAACATCCGCAAGGACCTTCGGATCCAAACTGTCGTTGCTAAGCTCTCCCGTATTCAAATAAACTACGCCGTACGATTGGAAGCACATCCTAAATCTTTAGTTGGCCCATTATTGGACATTGGCAGCAACAGCCTTTTGGCTACGCCTACCATGGCAATTTTATACCATCAAGTGCAGGTTACTATCCTAATGAACCTTTCCTATGTGTGTAAAATTTCATGTAGTTCCCTATACTGCCGTGCCAAGGAAAAAAGTGGTTAAGCGCCAAATTTTTCAAAATTGAGTTTTTGGTATCATTCGATTCGTCCGGAAATTCTCTATTTAATGATACCAAAAACTCAATTTTGAAAAATTTGGCGCTTAACCACTTTTTTCCTTGGCACGGCAGTATAGTTTATAAATTATTATCAGTTGTTGTTACTTGCTTTTATATTTGCAACATTTAACAAACAAAGCAGTAGTTATTAAAAAAAACATTATTGAGAAATTAAAAGAAAAATTATATAAACATCGTTTTTTAAAGTTGAGTTGGGCCTCCTAAAGATAACGTTTTAGCTTTCTATTAATGATTTACTCATTACGATGTGATCAATATTTTTGGATGTATAGGGATTCCAAATTTAAAAACTCATTTTTTCTTTGACAGCTTATAATTCGCTTAAAATATTGTAATCGCTGAGAATTTTTAAAAAAAAAAAACATTTTGATGCGAAGAGTGGTAACTTTGAAATGCTTTTTCGCGGAGAAATAGCAGTTCAAAAAGAAGCAAACAGAGCTTTTGTGGACTCTTTAATTTTGAACTTTGTACAAGTACTAATTTTTCCGGTATGACGTTACGCCCTTTAGTTGTCGTTTGTCACTCTTTCGTTTTAGATCTTTTAATTGAATATGCAATTAAGTTATTAAGATATAAATACAAAACTATATAAAAAGCAGTTACATTAACTTTCTCATGATTTCCTCTCATACCAAATTTTTTACAATTTGAGCTTATCAGTGTCAATTATTTGTTTACGGCAGTTGTCTAAGTAAGTTGAGTTTGGCGTCACCACCGATGAAGGAAAAGACTACAATTTTGATTTTCCAATAGAATTTCCTGTGCGTAATTTTGGGCCAAATACTTTATCGCAATTCACAATCGTCGACCAAGCAACGTATTCTCAAGATATTGACATATCGTTTATGAGAAGTGAGTAGAAGATTGAAAAAGCTGTTGGGGCATATGTATCGGCTCTAATGGACATTATTTTGAACGGGATAAAATAGATTTGCTATGGAATTTGAAAATATGTGTTTTATTATTCAATTCCCGGTACTTTTTAATTATAGGATATGCTCAGGTATAACAAATAATAAAGATCTTTTATACGCTGAGAAAAGTTTATTCATTTCCCACATTATAATGGCGAAATAAGTATCTTGATCTTTTCAATAAGCCCCACAGGTCTTAATTATAAGTGTTGTTAAATTCATTTTTTATTGGTAAAATATATTATACTATTTTTATTTCTTTGAAAATTTGAGATTTCTTTGTAGAAAACAATTAGAAATAATCCACTTTTTGTATAGGTTGGACTATACATGCGTTTGTATTGGTAACTCAATCTGATTTTAGTTGAAGCTTACGCTAATTAAGTTGCCTTTGACTTACATCTTACAACTATTTTGTTTGAATCAGCCTTAAAATGGAGTTGATAAAGATTGCAGTTTCTAGCGGATTGCTACCTACATATTTTACACATAATTTTTTGTGATTCTGCATAATTTAATCGAGTTTATTTAATTGCGTTCCTTTCAATAACTGAACATGTAATTGAGGAAGGCTTTTCCTTATTACTCGAACAACAATAGCACTGCAAGAACTTTCGCCTACATTAAGTCCGCATTGGTTGCACACATAATTCAATCCGCCGAAGATGGAATTTGCGGCGAATAACAGTTACACACACCTTGTCCAATTGGGTTGTAATTCGGCGTGATTTTATAGAATAGCTACTTCCGGACAATGAGGGTTAATTGGGGAGGGCTTTGTTAAGAACGGTGCGCAATTAGAAAACAGTGGAATTCTGCCCATCACTTAATTTCCTCAAAGATCGAATTGCGAAGGCCACAATTTACGTCTTAAACGAATAATTTTAGCGTCGAACAGAGAGAAACCGTTTAAGTACGTGAGTTCATTTGGTGCGCTGTTCCAGAGCAGAATGCAGAAGAGTTCCACATTAGTCTAAATTCCTGGCATTCACGGTCTGCAACAAGAATAACCGTACCCACCGACTGTTAATGCAAATCACAGTGGACTGGCACATTAAGGCGCGAACACGCACACGTGGACCGCCGCCGCCGAACCGGAGTCATTTGTCCGGCGTCATTTTCGAGCCGCGAAATGTTAAGACAATTCCAGGGGTCCGGAACTCAACCTGTGCGAAATTGGAACGTAACGTCTTGACAAATACATGGCTGGTGCACACTTTTACCTATTCTAGATATTTTCACTTTTCTTTGATATAATCGATTACAGCATGCAGTGACGGCTCATCAACGGCAGTTACGTGCGTTCTCACCTTGTCAGCGCACCGCGATCTAGCCGGTTTCGGTTCTGATTAAGACCGCCCGTTACAGCCGCGGAAAATCGTGGATCATTCCGAGTTAAGCCTGCCCAGGTGAGAAAATCTGACATTGATCTCTTTTTCCTACCTTTGTTTGCGGAAGAATTCCGCCGTTGTTTGGGTGAGAGTTTTTTACTTGACTGCTTTGACGAGTTTTGCAAGTCTTACACTTAATTAGATACAACAGGAGCATATTATACCAGCCGCTTACTGCGTTTGAATTGTTGCATGGTTTTGAGAAAATAGTACTCTGTTTCCATGAAAAAACCATTGTATACGGCGCTTCCAAGTGATCATAAATAATGTATAACTTTCATACCTAATTAAAACAGTAAAATTAAAATGTTTTAAGAAAACAAAGTGTGAAAAATATAGGTTATGATTCTTAAATATCCTTGTTTTCAATAGTCCTACCAAATAGTCTACATTAAGAACAATTTACCTTGTAATAATAAATCGATCCCTAAATGGAAAAGCTCCATGAATTATAATGAAGAGTATGAAAATTATTTATTTATCTGTTGATAGTATCTAATTTTACCATAAGACCCAATTCAGCTCAAAAGTCCGCTTTTGCATTGGAAATTACATGTGTATGTACTATATGCAATTTTGTAGGAAAAATTATAATAAGCGCTCCTATTTATTAAAGTACAGGAAGTATTTGTTGGGAAAAACAAGCACAAATGACGATATTTTTCTTGAAATACTAAAGGCTTTTAATATATTTGCAAATTTGAACAACTTTAGTTTTGAAGTTAATTGAAATACAACTTCTTGTTAAAATTTTGTTTTGGAAGTTAAAATATTTTTTTCATTTAGGAATCCAAATACACTACTCAGAATTCTTTTGTATACGGTTATGTTACAGAGCGAGTAATAGTCGAATTTTGTTCATACATTACGCTATGGGAACTGTTTCAACCAAATTACGAATCAAGTTTTCTGTTTTAGTATATAGGTACTCACGCTTTGTTGTATATCCTATTATATCGTTGCACTGAGAGCAAAATTTTGCATAGTTGTTTTTATGGTAACCGATTTTTTTGCACCTTATATAATATAGCAAATGCAAAGGTGCAAGGCCTATTTGCACCAAAGTGTGAATATCCATTATGTTTATTAGCTTATATTTATAGTCTTTAATGGGAAAACAAAATTTTTGTTGTACTCCATTTTATTCTTTGTTTTTTCCCCTTTAATATAAGATCTGTCCGACCCCGCCGCTGAAGCGAAAAATACAAGAAGCCAACGAAAGTCAATCTTTAAGGGCCCTATTGTTAGAGAATCGAACGTTCGCCGCGAATCGCACTCACTGGCGAATTAATGTAGCCGTCATCGTATTACAAAAGGCGGAAAATTGAGCAGTCTTTCCGCTCAAAAAGTGGTAAATCCAAAAACATTTATATTACAAGCCGTTAACTGCTTCGGCGCACGCACACATCTATAGAGCAAAGAAGTTCCATTGAGTATTATGGGCGACGCCGACGTTCCAAAAATGGAAAAAAAAATCGCGGCAGCTTCCAAACTAAACCTCATATTCAAAAATGATTTTCACTCACGGTTACCCTCAGAAGTTCTCCTTATAATTCATAAAACTTTTTACCACCACTTCGAATAAAGAATATAAAATTTTTAAGTTCAAATAAATGTTAGAAAACCCGGACGCTGGACTAGTAACAAATGTACAGCGGGAAATAGAATAGGCTCCGAATCGAAAAATTACTGCATTTTCGCTAGAAATTCATTAATATTTTTGGCGTATATGGATTAAAAGCCCCTGTTGTTTTAATTTGATAAAACTTGTATGTCCTTAGTGTCCAAACATTGGAGAACGGGCATAACTATCATTGAATTTTATTTTGAGAGCAACTCAAAATCACCCGTTTTTACAGGGACATCCCCATTAAGCAGCTTGCCCCATTACAGGGACATCCCCATTAAGCAGCTTGTGACATACATATTAGGAATAAGAAAAATATTATATTAGTAAGAAAGATTTTAAAAAGTATTAAATAAATTTTATAATTCATATATTTATATTTTCTTCTTTTCATTAAAATTTTAAGCGAATCGATTCAGTGCTCCTCGACGAGTTTTGAGCATCGCACCAAACGTTGGTTTTTAAGTCAGTGATAACGTCATTATTAATATGGGGCACCCAGAGACAATTTTTCTATGGAAAAGTATAGTACAAATAGTGGGCTTTAATTCAAATATAAAACCGCAATTCACAAAGCTTTGATTAAAAAATATGATAATGTCTTGAAAGACATGCAAGTTTTCAATCTTTCTAGGTATATGTACATAACCCCTTAAAGAATGAAGATTTACAATTTCACGTAAACCTTTTGATTAATTTTGAGATTTTTTCGAAAACCGCATATTCTATTTAGGTGAAACATTTTGCAAACAAATTTTATATAATTATGGTACTAATTCTCACAATTTAAGTAAAAAATTTTTTAAGTTATTCCTAAAAAGACTTTTATGATTTCATAGCGTTTAGCCGTAAGGTCTGTGTTGGTTGTGATCAGTCACTAAAAGGAGTGAAATAAAAAAACGGGGAAAGCATTAAATCTCAAATCATGTACATCATGTCTAAATATTAGGTACTTTACATTTTAATCTTTTGTTAAGCAGAAAATATTCTAAAACAGTATAGTTTTTACCATTTATATCGTCGGTTGTTAATTTTTCTTTTATAAAAATGTTTCCATATTGGTGTATTATAATACATTTCCGAAATTGATCGAATCGACAATCCACAAACAAAGCGAAACTTTATGTATTTGTATTATGTTTTTCTAATACGAAAAATAATATTTAAGCAGCGAAATATGAATCCAAAAATAATAAAGTTCCATCACGCCGCGTTTGTGAGAAAAACAGAGTAGCGTATTATTTTTAATTTGTTAAAAATTTATACGCTATAACTCGCAATTTATCACTAACTTTTACTTTTTGAAGAAGGTGATTTTCACTATTCTTAATTCACTTCTTATTATATAAAATAATCCGTTCATATATGAAAATGGATAATTTAATAACGAAGTAACAAACTTCTATGAGGTTCGTTAATTATTTAATAATTTCTAAAAATGGTTGGTTAATTTCACTATTTCACTCAATTCTTCTCAAATAAGACTCTGCTTCATGGAAATTGTTCGTTCTCTGATTCTCATTGAGCACCCCTAATAAAATCAAATTGTTAAAACTAAAATAACTTGTCATCACCCAAATTTCACACACTTGTGCAATTATTCACACAATTTCTAAACTATCTAGCGTGTCTATTTAAATAAATTATTAGTTGATTAAACCTTTATCACTGTAATAATACCTTTTTGAATAAAATCCTTTTTATTGGAAGCTAGAAATCGTCGCGGTTTAAAGCACCAAAAGCCTTATTTCCTTATCAAAAATTTGATATGTAGCACAATTAGCAAACACCTGTAACTGCCCAGAGTAGAACACAGAGATCACTATTCCCGATCACGCTCTGTGATCTTTCCACCACAGCTAGTAGAATCAGAATGAGCACCGCATCCCAGCGCAATAAATCTTTATACGGTATGGTCAAAGCAGTTGCAGAATTAGGAGAATAAAAACTGGAAGAAAGCCCGCAGCCATTTTACCAACAAGTGCTAAGAGTTTTATTGGAAATCTCCACGACAAGTTGCTCGGAGCCTTCATTAGTTAAAAAATGTAGGACGCTAAAGCACAGGCAGACTAAAGCAAGATCACATGGCGAGGCGGCGGCTTTTCCAGACGACCTTCTTTCCGGGGAGAGATGACGACGTGCGATCCGCACAATTGATTAGCGTGCAGTTTAAAAAGGCAAATTCAATTAGTTGCACCCCATAATTGATCCGTTGATGTGTCTTTCATGCCGAGACGGGGCTTCAGACTGCCACCGATTTGCGATTTCTCACCTGTCGGGAAATTTCAAGCGATAATATATGACCTCCTATTCTCTTCGAAAGGATTCGAATGCGTGATATGTACAGTCATAGTGGTAGGTCGATTATGATTTTTGCCGACAATCCCCGTCTTTATTTTACTCGAAATATTCTAATGTTTGTTTAAAATTTGGCAACTGTAGTTAGTGCACAATAACTCCAATTAGTTCAATCTTCACAGGTAATTCCACAGTGATGGGATACGTGCAATAATTGCTCGGATTTGGCGAAGAATTATCTCGGATGATCATCGTTTCTTAAAGGGAAATGGTCTGCCGTGTATTAGTCGTAGCATTTTTACGTCGATTTCAGAGAAATTCTACCTTCATATTGCAGAATAGATCATGACGAGCGTATCTTAAGTACTAATTAGTTAAAAACTTTTGAAATGCTCAAGTTTGATACTTCACTGAGTATTACTAAAATCTGTAAATGTCATGTAGAACCGTACATAATAGTCCAAAACTCATTTCGTTTCCACGGTTCACATCTAAAGGGTTTTTACGTCTTCTTATACGTTTTTATTATTAAGTGATAAATATACATATATGTATGTATGTAGGTACATGTATAATAGTATTTAGTTTTTTTTTTTTGGTATTTGCGATTGTATCGTTCCTGCATAATGGACATTAAAATTGAAAGCCTCATGATAGAAATTTGGCCACACATCGAAATGTTCAATATTAAGTTATTCGGTATTACCTAAATTATAATAACAATTCTACTCTGGGATGGCGTCTGCAATGAGGAGACCGCTGAAGCGTCTAATAACAAATATTATAAGTGTCATCGCTAAGATAAAGTTAATTTTGTTGTTTGTATAATATGTGAAAATGTTTTTCACGTGAGTGACTTTAATAGATTGAAAAATACTAAATATTTGAGTGATATTTTCGTTTTTTGTAATGCACATGCCAATCTAACTTCTAATAAAAATGAGGTAGAATTAAATGAAGATGCAAGAATTATTATTGCTGAAATTAAAAAAAAAAAACGAGCGAGTCTTACAGTAGTCGCATATGATGTGTAACATCGAACATCTCACCTTGGTAATAAGCAACATTAACATTATATCCTGAAAAAAAATATTCACGTATTATTTGAAATAATTTTTCGAATCGAAGAATAATTTTTTTTAATGAAAATTGTATTTTATTTTATTAACACTACGAGTAATGCAATCGGGGTGCCCATAGAAAGAGAAACATGACTTTAATAAACGAGAGGTAAAAAGCGAAGTAGCATGGGCTCTCGTTGACTTCGCACGGTTAGGCAATTCCTGGATTAGTTAGCAATGGAGAAATGAATAAAACAAATTTTCTTATGGAAAAACCTCCCCAAAAACTATTTTTCAACGCCGTCTGCAAAAGAGCACCCCTAACCGGCTTTTCCACGATACAGCGAATTCTTGAGCTTTATATTCGAAGTTTGGACTATTCGCCATCTGACGGCCAAATCAAAAAGCGCGCGCTGCCCCGGAAGTGTTACACATTTCCGTCCCATTTCACGAAATCACTCCCACAGATTGCAAGAAAGCGAGCCGAAAGATGTTACACATCAAAAATGAAAAAAACGTGCTTGTGAAGAGTTGTATAAAGAATCTAGTTACAATGTTTCCAATAAATCTCAATACAACCCTGATTGATGATGATTGCAGTGAGGAGTTAAAGCGTGCATCACAGAAAACATTCTTCTCAAAGAGAAGATAAAAACACCATTCTAAAAGATACAATTAAAATTATGCGAAGTAATCAACTGAACTTACATTTTCAAGTGTCTTGATAAATTACCTGATATTAAAATCACTGACACCAACATTGATATGAGTAAAGTGAATAAAATTTTGCCAAATGACATTATATTACCAATAAAAAAAGTATTATGGAAATCGATAGTGACTTCTCAACAGATGAGATTGAATTGGATATAAATCAACGCAATTTCTATGCATTTTCAGAAAAATTCAATGTTATACGCAGTTTCAAGGGGGCCAACAAAACACAAAATGTCATTGTCGAACTGGCAGCTGATTTGTATGACTACGTTGTAAATAATGACTATAAAATTTATATTGGGCATCAATCCATTAAAGCTATAGATGACTTTGACTTTGGAGTTTTTATGTGCCTTAAGTGTGCAAGACATAACTACAGTTTCAACTATTGTAAAAATGATTCAAAATTATTTTATGTGGTGGTGAACATATGGCCTGTGACTGTAAAAGTGAAATTCAGAAGTGTCCAAACTGTGAATTTGTTAATAATAAGTATGGTACAAACTATAAAACTGATCATATTGCAAGTGATATATAATCTTGTGACATTTTTAGAAAAAAAATCAAATCTGCAATTAGCAACATAGAATATGCTTCTGATCCTAAAATTCCAAAATGTTTAATACCAACGACTTCTATTAAGAAAAAAAGATGGACAAGTGCGAGTAGAACTCACGCCTTGAGGGTTCCGTATCGTTATACTTTATAATTATCTATTAAATTTGAATTATAGAAAAGCAAGAACAAACTTAAAATTGTAGTTGAAAAACATGTTCTCCCATACATTCCAACTGCAAATATAAATTTGTACTCACAATATTGAAAGATTTATCATGTTATTTTAAGACTTCTTATGGGTTTTCCTGTAATTTATAAGTAAAGAACTATTTTCTCTCTTTTTTTCAAAATTTTAAGCTCAGTAGTTTCGGACATAGGGGGAGGGGAATGGTCAATTTTCATCTATTTCCTTAAATAATTTTGAAACTATTTATTTTAAATTTATAAAAAAATATATTTGAGATCCTTACAACAAGCCCTTTTCATTTGGTATGTCACACGGTACAGTTTGCAAAACTTTTTTTTTTTTTATTTTCTAATTTGCCCCTCAAAAGTGACCCCAATATTCAAAATTCATTTATTTACGTTACACGTCCGTGTTTGGGTCGCAGAAATTCTTATGTATACCAAATTTCAAATTAAGAATGAATATAATGAGTATAATAAGATATTAAGAAAGATAATTGAAGCCGCAAAAGAACTCTATCAGAAAAATCAGATAAATGAAAAGAAAAAAGATTCAAAGTTGCTATGGGATTACATAAACTTCACTTTAGGTAAACCTAAAAAAACTCACATCAATAAAATTTTTGCAAGATAACAATAACCAAATAATAACTGAGCCAACTGAAATTTCAACTACAATGAATGAGTTCTTTTGTATTCTAGGTGAATATTCAGCTAGTCAAACACCAAAGTCTAATGATAGGCTTGAATTACCACCACCAAATCCTAATTCAATCTTTCTTAGATTTACAGATCAACAAGAAATACTGAAAATAATAAGTAAATTAAAACTAAAACGTGGTGGAGTTGTTGGCATTCATACTAAAGTATTAGTTGCCTTGCAAGATTACTTAGCACAGCCTCTAGTCCATATTATTAACTCCAGTTTGGCCTGATGCTCTTAAAAAAGCAGATGTAATTCCAATTCACAAATCCAATGAAAAGTGCATACCCTCCAATTATTGACCTACATATATCACTGATTTCTAATATAGCTAAAATATTTGAAAAACTTATATGCTCTAGAATACTTAAATTTATTAATAAAAACAATATGGTTTTTTAAAAAAAAATCGGAACTCAGGATGCTTTAAACTTCATTAGGAATTTAATTTATAATAATTTAGATACTAGTACCCCAATTGCAATAACTTTCTTAGATTTGGCTAAAGCCTTTGATACGGTCAATCATAAAATATGGTTAACTAAACTTTATCATTATGGAATTAGAGGTAGTGCTAATGAACTCATGGCAAGCTATCTGAGCAACAGATACCAAAGAGTCAAAACTTATGGTATTCACAGTGAATTTGTTCAAATTAACACAGGTGTTCCACAAGGAACCATATTAGGACCACTACTTTTTATTTTGTACATAGATAAATGACCTTCTAACAAAAATACAAGAACAAATGAATATATCTTTTGCAGACGATACAGCTTTAATAGCAATAAGAAAAACATGGTCATTATTAGAAAGTATAATGAATTCTCTGGTCAAAATTGTTTATGAATGGTTAATTCTTAATAGGCTAACTTTAAATGTAAATAAAACTGTTGTGATGACTTATGGAAATTACTCGAATAGTGTGCCTCTGTTATTTAATATTACAATAAACAATCAATCAATCAATAGAGTCGAATATATCAAATATTTGGGTGTTATCATTGATTATCGAGCAACTTGGCAAAAACATATAGAATACATTTTAACAAAACCAAATACTTACTTTTCATTTTCTATAAACTATTTAAAATTATGCAGACTGAAACACTTCTAATGATTTATTATGCACTGTTTCATAGTTTGATAAATTATGGTAATATTGCTTGGCGAGGAGCTTATTCCAATAATTTACAACTGTTACAAAAAAGACAAAATAGAATTGTAAAGATCATATCAAAAAATTAATTTATTATTAAAAATCACCCCTTAACTTAGAACAAAATTTTGCTTTCACATCTCTTTTGTTTCACTACTCAACTTTAAGCAATCTCTATAAGTCATCCAGCAGTATAACTAGAAAAAAATACATTCAAGTACCGACTAGGAAGAAAAATGTAGGCACCAAAATAGCTTTATTAAATCAATTTCTATGTTTAACCAACTGCCAATGGAATTGAAAACAATTAACAGCAAAAAAAAAAACAGGAAAAGGGAATAATTAAGAAAAATAATATTATAATAAGTAAAAATTAGTAGATTCAATTACAAACAACGGAAACTTTATTATTGTTATAATATGAAATTTGTTATTTATTATCTTTTTAATGTTAAGTTTAGCTTTAAGTAATTCGTATTACACCAGCCCCACGCACAGGTATATGTATGTACCTCGGTGGGATTATGTAAAGAAAACCTATAAATATATTTTCTCATGAAGTCACCTGGTCAAGTTTTCACGATAACTTGATCGCCATATTAGCTTTGCAAATTGTCGTTTTCAAATTTTTATATCAAATGTGAAACCCCTTTATGTATTTAATTTCCATGCAAATATTTTCAATTAGAAATTGAGGAATTGTTATAGTTCGTCCAATTGGATTGGAATTTTAAATTTCGAAATTTTGATAGTAAATTCATGAATATGTATATGTAGTTCCTTTAAAATATCCTTAGCCCTTAACTTCACTAAAATTTATCAAATTCCACAAATTGCGGTTGCTATATTGGATCCGCCATGTTGAATTTACAAATATACATATGTAATATATTCGAAATAAGTGCTACTGAATTATTGTTGTACCAATTTTTATTCAAATACCTTGAATTTGAAAAACTCTAGTCGCTATATTGGGTCTGCTGTTTTGAATTTTCAAATTGGGATAGTAGATTTGAAATAAGAGCCCTCAGAATAGCTTTCGTGAATTCGAAAAAACTATATTGGGTTCGCCATTTTGAATATCCAAAATTTTATAGTAGACTCGAAATTAGTGACCTCAAAATACCCTTAGTACTTAGATTTCATATGAAATATTACCTATTGCAGCGTATCTGATGAAAAGATTTCGGAAACTGAATGATGCCAAAACTCGTTTTAGAGGTCGTCGACTTCACAAATACAATTTATTTGTACATGTATATATATGGGATGTAACGAAGTTTGTGGACACGATAGAGGCATTATTTCTTAACCAATTTTGACAAAACTTCGCTTATACGTTTATCCCGACAATATCTCGGCTAAGTTCGTAAATGGGACGAAGCGGTCAAGGGGGTGGGGATATAGGGGCTACGTAAGTTATATAAAAATGGTTTGGACCCCAAATCTATCGTATTTCTTAATCACTATTGACCAAACTTAACATACACATTGACAACATGTAGATCTATGTCGTGTCATAAAATGATGATAATCGGTCAAAGGGGTGAGTCAGTTTTTAAAAGTGATTTTGTTAATAGCTGCCGCATTTCTAAATGGATTTTGATCCAACTTCGCGTATGGATTTATATGGATCGATATCTAGGTCATGTTAAAAAATTGCGGGCTTTGGGGAAGGATGAGGGAGATTTTCACCTCACTAGATATTTTAATTTATTTTCATGTAGACGGTATATTTCTTAATCGATTTTGATTAAATTTGGCTAACATATTCTTCGTGGCAATATCTCAACTATGTTCGCAAATAGGATGGATCAGGCAAGGGGTGGGGAATTCAGCATTACATTGTCTTATGTAAAAATCATTTTAACCACATTGAAATGAACCTCTTCCTTCTAGCTCCCACCCAAAGGTTTTATTTTTACTTAAATTCGTTGAATTCGAAAAATTGTGGTCGCCATATTTAATTAGTAACTTTCGAAAGTGGATTCGCAGGATCTCTAAAAACCAATTTTCATGGCAATCCCTTGGTATTTAGAATTGTTGGCCGCCAAGTTGGAACATGTACATATAGTTTAGGCGTGATTGACCAACAAACAAATCCATGAACTATTGGAATTGATGTACTGGTAGTACATTTTCGAATCCTGAATTTTGTAAAACCCTGTGTGTCAGTCAGTCATCGTTTGGCGCTCATAAATTATAGGCCAGCAGAATTTTCCTGATCTCCTAACACAAACAAAACTTAGGTTTTATACACGATAGCCTCCGCGCTCTCCGGATCTACATAAATTCAATGGATTTTTGTTATTGGGAATACCTCAAAGAAGTGATATACCGGCAGCCAGTAATTCCGTATCCCACCAAAAACATACATGTAAAAAAACATACCAAGTCCTCGTCAGGACTGTGTGCTTTATCTCAAAAGAATAACTGAAATATTGAAATTATGCCAAGTTGCCTACACGTTATAATATTGCGTGAATTGATAAAACAGACAAAAGTTGGCACGTTTCAAGGGTTTCAATATTTCTCAGTTCTTTAATACTTAATATCACCTTAAAAACGATATATTTTTCCAAATTTCAAAGCTCTACCTTGATTAGAAGTACCCTAGATTTATGATGATTTATCAGTCAGTCAGTCAGTGAGTGCGCAAAATTACAATTTTTGGGCACTCGTATCTTGGAAACTATTCCACCTAGAAATTTGGAATACTGATTTTTTTGGTAACCTTAACCCTGCAGTCCTGTAACGTAACTAGCCTTGGAGATAGAGGGAGGTCAAAATGGGTCATGTAAATATTGCACAGTGCGCGCGGTCGGTTTTGAGAGAACTTGGCCTGACGCACTCTGTGCGCTTAGATTGAAACTGAGCAAACGCATTCATGATGCAACTCGAAAGATATCGAAATAATGGACAAGGATTAAAAGAATCTGTTTGCCTGTATCGACGTTGATTTTTTGATTTTGAACATTAAATATGGTTTTAAATAAATTTAATGGAAGCGATTTTCTTTTCATTGTCATTTTTATACATATGCTTAACTTATATATGTAGTTATTATGGTACTATATAAATTAATCGATGTTACAGGATCGAAAATTTCAATAATAGGATAAGTAAAAATCCTCTTCCTTTTTTATTTAAATAGTAATACCACCTTTCCTGAATAACAAAAGTGGTCGGTGTATTACCCTTTTAAAACTTAGACTACATGCGCCGACTTTTAGTATAATTGGCCAGTTAAGCTCAGTCTTACGACATGAATAATCGAACTTGAAGAAAAAAATGTTGATACATATAAATTTGCAAGATTTCTTTATTGTGCCATATCGGAAATATCTTCGCTTAGATTTCATGGGAGGTTCTTTCGACATTGTTTGCAAAAAACAACAAAAAAAATATCAAAGTTTAAGGCCATGACATCGAACAAATTGCTCGAAGTTAACAACTTTCCTAAATTTCTAAGAAGTGCCATTATTTCGAAAACCAGAAGATTTTTACTAAGGCTAAATTAGACTCATTGGAACAGTTATGAGTTGTCTCGTCATCCATTTTGATTTGGACGTTGGTTTTTGGGACACCCTGTATGCATACATATATAGGGATAGGGATGTATCAAAACTATCAGTAATAGCGCCCATAATATAATAAATATAGGTAATAAAGCTAAAAAACCTTTTCATTTAAAATCTCTTCTGTTTGAAATGTAATGTAGTTTAGTCATTCAGTGAAGTACTTAGGCCTACAATGAAAAGTGACTGTTTAATTAAATTACATATTTTAGATGTATCGCTATAAACAAATTAATAGTGCCGCATAGTAAAAAGTAGAAAAATCAAAGCAAGATACTCAAATTAATTGCTAATACATTAGGAAGATCTATTGATTTTGTAACCAACGCATTCAAAACAGAATGACTAACAGAAACAAGGAGTAGATTAAAAACAACAGGAAACTAGCTGAACTGCTGACCCTCGTATGGTGCTTTTGGTAAAAACTGTCTTCAAGAGCAATTGCAAATGCAGTTAAATTCAGAACCCAATGCTGCATTTCCTGATTTTGATATTTTGTCTAATCCTCTTACTGTCTCTGAACTTGCATACATAAACGTATTATAAATTGATCGGGAATTGTTTACTGTTCAGGCATATCATTTTAAAAATCTCCACGGAATCCCAATCTTTAAACCGTGCCGTGACAAAGCTCATAAATCGTAGAAGCGCATATCTTCCTGTATTTCCGCCCAATCGACTATCCAATTAAAAAGGGTAATGTTCGCCTGTCCGTCAAAACATTTATTAACGTTTTTTTGAACCAAGATAACTTCGATTTGCGAAGTACCCGTAGTAGATGAACCGATAAAACCCATAAGTAGGGGACCAAAAAAATTGTTCTCAATGACATGGGTATCAAATTAATTGCCAGGAGTCCAGTTGGAAGATTTCAATTACTGCCCGAATTTTAGGGTTACGCCTGTACCAAACAGAGCCGCACGTCGAGTGTTCTTTAGGGATTTTCACGGTGAATTAATTGTTCATTGTACGGGCTAGCCGGGAATGTTAGCGCCATCACGATCATTCATAAATTGAACGAAATGATGGGATGAGACGCGTTTGTCTGCGCCGGTAACCAGCTGCGGCGGGCATTCCTCTAATTAATTCATGTTAAATTAGGCGTTTTTTGTTTTCCTTCCACATTGATTAATCCGAAATAGAAACTGTTGAGACCAGGTCCCGTTCAGATGAGCGCCCCAATCACGCACATGATTTATGAATTTTATGTGGTTTACTGACTGAAGTAATTTATGGGAATAATCTTGTTTTCGAGTTAAATTGTTCGCGAAGCTTAATGAATTTCAAATTGTGTGTTTTCAGGCGGTTCAACTGACGGGAATCGGCCTTTAACCAAAACGACAAACAACTGTTTTTAACACAGTCTGAAGTATCTATGTATTTCAAGTAAAACACCTCTTTATTAGAAATCGTTCACAAAATTTTGTTCTTTTCGATCTGGTGATTGAAGTTATGAAAGCACAATTATTCATCAAAACCTCGATTAAGTGGTGTCATTTAATATTATTATTCTAAGTGTGGCAGAAAAGCGCTAAGAAATGGCTTTTTATGGTCGTATACTTATACTAAATTACATATACATAACAGAAATGATTAATAAATTCAATACAGATTTAACTGAATAAAACACATATTGTAAGAGAAAGGAACCATATATATATAGATATACATACATTCGCAAATATTCAATTCAAATTGTTGTAGAAATTCAACTACTTTTATTATGAGATAATAATAATGTTCTTGTTCCGTCTGGCTAATTACAAGCTACTTACCTGGACAACAGAACGGCTATAAAATAACGGTAAAAAGTGAAAATAAAATTTAATTGTTTATCAGTATTTCATCCACTGAGCAGATTTAGCTGGCAAATGTTACGAGGGCTTTGTTTAAATTTTTTGAATATACTGTTTGAGAAAATTAAGCAACCGCAAGAACGCTAAATTCGTTCCTCTTCGATTCCTAAGACGTGTAGCGGACAGCTTTTAAGTGAAGTCAATTAAAATGAAGTAATTATTACTAACTGAGCACATTGAAGTAAGCTAGCGAGTTTGCTATAAATTGTTTTAAGATCGAAAGGCAATATAGCAATTTAAAAATAAGACACAATAAAATTTTATGCAGAGGAGAGCACAATGTATAACTAATTTACACGTTGTCATTATCTTTATGAATTTATGACTGTAATTTTTCTTACATCTCGAAATTAAGGCAAAACTTAAATTTGTTCTTGTGCCAATAAAATCAATGGAGTCATTATCGAGATTTTATATGGCTTTTTAGCATAAATGTATGTGCATAGGCTAAGTAATCCAGTGGTTATATCTTTAAGATCAACTTAAAAAAGAGGAAGTTTCAATTAGTTTGATCTGTTTTTGTTTTTATTTTTTTATTTATGTTTGGTTGTGAACCGATATGATCATTTTTTTACATTGAAAAGAGTACTTAATTTTGAAGGCTACAATTATTCTGGATGTAGAACACGTACCTAATAGCGGGTTAAAGTGAAATGAAAATGATAAAAGTGGCATTTGACCCGAAGCTGTCATTCGAAAAAATTTATTTTTTCAATAAATGTTTTATTGAGTACAGTTTTAAGTAAAAAAAATGTCATAACCGACAATTTCGAATACATTATAAAAAATTCTAAATTCTAAATTTGTTTTGTTAAGCTACTTTTACGTTACCTTTTATGTTTTACGCGTTTTTAAATAAAAACATTATTTAAATCTCCCTTTTTTTATTTTCTTCCTCACAGACTTTCCTTCTACAAGTCACTTCTTATGGTCGAAAGTTCATATGTCAAACTTGCCGTTTTTAACGTTTTGTTTAAAGGTGTTTTTACAAGTTTGTCATGCTGCCCGCCGCGTAGACCCAAGCGCCTCGCGACCAGCAAACGCCCGTCGGTCACAGATTTGTCGTATGGGACCGCTGCGATTCAAATTTTTGAAAGGCGCTCGGTCTCGGTCGGCCGCCGCGCCGGAGTTTTTATGGCTTTATACCAGGGACCGAAAATAACCGTTATTTTGTATTTTTAAAACAAAAAAATCACAGAGAAATAATGATCTGATCTTGTTGCTTCTTTGGAACAATTTGATCGCCGTCAAGTGAACTATAGATTTCCGGCGTGATTTTAAAAAGTATAATTAATAAAATAAAAATTGCTCAATAATGGTTAATTTTCATTTAAAATTTATTGGTTAATGTTTAACCATTATTTAAAATTTATTTTTTTTTGGTTATGAGATAAGAGTTATCATTTAACTTTTATAATTCTTATCTCAAATAACAGTTATGATCCAATTTATTTTTATTGGTTACCGGGTAAGAGTTATCGATCAACCTTTATAATATTTCTCAGTAATGAGAGTTATTTCTGAGTTTTATTATTTTGGTTACCGAATAACCATTATGCAGCAATTTATTTTTTATTGGTTACCGGATAAGTTTTTGGGTCAATTTTTTTAATTCTTCTCAGTAATAAGAGTAATTTCGGGAGTTTTATTTTTTTGGTTACCGCATAACCATTATTCAGCAATTTATTCTTTTTTTCTCACAAAGTTCTCATTTGAAAGCAATTTTCACCAACTTACGAATACAAGATCGCGGACTGTCAAATTTTGAAGTCCATGCGATTTTCACCCCCAAGTACCAATTTTGGTGAAAGTCGGGAGTCCGGTCAAAATCCAGAGAAAGTACCGTCGAGTACCGAATCACTGTTAGAATAAAATAATCACACCATAATCCGAGTACGGTGTTAAAAGGGTCCCCTCAGCGCTTATAGGGAGTTAAGCATTGTTGTTGCTCCTCCAACTCGACCCTCCAAGAGGCCAACTGCGATTCCGGAGCATCATCAAAGAGATCTCATTCGCGTTATTCAGGCAATAAGATCTCAATTGTTATACACCCCCTAGGAAGATATGTATAGAGATATATTTTTTTTTTTTTTTGCTTTTTTTACAGGTATACAAATTTAAAATAAAATACGTAAAAATAATGTTAATGGCCATGGTGCTGGCTTTATGTAAAAGATATTTTTATGCCATTAGTATTTAAACATGATTTCGGACATATGGGCTGGCTCGAATGAAGCGTAATCAGGAATCAAATTTTCGACCACTTTATCGAGCAATTGGGGCCATATATTGGCAATAACGCGACGACTGTTGACTTCCAAGTGGTCCAAAGTCTGTGGTCTTCCCCAAAGAAAGTAATCCATAGGTGTGACATCACACGATTGTGGAGGCCAGTTCACAGGTCTACTACGCGATACTATGCGCGAATGTTACCCGCAATAAATTGATGGTGTCGCGCGCTGTGTGGCATGTTGCGCCATCTTGTTGAACCCAAAGCTCTGCCACATCAACACCATTTAACTGAGGAAGGAAAAAGTCAGTAATCATGCCTCTATAGCGCTCTCCATTAACGATAACATTCTGGCCGGCATCATCTTTAAAGAAATACGGGCTAATGATTCCACCTGCCCATAAAGTACACCAAACAGTGACTTATAATGGATGTAAGGGCGTCTCAACTTCTGGGTTTTCCCCACTCAAAATTCGGTAATTCTGCTTATTGACGTAGCCGTCAAACCAAAAATGAGCCTCATCGCTGAACAAAATTTTGCATTGAAAAGGAGGATCAAGCTGAATATTGTTTTCGGCCCATTCACCAAACGTACGGCGCGCATTATAGTCACGCGGTGAAATGGCAAAAAGTACTGACCACAAATCAACAGTCAACTGTCAAATTGGCAGTCACTAGAAACAGTGTTGCCAATTTAAAAATCAAATCTCTAAAATAAATTCCATATATGACATATAACAATTTGGCGCAGCCGGTAGGATCAGGGAAGCCTGATTATTAGTTAACCAAAAAACCATAAGAGCTTGAAAAGCCTTGATTCCCGAACAAGGGTTCAAAATATCTCCTAAGTGCGAGGTAAAATAGTTTTACCCATAACTTGGAATTTAGCTTCAGGGGTACACATTTTCATTAAGGGTAGGTAACAGAATAGAATTTTCAAAAAAATAATTTTTTTTTTTTTTTGACTTCGAATCCTTATCTATAGTCTTGGGAATCATCTCCTAAAAAAATTTTTAAGAAATTCGTCATAGAACCGGAGATACACCATACATACAAAATCGATTTTAAAAAAAAATATCCCGTAAATAAATGGTCCTAAAACTTTAAACGTGTTTTTCTCGAAACACTATATTTTGAAATGGCGGACAGTTAATCTCCGGATCTACTGAACCGATAAAAAAAAATTGTTTGCATACTTGAAGGATGTAAAAATGTTTTACACAAAGTTTCACGTAGATATCTAATAAAGGAGCTTATAAAAATAAATCGCGCTGTGTGAAAATTCATCAAGTCCTTTGGTCGCATGCAAAAATTCTCGGACCGAGCGACGCACGCTTTATGAAAAATCCTGATAACCCTCGGTTGTATACAAAAATTGATTCGGAACGAACCTCGCGCGCTGTTAACCGAGCCGCTCGCTGGCTCGAGCTCTCGCCGCGCGCCGCACAATGTGGCCAAAACATGAAAACGTTGTTAGATTTGTACGAAACATTGTTTACTAGGGTTCTCCAGGTCGCTGATTACGAATCTGAAGTCAAAAATTCAAAAAAAAATTAACGGGACCAAAATGGCAGAATTTTTTAAAAAAACAATTTTTTTTTCTAAAAACTTGATTGTTTTTTTTTTTGAAACTCGGTTTCTAGGGGTTTCTGAGGTCGCTGATTACGAATCTGATGTCAAAATTAAAAAAAAACAAAATGGCGGATCCAAAATGGTCAATAATAATGTAAGTCATTGATAACAAATAAATCGATTTTTTCCGACTTTAGTACACATAATATGACCTAAAAGCGTAAACTGCAAGTACCAGCAGGTAATTTTCATATATGCTGTTAAGAACCATTCAACAAACAAGAAAAAAATTATAGCAGCGCAGCACCTGGTAGCTCTTTTTTCTAATTGCATTTGTTATCTTATTATTTATAACCTCAATTCTAAAAATTTTTACTTTTTGAAATTTGTTAAACAATTTTATTTACTATCTACATCAAATTCCAATTACATTCATGGGTTATACTTAATGTTTTGAGATGATTCCATTTTATACACTTAGAATAACCTTCTTCGTTTAAGTTCTGAGCTTGAATAAAAACATTACATTCGGTAACGCGTGTTTCCGTGAATAGCAGACGCAAAAAACCTTCTCAGAAACAACGGGTTCCTAGCTCAGGAAAAAATCTCGTACTGTTTCTAACCGTCGTTCTTAATGCTAGGGGTAGTACTAGAACTATTTTCTATGTTAAAGGTCCGAAAAAATATATTAAATTTTGGAATTTTGGCCACGTTTTTGGCGTTTGGGACCACTGTGCAAGAAAACGGTCCCGCGTAACGGACGCGGACGACGGCATGAGCGCGAGCTGGCGTGAGGTCGAGGAGTTGAACTTTGGGAATTGAAGCGAGCCAGAAATAATTAAAAAGGTTGTGATTTGAATCGGACGCTGGCCGGACGTGTTTTTTTGGAAGGACAGCCAAGCCTCAGTAGTTTATTTTGGGAGATTTATCCCGTGAAAAATTTCGGGACTGGAGCAGATACGGGCTGGAGTTTGCTATTTTCGCCGTAACTTCTATAAAACCCCGGATTTTGTCGGATTCCTTTTTTCGTCCCCGTGGCTCCCGTGACTTGCAGTTTCCGTCGAACGAAAAGAAAAAAAAGAGAATTGGTGCGAGTTTCAAAAATACGCCGTTCGTGGCGAAACATTTTTTTTAATTTCTCCTGTTAGTGGACTTGGTTTTGGAGAGTTAGGAAGGAGAACGAAAGGCTGAACGCGTTTGATTCCGTATTCGCAAAATTTGTATGTGAACAGTATTTAAATAATTGATTTGTGGCTGTAAAACTCAATTCCAAAAAAAAGGGAACAAAAACCAGCAGTTAAGTGGAAACTGTGAAAATGAACTCAAGCGTGACCAAAGATACGTGGTTAATTCGAAACTGTATAATTAAATGCATAAGTGACCAGAAATAAGTATTTGGTTTGACACCATAAAAATTAGACCCCAAAGTAGAGCAATAAGGAAAACAATAAGTCCAAATAAAAGTGCAAATCCTTAGTTAAGTAGAAATCGGACAGTGAAACTAATTAAATATCCTAAACTAAAAATTAAATAAAAAGGGTTAAAAGTGAAAAAGAAAAGAAAAAAAAAATCAGAAACCAACATTTTTGTTCGAGCAGTCTACAAGCACCACAACGGGGCCAAATTTGAAGAGGCCGGGTGCGGGACAACAGCAGCAGATTTCACCAACAGCGACCTGGACAGCAACAACATCAGCATCGCCGGCATCAGCGGCAGTTTCAACAAGGCGCCCAACGATTTTATTTGTAAAACTCTTTTTAGAAAAGATAGAGAATGAAAACGTATGTTAAACTAAGTTGATTTCGTTTTCTCTTGGTCCTCTCCGCACTCTCTTTTTCAGCCTGTAGTTTTCCTTCTAAGGGACCTCCCCATAATATCTAGGCCGAGGGGAGGTTACAGGGTGGTTGGGGCTTAGGCGAGGGGGGTTCGTCTTCCACCAGAACCCCCCCTGAAAGCCATTCACGAGCAGCTGCAGGGATTCATCCCGCACTGTCCTTTTCCTTCCCCCTTGCGATTTATTCGTTCCGTCGTGGGAGAATTTCGGTCTGTTATTGGTGGGCCGTTCCAGCGGCTGAAAGCGGTTTTTTTTGGCAAACCCCCCACACTACCGCATATGCTAGCCTGCCAGGTCCCGCAGCCGCATACCGCTGGACAAGGAGCTTTAGCCGAGCTCCCTTGAGACGTTCACCCTTCATAACAGCCTCTGCTCCAGGCGAACACGCAATTACCCGAATTAAACGCACCAACGCGGGATTATACAGGAATCCTACCTTGCCCACTTAAGGAAGTGTGGCAACACTTGACAAATAAGTTCGTTATTATTTTCATTCAATATAAGTCACACCAGGGATTTGTAAGATTCATTTATATACAACTCAAAAATGTTTATAACCAATTCCCGAGTCACACTCAAAATAAAAGGAATAAATAATTACTAGTCTAATTTAATTCCAAAGAAGGAAGAAATCTATGTCCGGTGCCGAGCTACCTCCCGGAGCAACACCTACAAGGACCAGCTACTCTAGCTTCTCAGCACAGTCACATAGGGAGCACCCCGACTATCAGCATCAACTACCGAGGGACCAAAGAGATCACCTCCAAGACTCGACTTCCTAACATCCATCGAGGGATCAATCAACGCCTCGACCGCAGCAGCGGAAAGCAACGTTCCTCGCCATCGCAGCAACACCTCACTCACAGCAAGGCATCAAACTCCGGAGCGGAACTATCCTCCTTCGAGAAGCGTCAACATTAGGTAATAAAAAGCAGCATAAGGCTTGGAGAACATTTAAATGTATTGTTAGAGAAAGCCCGAGTATCCGGTGTCTCGATAAAGCAGTGCGACGAACTTGATGTTAAATTCGATCAAGTTCGCGAGCAACGGGAAATACAAATAAATAAGATCAAAGAAGAAACAGATAGCTTTCGCGATTGCTTAATTGCATTCGAAGGATACTCGCGCTAATAATGGAATAAGCAGTGAAAACTACAGTGCTCTAGATTTGAGTAAAAATAGTGTAAATAACGCGAGTGAATCCTCGACGACCGCGATCGTGATAAATTGGTTGTGTGAATCATTACTTTCTGTTCAAGCGACGTTGAACATGAAGGGCGAATTGCGAAAATGCCCAAAATAACGACGACAAACACTAAATATTATATTTAAAACTCGCTTGTTTTGATTTGTGTGCACGTATACCAAACTATTATACAGTTCTGCGTGTGTTCGTTGTTTAACTTCCCCTGCTCACAGCAACTCCGACTGACTCCATCCATGCAGTTCCAGTTTGAGTAGTCCATTTCCTCCGTTCCTGAGCGAATTGGACAGAAATATTTGCTTTTTGCCGTATTCGGAAACTAATTCCGGAATCAGAACGAGAACTAGTTGGAACCATCTGGGTTGAGGCGAGTTTCCGAACAACATGGAATCTGTTGACATTTGTATATAAGTAATGGTAACTGTCACGGACAATTGGCAATTTAGAAAAAATTACAAAACCGCGCGAATAATAATTAAATAATAATAAACGAAAGTGCTAAATTGTGCGCGCAAGCCATAATGCCTGCAACGCAAGTATTTTTAAGTGATTCTAGTGAAGACTATGAACTTTTTCATAGAAGATTTAGAGTTTCCAGCATTTGCTGCAAGATGTGCAAGAATTCGACGAATTAATTGAGCCTGGTCAAAGCAGCGCTAAGAGGAAGATTCCAAAAGTGGTTAATTATATTGCAACTGTAAGTATAAGGGCTAATATGAAAACATTTTAAAATAAAGTCTAAGAAAATTGCTCAAAGTAATTAATCTTATCAGTAATATCAAATATTGGTTTGAGAGAGCTGTCAGAGTGAAAGGAGGTCCTGGTAAGTAAGCAATATAAATAATACATATTTTCTTTATTTTCAGGTGAAATTAGTGTGAAAAAAAAAATACAGTTGTGAATAATGTGATGTGCATAAGTGTTTTGCTAAATTATAAGCGATATTTTGTAGGAATTTTCCTACAAAATATGCAAAAAACATTTTGTTGGAAAAAAAATTTTCCAAGTTAAATATCTCGGAAAATATAGCTTTCCGACAAAAAATGTTTGAATATTGGCTCGTTTGGGGCCCAAACGAAACTTCCTACAAAGTCTCATGAAAATCCGGAAAAATCACGTAATCTAGACTGGTTCCCAAATTTGAATGTGCATTAAATTAAAGGTGTAGAAAATTGCTAAAATTACGGGCTTACGCGTCGGTACTTCTAGTGTTAAGGGGGCACCTAGTGTAACAGTTCACAAAACACGCTTATTTCAAACATTTTATTTTTAGACTAAGTATATTTTTATGATATTTTAATGAATTAGGCCTTATAGAACATCTTTTAAAGTAGTTAAAAAAACTTTTTTATTAATATTTTCGGTACAAAATGGCGGCGTGGTAAGCATTTCTATCAGACCTCATTTTGATTTAATGGATTTTAAACGGCATAGTACTTCACAATTTATATTCAATAACACTAACATAGTGTTTATGATATTCACTAATCAAATAAATGTTATTTCTTAAATATATTTATATATTCATATTAGCTACCTTGTATAATATTTATTCATATATTAAAAAAAAAAAACTTTCGTTGGACTTGAAAACTTGAACTTTCATAAAAACGACGGTTTTAATGCGAGGAAAATATGTACATTTATGGCGAATTGTATTATATTGTGAATTGCTGCATAAGAAAATAACAAATACTTTGTATATTACTTAAAAAACAATGTTTCCGTTTTTCAGATACATGTATGTATATCAACCATTCAAGTGTCATTTTTGAATGGCGCGAGAGCGAGTTGCACGTTTGGAAGGATATTGCACCAGGGATTTCAAGGAATTTCTTCTGCAGAAGAAAGGCCTAATATTCCAATCAACTATAGGATACTCCCGTCATTGTGGACACTTTTGAAGAAGAACCTGATTCCTCTGAAATTAAAGCGGATGAAATAAGATATACAATATACATATGTATAGCGAAATGATAGAGATATACAGCATTACCTAAGTGACATGAAATATGCAGGGACTTTGAGCAGAAAAAAAAATTAAATGCTCATATATTTTATAAGCTTTATAATGTACATACATATAATATTTTATAAATATTATCTCAGACAGATTTTGTACATGCATAGATTTAATACTAGGTTAATTTTATATTACAAACGATTTGTATAAATAATTTTAATAAATATTAATTTATTGTATGAAATTTGTTATTTAAAATTATTATATTATAATAAATAAGTAACATACCGGCAATAAATTGTGTTTGTAAATTTTTCTCATTAAATTACTCTTCTTTTATTTCTTTAGGACATCTGTAAGTTACGGAAAACATTTAATATACCTATATTTTCCAAAATGAAGTGAAATGCAAAAATTACTCTTAACAATATGATAAAATATTTCTAAAATATAGTTTGGGGAGAAGATTTTGAAATTATACGGAACTTTGCACTTCACGAATTGACTTTATTTAATGTTTTGATATTTTGTTTAATTCAAATAAAACATTTTATCAATCGCTGTTGGGGTTGCCTTGCTATTGGGTGCAGGGCTGGATTATTTTATCGCTGGGCTGCTGTGTCTGATCTGATCCTCTGGCTGCTCTGACCGATTACCATCGACTCCTAGCAAGTCTTGCTTTTCCGCTTCCATTTCTCTTGGGCTAAGAGAAGTATGTGATGCTGTGATTAGACCAAGATCGATAGATCACGGTTCATATTATCTCCTAGGAAGAAAGGTGTGACTTCTAGTCCATGGATGCTACTAATGAGCAGGGATATCGAACATAAATAATGCCTTTTGCTGAGAATTAAATTTACTACCAAAAAGTGGTTGTGACTGTTTAGTCGAAGAATCGACGTGAATACATTCACAATACACGTCTTTTGTATCAGTGATGTTAAGTACTTATCAGACTCATTGATTGATATATTTATTATTACACAGAAACATTGTTTATAAATTTGCAAATTGAACATTAAGCATTGTCGTAAACTTAATACAAAGACATATATACCTAATATTGAACAATATAACCAAAATGGAGCATATAAATTTGGTGAATCATGAAGCAAATACTCTGTTTCGTTTTATTGACGACTCATGTCGAGGAGTAAAATGCCGCTGCGCGATTATAGCCTTTTTCGCCGTCCGTGGCGTGTTTACGGAGGCGAAGCGAACGCTATATACGCTCAGTATTCCGACGTTCGTATTTTCGTATTCCCTCAGGGGCATGTACATCATTGGATAACTGCGGAAATGCACTTTCTGATGCTACATAGCTACTTGGAGTGTTTATCAGTACCGATTTGAAACTTTTACGGGCTCTAAAAGTCTCTAAAATTCTCGTTTTGCTTCGAGCCTTCCTCTCATCGCGTACTGCGCAACGGTGACTTCCATTTTATAAGAAACAAAACTATATTTTGGTTAGAATGACGCCAAAACCAATGTAATGGTACTTATAGTTTCCGAGTTATTCAATGGTCAATGGTGTCTCTGAAAACGTTACATCAAGATTTCTAATGTGCCTCCTAGTACTGGCATATACTATAAAATAGATAGATATATTCACGTCAAACGGTCTTAAGGAAAGTTCGTAAAGCCAGTAGTTTCAAGGATAACTTTGTTTGAACATTGTCGGAAAAATTCATAATAATAGGCTTCGACTGATCTATACGTTTTAAGACTTTCAGAATCAAAAAATAAATAAGTGAATAAATGAAAAATAGTTTCTAACAAGTTTTGTCTGTGACTCATATGCTTGTTTACATCCTGAAGAAATTACTCAAAATTGGATGAAAATAGCTGAAAAATGACTCTGCAATTATCAAAAATCTTCGGCTTTTTGATCGAAAAAAACTTTGAACTATGTAGGATTTTTATTTTTCTTTTTGCTTTCTTTTGATCCCATAGGCCAATGTTATAACTCTAGGTCTAACACTAATCCTCCCGAAATTTCAGACTTTTGGATCAAACCTGTGAACGGTGCAAACAGAGTTTAATTTATTCTACAATTAACATGGAATAATTACTTTTACATAAACGTGCATAACTCTTTAAATTTTTTTTTTTTTAAATTTGTCACAGCAGTATTTTGTTGAGAATTAAATTTTCTACTAAAACGTTCTGAAGGACTAAATTCGTTAATCAAATAGTTTCAAGGATATATTCATTTGAGCATTACTGAGAAAATTCATAATGATACAATTCGACCGACCTCTAGGTTTTAATGCGCGTTCATATTATCATGCAACAATCGTTTCCAAGTATGAAGCGTTTACAGTACGGAAATTAAGCAAGTTTTCATATTATGAGCCTTCCAGCACGAGGCGCATTGTAATTTGTAAGTGCTGGAAGTAGCAAGTGCGATACAATATTCTTTCCAGAAAAACTACAAGGTACAAACTTTCAATAAAACTTTGGATCATTAAAAGTGAATTATTTTTTGCGGAGCTATGTATGACTTAAAAATTTTAAAAAGCTTTTGATGTGGTCGTTTTGAGAAGACTGAAACTACAATTAAAAATTGCATCTCAGAATACTGGTAACAAAAGTGAAATTCTTTATTTCGCTAGTAGTAAATAAATCATTTTTTCTTTTATATTGCTGAAATATGTAAATAAATAAAAAAATATTTATTTTGAATTAAAAAATCTGAAATATTTCCTCTTTTTACAAGTTTTTATTTAACTTCACCTGTTAGTTAGTTAGTATATTTGGTTCAAATCTTGCAATTCAATTTTAAATCAGTTTCACCCAACCGATTGAGCTAAGATTTTGCACACACGTTTAGTTTTGATGACAATACACGATTAGCTAAGTGATGTCAATCTAAATCCAATATGCATTATTCCCATAACCACCCCCTTGACATGGGTATCAAATAAAAGGGTTCGACGAGTAGAATTCAATAAGAGCTTGTTTTTAAAATTTATTTATAAATTAAGAACTTATTTGCCTTGCAAACCAAAATTATATCTTAACTTGATTGTACCATTATACTATAAAAGTAAAACATCAGTAAACAAAAATTTGGTATAATTTGTTCTTTACCCGACAATTTAGTTTAGATTCCATTTTCATTAAATAAAAATTGAATTGTCATAATTGAAATTAAGCTTCCATTTTTAAAAAATACATATTGCTATTAAAGGCAAACTCTGGGTATCCTGTAATGGTTTTATTAAAACATAGCATATAAAGTTTATACAAATAACAAAAACAATGTACAAAATACAAATTGACATAAATTTGTATACGCGCTACTCGGTCAGCACTTAAGTTTATATGCTCGCTACAACTATCATATAAAAGTAGAAAAGCTTAGTCTAATCCTAGGAGTAAAAATAATTTAATTCAAGTCTTTTCGCTTGTGCGTAGTCTTTAAGATTATTTTGTGTGCGGATGCCTGTTCACCATGGCCATAGTGTTGGCCTCAAGGAATTAACTCCTTGTAGTATGACTGCTTCTGGTTCTTCTTCATTACGTAAAAGCCCTTTGGCTTCCCATTGCCAGGAAAGTACTTGCTGAAATTACTCTTCTTATAATTAGCCGGGGCGTAGTACGTCGGTGATTTTTTTTTTTTTAGAGATTTATTTTGGGCAGCAGTTATTTTTCCGTATGGCTTATCAACAGTGTCATTTTCCCAGGGTTTGGACCAAGTTGGAATTCGTTTTATATCCAACAATTCCGCGGTGTCCTTGTTAGTTCGGAACATAGGGGAGGTACGACCGTTATCTATTAGGATTTTTTTCAGGACGGGAATATTCCAGTGATAAATTCGTCCTAGCTTTCCGTTGGACCGAAAATTGAAGGAAACCTGTGGGAAATACTTTGAATTAGTAATTTTGAAAAGAGTAAAACTTAGGTCAAAATTTTGCTTATTGTACTTAGCAGAAATTAAGAAAAAGGTAATGTGTAAATACTAATATGCGTAGATATTATAATGTAAGGAATTAGGAGTTGAAATAAATTTTTGTTAAATTTAGCTGTACGCGTTCAGGCCGTGTAGGTTCACAATGAAGAGTAAAATCACAGCTTAAAATGTACATGTACATGTTGAGTTAATTGTTGCTTTTAGAACCATCAACAAATTAAAAGTAGTATTATAAAATCATGTAAACAATGTTGATGACCTTTCAAGATAGTTCAAGATAATCAGAGCGGATTAGTTAAAACAAAAAGTTTAATTATGCAGAGGATTAAGAAGTATGAAAGTCGAATAGCGATTTTTGACAATGTTAAAATTAAACAGCTTAGGAAGGTTCAATCTGCTATGCTTGGTTTTAAGAAAAGTAGAATAAGTTAAGTTGCGAGCGTTAGCCCTTAGCACAAATTTCCTTTTAAGTGATGGTAAGTCAATATTATCAGTCATTAGCAGGCGAAAAACTACAACAAACGGTCATTGTATGGAGGGAGAGAAACTAGATCAGCCCAAAGCAAATAATTTGGCTAAGCTATACAATTTGGGTTGGACCAATTCCATGTTATTAATGCGGACTTGGTAGTGAGAGGTCTAGACTGGGCACGCATACTCAAGTGAAAAATACCCGAATAAAAACAGAAAACTGGAAAAACGCCGAAAAATAGCCTTAAATTCCATGTTAGGTCGACTAAATATCCAATATTTATTAGAGACCAAAAACAAGCCGGGTGAAACGGAACGTGCAAACGGAAGACACAGAAAAATTGCCTCAAATTCCATTTTAAGCCGATTTTGGGCCGATTTTAGGACGATTTTTTCCCAAAGCTAAGAATTCATAATTTATAACTGAATAATTTATTTTAACAATAATGTTTTTTGAAAAAATGTATGATTGTCCATTTGTAATATAAAAATCTAACGTTCAGTCGCATTTTAGACTTAATTTTCGGCCTTTTTTCTGTTCGTTTTTTTCAGGCGTATTTTAGGCATTTTTTCGCCTTTTGTTAACTACTTCGGCTAGTTTTCGGCGAATTTTAAGATTTTTTCACCATTTAACGTACATAGGCATAAAAAGAACACACATTTTTTTTATCTTAAATTTCAGATATAATGATTATTTTCGGAACCGGATTTTAATTATTGCTCCAGAAAATTCATAAAAATGTTAATGACATTTATTTTATTGCCGTAATTAGCTTGTCTTCGCAAGCCATACTTGGGCGTATCCTGACGCTCTGTTATTAATACCTGATGCAAATTTTGCTATAAAAGAGGGTCAGTCAGAAAGAACATCGATCAGAGTTGAAAGTACATATAATACAATCGATAATTACGGGTTTTCTTAAGCTGAAATAATTAAAAAATGGCCGAACTCACTTTTGAGGAATACTCCGCTATAATTTACATTTACAGTGTAGTCGACGGAAACGAAAAAGCGGGTGTCCGGGAATACCAAAGGAAATTCCATTATGGATATGTATTCCAAATATCGGTATTTTCGTGGACTTTCCAAAGGTTAACAGAAACCGGAAGTGTAACTTCAAACAGCAGGGAATAGCGGTCTAGACGAATGGATAAATCTGCCGACGTCGAATAGCAAATAATCATTTTCGTCAGGCAAAACCCTGAAACAAGTACGATACGAGTCGCAAGATGATTAGGAGTGTCTTCAACTAAAGTTTCGAAATTTTTTCATCGGGAGGGATCACGCGACATAGAGAATAGGTCGTTGCTGAACCGAATTCTATGGACGGATGAACCACAATTCACTAAGGATGGCATCACAAACTTCCACAACCTTCATACCTGGTCGGATACTAACCCATAGAAGACAATGGTGTGGTGACACCATTTTAGCATAAATTCAGTGTCAATGTTTGGGCTGGTATCATCGGCAACGATTTAATAGGACCATTCATTTTGCCGCAAGTTCTTATTTGCAAATTTGGCTAATTTATGCGAAATTTTTGGAGAATACACTACCAGATCTATTTGAAGACATCAGTCTGCATAATAGAAAGATAATGTGTTACCAACACGATGGAGCACCAGCGCATAGTAGTAACATTGTGAATGTAATATTAAATGAAAATATGTATATTAAGCGCTGGATTGGACGAGGTGGACCGATTCCTTGGCTTCCTAGATCTATAAATCTAAATCCATTGGACCTTTTCTTATGAGGAACGATGAAGGATGAAGTTTACTCAAGTACTTTTAACACCAGCGAGGAATTATTTAACAGAATTGGGACTGCAGCGACGAGAATACGGGAGAGGCTAGCTACAAAACACCTTAAACAGGGAATTAGAAAGAGGTTATTGGCATGCATCCAAAGTGGCGGAGGGCATTTTGAGTAGTTTTTGTGACATATTAGAATTAAATTAATATATTTTTAATTAAACAAAAACCGTTTTGGGGTTAACTTTATAGTTTAATTTCTTTAAAATGCGATTTTCAATTTACCAGAAAAAGTTGTCCACGAATAAATTGCCATATTTTTTCTTTACTTGGAAATGTTGTAGCTCGTTGGAAAGATAATAAGATGGGCAAATCGGTAAAAATAAAAAATGATTGCTTTAATTACATGAATTTCGGAGAAAATCCGGGGAAAAGTGAATTTTAGGAAAACAACAGTTTTTTTCCCAGTTTCGGAAATGAGTGTACCTACTTGCAGTGGGTGGTGGTAGGTCAACATTGTTGACATTTTTGGAAAGGACATTAGGATAGTAGATTTTTGGCGTGAGTTGAATGCCGCTGCGTTGAGTAGATTAAAAGATAAAAATAAAATTATGATGTGCGTACCATGGAAAATTTAAATTTACGAAGTAGCCTGTAACTTCCAAACGGTTGACATGGCCTCTCCCCTGATATACAAGTTATTGTCTGTCTAGGTCAGATCTTTCATCCCACTCATTTTGGTATACCCACTAAATAACGCCCTGTATAATAGAAGACTTTTGTCTAAACTCAAGCATTTTATTTTAGCCAGCGGGCTGTAGCAGGTTGTTGTAGAACAATTAAGTACTGCGCGGCATATTTCTATTAAGATGAAGGCATCTAAAATTCATGAAGTAAGTATTTAATCTTCACGAAATTAACAATATTTTCAGGCTTGGCCGGAGTCTCAAACGACACGACAGACATGAAATTTCGATGTTTTCAGTCAGATCAGCAGAGCTAGGTTATCTTCAGTCCTCAGTTATCAAGGGAGATGCATTTGAAGCGTTCGAAGAGGTTGTAAAAATTCTTGTGAATTAAAAAGAGAAATTCTTAGGATAATAGTGGTTAAATTTGATTTTGAATAAAAGCTTTAGTTTGGAAACTGCCATGAGTGTTTTTCCATTTTACGAAGTCGGCCATAAGACTCAATGGAACTTATTTAGAGATTCAGAACTGTTCAGAACACTTTGCTCTATAGATGTGTACGTGCGCCGGACGCCACTACACACAGGTGAATGTATAGTAACACTTGCTTCTTTAGTTGTGTGAGTGCTTGATAATTTAATAAATCTTTAAATATAAAGCTTAAAAAAACGTGATATCACTATCCGAGCGTAGTAAAATCCGACTACTGTCGTATGTATTTCTCACCGCCTGTCTGTGTGCGATTTTCGCCGTCACTCCTGAACAGATTTTGTTCCGGTTTTCACGATTAGATAAATTAAATCACGAAGAAGTTTTAGATGCATAACTTACGAATGATTTTTGTAAATCAATCGACTTATGGCGATGCATAACCGCCTCGCCTTACAACGCGTCCTGTGTGATTGCGGTCTTAATCTTCGCGTGCGCTACGTCAACTATGTAAATAATTGATATTCTGGGGAACGCTGAAGGCGAGCAAGCTATTATGTTATATTTCGGTATAAAGTATTAAATTTAAGAATTTTTACATAGTAAATATTCGTCAAACATACTTTTGAAACTGAATTTTCGAAGTTATAAAATATATCAACTTTTTCCAATTTTTATAATAGTAATCTATGTATATAAATAAAATCGTAACTCGCTTGATGTCTATGCGAGCACATGGAAAAACTATTGAAGGTATTGTGATACGGCTTTTCTTAATTTCTTTGTAATAGTTCAGAGATTATTTTAAGCTGTATTTAATGACAATACGACCACAGGAAGTAAAAGGAAAAATTTGGCGTTTGCGCGCTGCGCCCAGCCCTATAGCGTACTTAATTTTAGTTATTTTGAACTGTGCTTCCTAAACGCTTCTACTACTGTTGTTTTTTTTTTTTTTTGCTAAAAACCATCTTAATTTTGAAGTGTTATATGTATAAAGCAATGATATCAATTGCCCTGAAGTGCTTTTTATGATTAATATTTATGCATCTTAAAGTAGTCACCAGATGTATTAATAAATTTAATTTTTCCAATGAAAGATAGATTTCACACTATCTAGATTTTGATTTTCTTTAGTTTTTTTTTTAATTGAAGTCTGTAAGATTAATGTGTAATCAGTAGACTATATGTATGTAAATCCCTATATATACATATATAAAATCGAAAGTTTGTTTTTTTGTTCCTCAATCACGTCTAAACGCTGGGTCTGATTCTTTTCATTTTTTGAGTGAAGATACTACGTAACATATAGGATACCTTTTATAGATGAGTTTCAAAATGGCGGACCCAAGATAGCAGCCAGAAATTGCAAATTTCAAGGGATTGCCATGAAAATTAGTATTTGGGGGTTTTTGGAGGTCCTGATTGCGAATCTATGCACAAAATTTAGAAATTCAAAATGACGGATCCAATATGGCGACCAACAATTTTCGAACTTCAACGAATTCAATTGAAAATTAGTACTATGGTTATTTTGAGGCCACTAATTTCGAATCTACTATCAAAATTTGGAAATTCAAAATGGCGGACCCAAAATGTTTGTTTGTTGCTTAATCACGCCTTAACGCTTGGTCCGATTATTTTCATTTTTTGAGTGAAGACACTACATATCCCGAATTAACATATAGGCTAATTTTTATTCACGGGTTTCAAAATGGCGGCCAAAGATTGTAAATTTCAAGCGATTCCCGTCAAAATTGGTATTTGGGGGTCTTTGTAGGTCCTCATTGCGAGTCTATGCTCGAAAATTGAAAATTCAAGATGGCGGATCCAATATGCCGAACAACGATTTTCGAACTTCAACGAATTTAATTGAAAATTAGTATTATGGGTATTTTGAGGCCACTAATTTCGAATCTGCTATCAAAATTTGGAAATTCAAAATAGCGGAACCAATATGACGACAACAATTTTTGGAATTCTACGAATTTAAGTCAGGTAACGATGAAATAGTAAAAAAAAAAACAATAATACCTTTAATTATTTATTTAACTCCTAACAATGAAAACATATAAGTACAGAATAGATTATTAGCCCTTCTGATCAGTGCCGGATTTACCAATGGGCAAAGTGGGCATTGCCCTAGGGCCTCCACCAAAGAGGGGCCTCCACCACCTAGAGAAAATTTTGAAGTTGCATTTCATTCCCATGTAAAATGTATTCATTTTTTTCTGGATTTACTGTCTTGTTAAGTTGAGGAGTGCACATAATTTTTTTAGTGCCTTTGAATTTAAAAAAAAAACAGCATATATGTATATGTATATTACTAGAGAAATCAAATAAGAATTATTTTCTGGAATATAATGTGCTTTTTCTTTATACAAACTAGTTTTCACAGAGCCTTATGAAATTTCAGGGTATCTCTATGCGGCACTTATTTACTACAATTTTATATGCTGTATATTTCGTAATGCTCCCAATTTTTAAGAATCCTGAAGCCATCTGCTTGTTCTGCTATTTGTAAAACAATATGTCTAGTCTAGTCAAACATTATTTCTACAGGTGCGAGCATTCTTTACCGCTTTTGTACAGTTTGAAAGTTATTTATCCAAAGAAAATGACCGGAAGGAACTATTATATAGCTGTTCCAAATACCAGTCTAATTTAATAAATGTAAGTGTCAGTTCACGTAACAATAAAAAGTTCAATTAAACTCTGTTTTCCAATCTACATACCTATCACTTTACGAATCACTATATTGCCTACAGGGTTACACTATTTTGGGAATTAGAATGTTCCAACCCGACCTTACATGAGTCACCACGAATTTTGGGATACCCCCAAAATGTACTGAGACCTTATATGGGCCACCACCAACTTACTGCCCTGGGGCCCCCAAAACCTAAATCCGGCACTGCTTCTGATATAGATGGTGGTAGCAAAATGAATTTTGGACGGTTCTATACCACATTTACAGATTCTAGCAATACTTCTAAACTTCCTAATCTGGCTGTAGTACCAACATTTCAGAAGTATTTAACTAATTAGTATTTTTGATACACCGAGTGAAACCGGGTTACTCAGCTAGTAAATAAATAAATAAAGAAAACTACAAAAGCAATCTATTTAATGTTTTGTACATATTATACATAGGCACAAATACATACATAATACATATGTACTTATTTATTGAGCTTGAAAATTAATGCTTTTATATATAAGACGTACAAACGTACAAAATAACGGCCATCATGGCCAGGCGCTCTAACAGGTGTCGATAAAAATCTCTACTTTGCGCGATGTAGTATAGGGCTCGTCATAGTGATCTGAAACATTAATAGAAACAATTTTTCTTTATTTTAGATCATAATCTACTGCAATTTTGGTATTTTTTTACGTTTTATATATAAAACCATTAATTTTCCAGCTCACTAAATAAGCATACAAAAAATAAAATATATTGCTTTTGTAATTTTCTTTTATTATACTTCAAAATTAAGATGCCTTTTTAGCAGAAAAAAATAGTAGGTTATCTCCTTAAACGATATTCGTCCCTATAGCGGAGCGGGCGCATCATTTATCGTTGGGCTTAATTCGATTTAAATTAAACAATTTTATAACTCAGACTATATCGGGAGTGAAAAACACTTTTAGTTCCCGATGTTCAAGATTGTTCTATGTATGTAGTTAGACTCACACGCAGCACGAACCTGATCTTTGATTAAGACGCTATTACCAATCGTCTTAGAACGGAAACTTTAAACATGAATTACTAATTAATTCCCTCCAAGTGACAACCGCAGCAATTCAGTTCTCAGAGACAAAATTATTGCGACCCCACAAAGTGTGTCAGAACCTGCCATTAGCTTATCGAAATAGAGTCGCGCAAATCAAACCAATCATAGACTCATTAGGTATCTGCAGTATGCTTAATGTCTTATGTTGGAAGTGAAAGAGTAATCTGCTTCTCTTCTATTTTCTATAGATGTGACGAGGTGATACACCTGAAGTATGACTTGGGAGCTGCCGTTGCGTAATTTGCACGCGTTGTGCTAGCACAAATAAATGGAACTTCACTCCAACTGGCTCCGGTGAGCATCCTTGAGGCGTTATCACTGCGATCTACATAGCAGCGACGCACCTAATAATAAAAATCCATTATTACTGGCTCATTAAAAATATTTTCATCTGCGCTGGTCACTCGTATCGCCAATGAAATTTTAAACAAGTCAAATCCTTGATCTTCTAGTAGAATCCACATCGTGATTGCAACCTGTTTGGATTGCGCAGGTAGTGTGCAAAGAATGTAGGTATCTAACACACTTTTAGCAGCATAGTCTGGCACACTTTTCCCGAACGCATCCATCTTGCGGGTTAATTGCGGTGCACCTTAACTACTATTTCATTTCAATATCTTTGCTGTAAATCCACGGCGAATTATGTCATTATTTGCTTGCAGTCCGCGGAGATCAGCCAGGTGAAAACATATCTAAAGGTAAAAAATGAAAAAATTGACTTGGGATCTCACCTTCTTCCCGTTATCGCTAGCCGAACTCTGGTCTTTTGTCGTTTTCGTTTTACTGTAGTAAATTCCATTTGGAGGCAGTTTTATAACGAACATATGTGAATCATCAGGTCTCGCATGATGACGTGACTCCACCGCAAGCCGCTTCCGGTTATGACTGAGAGGAATCCGCAGCTTTGTGAGGCCCAATTTGCTTTAATGTGGAGGAAGTGCTTATTATTATGAGAAGATCGTTGCAAAAATGCCTGGAATAAAAGAAAATGCACTTAAGTGGTCACCCACCTCATGAGCTGCTTGTTGCTGATGTGTGCCTTCGCAGTTAAATGCCGCGATTTCGCCCCATCGGTCCCTGGCGGCTCATGGAAGTCATGTCCTCGTAATAGATTTTGATTCTGCTCTCGCTGGTGATGCTGGACGTGAATGGGCTTGATGCGGTGAATCTTTGAGTCTTTTTTAGCACTAGCCTCTGTCGTGCTAATTAATGCACACATCAGGGCCAAGACCACCAGGCTGAAAGTGAGGATAAAGTGTTTAGTTTATAACTGTCTGCATATTTTTAGAAACGATTTTAAAGTGCCCTCACTTTTACGTTGAGAATATAGTGAGGGGACGATTACCATATTTTTCGAAAGATATTGATCGCCTGTTCTCTGGTTAGCCATTTCTTTACGGTTGCATTTAACGAGGTTCTTGCCCGTAGAAAGGAAGAAAACCTCTTGGCCAATTGTGTTAAACTATTATAATTTACTGCCTTCACATAGGCACTGACATACATACCTACCGACAGACAAAATACATAGATAAAGGCGGATTATTCTCCTCCTAAATTATTGATTTAGTCATATAAAGGAAAATGCCTGCAAATAGCCTCATGTTGTCCCTATACAGTGTTGAGGACAACGACGCCGGATTTGTATGTACATAGTATAAGTTTATAGCACGAAGATTATAGTAAATTTAAATGATACAATCGACTCTGAATTGAAACAAGTCGCAAATGCTAAAACAAAATCTTACGGGTGTGACTTTTCCAGTTTACTAAATTAAAAGTTTACCTTTTTGGAGCAAATATACCTTTTAAAAATCTTTAGTGCAATGAAACGAAACTCAATAAAAAGTTTCAGTATTTTAAGAAATGGCGCTGTATACGATAGTTTTTCAGTTGATGTGGCTGTTTGGTGATTATAAGATTAAATATCCTTTGTGGTTACTTTAGTTTCAATTTAAGGATTGAGATAATAAACAAATGGCATAAAATTACTTTAAAATCTTCTTTTTAGGATTTTGATGAAATCTTGCAGGAACATTTATTTGGAGTCAAAAGTAGTAGTCAATTTGTAGTTTGTAATTTCCGAGATATTTAAATTAACAATTGAAAAGTGGCAGTTTTCTATCGCGACTTTCTTCTAAAGTTTACATTACTTCGATTTATGTATTATATTATACTATTTCATAAGGCAAATACATGCTTGTCCACTTATCGATAAGACGAAAACCGAAAAAATTCGTTTATTTCAAAAATGTTAGCAGAATTTTTTTGAAATATGAGAACATTGCAAAGATGGGAAGATATTTATAATTTGCAATGAAACTTTCAGGGCATACCAAAATAAATTGTAACGGAAGAAAGTAACTTTTTGAAATTTTAGAGTTAAATTGGTTAGATATCTCGGGAAGATACAAACAATCGGTAATCTTTTGCATATTCGTAACTGTTGACATAAAACATAATATTTAGAAAAACATCTGTTCTTTTATTGTGCAAAAAAAGTGTGGGCAATGTGCACCTTTAGTGCAATATAAAATTTTCTATTGCTCTGAAAATATGAAAAAGTCGCATGTTGTATAAGAAAACTACAAAATCTTTAAAATTTACTTGGTGTGTTCCGCTTTAAGGGCTAATTACGTAGCACCTGCCCTATTCCGTTCCATCAAATTGACAAAAATAAACTTACCTAATGTTGTATAATTACTTGACCACAATGACAGAACAGAACAGAACGGTACGGTATGGTCGAGTTGATCAAATTTTAGCTTTGTCGGAACACAACCTCACAATTCAGTTGCAAGCAGATGAGGGTACTTTAGTAGCAGATCTTTTTAAAGCAGATTAGAAATAACGCAAATTTTTATGATAAAAAGAATGAAAATCATTTTGATATAAAAAGAAAAGAGAGAATATTGCAACTAATCCAGGCAATTGTCCAACGACGGAGCAGGTACATTGTACACGTCCGTCTGGATGGAACGGATCGGCGTAGGGCGGAACGGAACAGATACTTTTAATCTCCCTCGCCTTCAATGGCTTCGGTCTAATGACGAACTCCATTATGTCCCTTCTAGTGCTCTCTCCTACAAAGAGACTTTGCTCATTGATCGTCTCACTGACTCTGGTCTCTGTCAAATCAGTGGCATATCCAACAACCTCGGCAGACAGCAAGATCTCATCTTTTCGTTCAATCCCGTTAACTCAGTTGTCACTCTAAGTACTCACCTTCTTTCCATTCTCGACCAGTATTCCTAACACTTTCTCCATACTAATTTTGAAACGTCTTACTATTTCAACTTCCGAGAGAGTGACTTTGGCAAAGCAAATCACCTACTTGACCAATCGTTCCTTCATTCCTAAAGAACTTCGACCCCTTCGGAACAGGAGAAACAAACTGTGGCAGGCCTATCTCTTATCGCGTTCCGATCCCGACCTCTCCAATTACCTCTCTGTGGGTTTCCTGTTCTCCGAACGCAGCGAATCCTCTTATCTCGAATATCTCGAACGTATACAATCTACTTTTATCTCTGATCCTAAACGCTTTTACCAATTCATCAACATCAAAAGAAAATCCAGAGGCTACCCCTCAACACTTTAACTTGACAACACTTCTTCTTCCCACCCTCGTGGAAAAGCTAATCCCTCCGCTCATTACTTCAGCCGATCTTTCAGTGAACATTCTTCCGAGCCCGATGCAAGCTATTTCCCATTTCATGCACTCTTGTTCTCAGACGTTCCTAGCTTCCATCAACATCGACCCTGCAGTGGTTGCTTCCTCCATCAATCCACTTGCTGATGATCACAATCCAGGTCTTGATGGGATTCCCGCCATTGATTTGAACCCCATTCATAAAAAGGACTGTAAGAGTGACATTCGAATGGAATAGCAATCATCGACCTCCACCCCGGTCCCGGCGAAAATCATCTTCTGGAATTGCTCCGGCTACAAGAACGTCAACGATATTGGTGAAATTCTGTGTGAAAGTGATTTTGTATGTTTATCTGAAACCTGGTGCGAAGCAGATCTCCCTCGATCTTTTTCAAAAACACATACTCTTATATCGTGCAAGGCGTCTAGAACTGCCATGAAAGGCCGAGCGAGTGGGGGAATTACTGTATCTTATGATAAGAGCAAGTATGGTAACGCGGAAATATTATTCTTACATCAGTCATGCGTATTGATTAAGGTTAAAAATAAATGTATTGAATTGGTGCTTGGGGCATTTTATATAAATCAGCGAACCGATATAGAATGTGTTTTATCGGATACTACTGAGATTTTAACCAAAATTAAAAATGAATATCCTAACGCTTGTATATTACTGGGCGGTGACTTTAATGCTCGAATTGGTGAGGAAAATGATCATAATAGTGAAGTATTTTATTCTTTGGGAAATTTAGACAAAAAAAGAGAAAGCTATGATCAAATTACGAACCCTAGAGGAAAAGCATTATTACATTTTGTAATCTCAAACGATTTAATTATCCTAAATGGGCGGTCCCAAAGCGATTCGCCTGCTCAATGTACGTACAGTAGTAATGTGGGTTCCTCTGTAATTGATCTTGCGATTTGTAACTTCTCTGCTTTATCGATTGTTAAAGATTTTACAGTAAATGATAATATAGTCCCACGCTCTGATCATTCGCCAATAACAGTAGAATTTATATTACCTGAGCAAATAAATATAAATAAGGATATACCAACTTTGAAGTGGCGAGAAAACTTAGCTGGAAAATACATAGAATTCATTTCATACTCGCCTAATGTCTCCCTTACTAATCTTACTATTGATCAGATGGAATGGACACTAACATTACTAAAACAATAGTAGAAACCTCTAATAAAATAGGCATGATTAAAACCAAATTTAGCAATTTTAACTCACCTAAACCTTGGTTTGACTCTCAATGTCTTACACTCAAAAAGCAGGTCAAATTAAAAGCAAAAGAAAAAAGGATCTCTCGGTATGATAAGAAAGTAGTTTCAGAATATAATAAAATCAAAAATCAATACTTTAATTTCTTGAAGGCTGCAAAAGCAGCGTTTGACTTGTCTACGGCGCGATCACTTTGCGAGGTAAGGGGTTCAAAAGAGTATTGGACTATTATTAACAGACATAGAAATTTCAAGTATTAGCAGCGACAATACCATCAACCTTGAGGTATGGCACGATTTCTTTAAAAATGTCTACGCGCAACGTTTACCCTCAATAGTTATCATACCTGCATGTAATGAAAATCCTTTGCTAGACGGAGAAATCACATTTTATGAGCTAAGTATGGCCATAAAGGAACTTAAGAATAACAAAGCTCCAGGTCCAAATGATATTCCTAATGAATTTTTAATAAATCTACCGCAAAACTGGTTATTATTTATACTATTACTAATGAATAAAATCTTAAGGGAGGAGAAAGTGCCATCTTCTTGGTCAGATGTCATACTAAAAATGTTGTATAAAAATAAAGTTGAAAGGAATGATCCTGCTAACTATCGTCCCATTGCTCTCATTAACACAATAACTAAATTGTTCACACGAATAATTTATAGGAGACTAATAAAATGGACTGAATTACATGGCCTGCTTCCTGAATCTCAGGCAGGTTTTCGTGAGAATAGGTCAACTCTAGATCAAATATTCACGCTTAATATATTAATTCAAAATCAATTAAGAAATAAAAGGGGAAAATTATACGCCCTGTTTGTAGACCTGAAAAGGGCATTTGATTCAGTCCCGCATGAACTATTGTCGCATAGACTGCGCGAGCTAGGCATCAGCTCTAAAATTATTAACATGCTGTCTAACCTGTACAGTAAAGCCAAACTGAGAGTGAAAACGGCTGATGGTGTCTCTGAATCTTGTTCTATAACTGAAGGAGTGCTTCAAGGGGAGGTGCTTAGCCCTCTACTTTTTGCGCTTTTCATTTCCGACATTGAATCCTACATACTAACTAAAGATGGTATGAGGGGGGTTTCACTAAATCATCTAACAGAAATCATCATGCTAGCATTTGCAGACGACATAGTTTTTCTGTCCGACACCTCAATACGTATGAGAAAAATTTTAAGCCACTTGGGAGGGTATTTTGTAAATAAAGGTTTGCAGATAAATGTAAATAAAACAAAAATTGTAATATTTCAAAAAGGTGGCCATGGCCATAGTAAAAATATCCAGCCATTTAAATTTGAAGAAAAAATCATTGAAATAGTCAAAGAATACACGTATCTAGGTGTGATATTCGCCCAATCTTCAGTATTTCAAAAAGCTACTAACAATTTTATAAGTAAGTCTAAGCGCGCTATCCCAGAATCATTAGCAATCCTAAATAAAATCGGAATACCAGATTGGAAAACTTGCAGTAAGCTTTTTGAATCATTAATATCTTCAATAACGCTATATGCTGCGCAGGTCTGGAGTATTCGATACTTAGAAAATTTGGAAATAATACAGAATGAATACGTTAAACGTCTACTATATCTGCCACGTAATACTCCCGGCTACGCATTAAGGTATGAAACGGGCATAAAAAATTTAAAAATCAAGGTATTTAGTTTAATTCTTAATTTTCTGGAAAGAATATACAAACTGCCATGCTGTAGATTCCTTAGCATAAGCTATCATAGAGCCCGTGAAATGGCTAGTATTGCCAACAATCGTAGCTCTAGATACATGTGGGCAACGCAAATCAGAGAAAATTTTTTTGCAAAAATAAACGCCGAAGAAATCTGGGACAGTTTAACGCTCGACTTACTTATAAAAGAAAAAAGAAATCTACTGGCAAAGTATTTTGACATGCTAATTAACTGTGACTTAAATCTTTCCTTGCAGTCCGAATCCCTAGTCATCTATCCGTCATTAATACAAAATGTGGCAGGTATGGAGTATCTGCAGTATAAAATCCCCCTATGGGAGAAACGAATAATAGCTCAAATTAGACTATACAATCAGTACAATAAAAGGGTTATAACAAAGAAAGGCATATATACATTTGCTGAAGAAAATCAGTGTGAATACTGTTTGAAGAAAGATACTTTAATGCATGTAATTCTTGAATGCCAAAGATATAATGAAATAAGAAATAAACTAGGCGAATTTGAAGAAAACCAGCATGATTTAATTGTAGGAATGATAAATAAGCCTGGTGTCTCTGATATTAAGTTAATCGAAGCATTAATTGATGATGTAATACAAAAGAATGAATATTTTACTAAAATTAAGTAGCTAATACAGTAGTCTAAGGCATATTTTTGATAAGATAAGAGACATTAAATATCTCTAAGGTAAAGTAAAAAGTACTAAAAAGGAATAAATATCGTATAATGTGCAGAAAAGAGAAATAAAAGTAATATAATGTATGATAAAAATAACAAGAACATTTTAGAAAATATATATATAGTTATAAATATTGATATATGTACAATAGCTATGTAAGCATCAACACTCATTGTAAAATTCTTATGAATTAAACAATAAAGATCTACTACTAGAGTGACATTCCCAACTACCATCTTATAGCTAAACTCTCCTGTATAACCAAACTGTTTGAAAGCATCGTTTATGATTGTATGTTCTTTAATTGTAAATCCATATTTTCCCCATTCCAGCATGGTTTCCTTAAAGGTAGATCAACTACCACCAACCTAACCGAGTTCGTCTCTAGAACGCTGTGTGCCTTGGAAAACGGTGACGACGTCGACGTCATTACTACCGATTTCAGTAAAGCGTTAGATAAAATCTTACATAAATTAATTCTTTTCTAAACTCTGCTCCCTTCGCTTCAATCAGCTTTTTCCATTTTTGAAGAAGTCTTATCTTGATCAACGCCCTTCTTCTTACCCCAAAGTTTAAATGTTGTCTGATGAACCTATCCCGAGTGTCTCCTCTCTTCGCGATCTTGGTGTCATTTGTGACAGTGAACTAAATTTTCGTGATCACACATTGACAGCGTGGTTGTTAGAGCATTGGTCTAAACTCTAAACAGTTCCTTAATACTTACGTTGCTAAATCCATATATGTACGTCTCGTCCGTCAGGCCTCTCTTTGAATACGCTAGCCAAGTTTAGTCTCCCTTCCAATCTACCAGCATCAATAGAATTGAAGCACTCCAGCGAAGCTTCCTTCGCTTTGCTTTACGTGAACTTCTCTGGTCTAATCCTCTGAATCTTCCCACTTACGAAAACCGCCTGATGCTGATCGACTTGCAACTTGGGGAAGCGACGTGTTCTCGCTGATATTACCTTCATCCATCAGATGATTTCTGGCGACATTGACTGCTCTTCACTACTTCCTTCGACTTCCACCACCTTTCCGCTACTTTCCCTTTTCTCTGTTTAGCTCAGTCTAATTTAAGTTCATCTTATGTATGTAGATTGTATTAAGCGAATGAATATGTACATAAAAAGCTTTAGTGAATTTGGAGTCCAATCAATTAAATAAAATTAACTCTGGCAAGAAATTGTCTAAGTTATTTGACAGTGGAAGGTTGTTTCAATCCTGTAATTTCCTTTACTTTTTTAGGAGATGGTTTACTACCGTTCGAATTAATAACATAACCGAGAAACTTCACTTCTTGTTGAATGAAGTTACACTTTTCGATGTTTATAATTAATGCTTGTTTCTGTAATCGCTCAGACATTTTTTTTTAAATTATCTAAATGTCGTTGTTCGAAATGTGAAGCCTCTAAAATATCGTAAAGGTAAACAAATCAAAATAGGAAGTTCTGAAAAACTGAATTAATAAATCTTTGAAAAGTTTGGGATGCATTACAAAGGCTAAATGTCATTCTAGTAAATTTAAACCGACCGAAAAGAGTACAAATTGCTGTTTTTGGGATATCTTCAGTTTCCATAAGAATTTGGTGATTAGCTTTGGTCAAATCTAAAGTAGAAAATACTTTACAATTTTGAAGATGATAAACGAAATCATGTATAAGAGGGATTGGATACCGACCTGGAATTGTGGCCGAATTCAAGCGCCTGTAATCGCCACAAGGTCTCCAATCACCATTTGCGTAAGTCCAGTAGTTTTGAATCAAAACAGAATACACATATTTTTTGTTTTTGGTGGATAAGTGCTCTAGACTTAAGGGGTGAATTAGCGAAAAATTAAAATGGAAAAAATAGCATAAGTAAAGCGAAGCTCGGGCGGTTTTCTTTAGTAAAAGATCTTTTTCAAAATAAGTGTAATTTTTCACTGTGTGTAATAGGTCCAGACTTACTGATAAGATTTTTAATTTATTAAAATGGAAAAGTATGAACTTAATAGTAAATTTCTTAAAATAACTTAAATGTTACACACATAATTAAATTATATGAATTATTTTATTTTCAATGATATATTAACTCAATTCTAAAATTTGAATTAAAACATTTATCTTTCTATTAAAGAAAAAATCATATCTAAAGTGTAAACGGGATGCTGATGTTGAGAAGATATTTCATATAAATTTGTAAAATTATTGACGCACCCAATTTTTCGATCATGCCTTAATCGCTTTTTGCTCAACAACAGGGTAAACAACATGAAACATTGGCATACGGAGAATAACTCTTCGTACACATATGGAGTTCCTGCTGTATAAACAAAGAATGATTTGTTAACATATAATACTTTCTGTGAAAGCAAGGTCCGATTAGTTGAACTGTTGTATTGTCTTAGCTCCATATTGTTTGCGTGTTTGATTTAAAAGTCAAATCTTAAATTTGTATTCTCCATAAAAGTCAATATTATCACAATTGTTTTTTACGTAGACTAACTTGACATGTACAAAATTTGTATAAATTGGGTCAACATTTAATATTTTCTCAATTTGTTTTTTTAACATTGTCTAAGTTTCACGTATTCATTCAACAAGATGAAAATCGTTCACTTCATATTCATTATTTTGGCGATGTTCTCGCAATTTGCGCTTGGGGAAGAACAACAAGGACTATTAAGACGGCTCCATTCTTCTCAGCGTGATCAGCGTTTGAATATTCTTCTAAGAAGACGTAGGACAACTAATAATAATCCAAAGAAGAAAGAGCATTGCTACATTAACTTTGGCGGCATTTATACTTGCATTTACATTTAAAAGAATTCATACAAATATAAGTAAATAAGTGTAAAACTTTGTTTTATTTTAAAATAAGTTATTTTATGCATTGCGTAAATCAAAAATCGAGATGAGATTACATGAGAGATGATAATCGGCATTTTATAAGAGGCGTTTTGTTACAATGTACTTAAAAAAGCGGTCAAGAGCATTGTCGGGACAGGCTTATGTAGGGTTCCGTAGCTGACTAGAAACGATAAAATACGAATAATATAATGCTAAATAAAATAATAATGTATATATGTACATACATCCACAAATACATATATACACATATACATATTTTTGCATACACATAAAAACGCGCGCTTTGTTTATACCGAACAGTTCCAAAATTGCGTTCGGGGTGAAATCTTGGCCGAAACAAACCTAATCGAAAAGTGCCATTTTGGAGTAAAAGATTTAAAAAACGGGGCATAATTTTGAAAAACGGTTTAAGAAACCTCATAATGATTTAAATTTCCTTTTCAACGATATGTCGTTGTTCATCCCCACTTTTCATGTACATAGGTGAGGTAGCTTTAATTTTTCTTTTTCCAAAATATTAATACGTATCTTTCTAGCGGGTATATCTATCTATACATGTACCTAATTTCAGCGCTATAGTCCTAATAGTCTCTGAATTAAAAGATTGGAACATATGGACGGACAGACGTAAGGACGAACGGACATGGCGCGGCGAAACTATAAGGATTCCTTGTTTTGCTACGGAACCCTAAAAAAAAACTTTTCAGTGGCAGCCAGAAGGAAGAGGTAGATTTTAATGTGTTAAAAACTCAAAAACATGTTCCATTCACTTCCCAAATCCCTTTGGACAACGAACTTGATTTAATCGATTAAGAAAAATACGACTGGTTAAGAAATATAAGTGGAAATAAATTACAAATAGCGAGGAGCCCCCTTCCCCTTCCCAGTAGGTAAGCTATGAGAGTTATGCGCCATTTTTATTATGTGTATTTTTAAAGGGGGGTCTAAATTATCAAAACGGCCAAAACCTCGTCGTCTTCGTCTAAGAGCAGTTTCAGGGTGGGAGACGTCATGAAAATTTCCTTGTGCGCTAGAATGTGTGTTTAGTGCGCATGAATGGGCGTGCTTGGGTACATACGTATGTGTGTGTACTTGTGGATGTGTGTCTAGGGTGTCATATAGTGGTATGGGTGGAAGTCTAGGATCAAATCGGAGGTGTGGGTTGGAGTCTAGGGTCAAGTTCATGAAGTGAGTCTCCCCTCTCCCGCTGAAAGCTTTACCTCTTGCCCACGAGGTTCAAGATCGCGATGCAGGTTACATCTTCACCACCCCGCCAAAAGCTTAACCCCTTCCCATGTTGGTTGTGAAATGCGCAGGTGGCTTTGTTTATGCAATGTAAATCATGTCTGAGCATGTAGCAAAATGAGCTGGCGGCTTTTTTGATGTTATGTGGAACCTTAGCAGTATCTAAGCTTCTGATTTATCAGCTCGTGATCACGTGCTCGTATTTGTTTTTACTTGAAATATTTTCTGTCTGAGAATCTAGCGATAAAATACCAAGTGCCTCATACTGAAAGTTCTAATATTCATGACTAGTATATTAATTGTACTGGGTGCGCTTTACCGCAGGACCAGATACTTGTGGATGTCATACTGCAGAGAAATTCAACACCTCATCAATTTTTGTATAAGAATCACAAGAAACAGCTGTGGCGAATGCCGAAAAAAGTTCGGTTTACACTAACACCAGAATTAAACATTTCACATATGTGGAACTTTGCATATAGAGCTAGCTAGTCATAAGGGTCAATGGCATACATACACAATCGACAGGCTTCGATTTCAACAGAGAATCTTCAATACAAGTGATATACTGGAACCTATATTGGACCAAAACCATCGCAACAAAATATATAAATCAATAATGAATGAATATGAAAAATAAAACGCTAGTTTATATTTAAAAAATATCTTTGTATTTCTGTTAATTATAATACATCATTTACTTTTACCAGGAGTTAAGTTTCGATGAAAATCCCAACCATTTAACACAAACCTTATTACCAGTCTTATTCAAAATTTTTCCAACAAGATGGACTTGTTTTGACTTCCAGAAGCTGATTTTCATTAGTTCTAAAAAATTTTTTTGCAACGTTGCTTAATACCTTACTTAATACTAAATAACTTAATGGTAATCCTAAGTTTAATTTAATTTGATATATATGTACATACATATATCATGCTATTTTTATTTATATTTGTTTTTTTCAAATTATTTTTTGCTATTCAAAATTTATTATTAAATACTTCTTATTGTATTTATATATGTATGTGCAAGATAATTTCTTTCTGTATTTTTTTTGTTTTGTTTTATTCATTTTCTTCAGTATTCTATCCTACGTCTGGTCTTGTGTCTTGTGCCTTTTACTTTTTACATTTTAGTTTAAGAGTAGTTAATTAACAATTTAAACTTATTTTTGATTGGGAATGTGTAGTAAGAAATTTTGAGATTATAACGGCAGAAAAAAAAAACGACTGTACGAACATTTTTAGATTCCTTTCAAATTTTTACTCTGAATGATTTTAATTTTTTTTTCTTTGCAAACGAGAATTGTCTGTGTTGGTGGGTGGCGGTTTGACATTAATTTATAAAATTTTGGCACGGTACGGTATGGGGATTTTTTGAGTGTTTTGGTTGCGAAAAAATGAGATTGAGTAAAGGCGGGGGTGGCGGAATGTTGATAGACTGTGTATTTCCAGTGGGGCTGGTTCTAATTGAGGGTGTTTCTACAGTTATCGCTATTGGTAGTGCCATTTGGGTGTCTTCTGATCTGTTATTTTCTAACTTGTGGCTGAGAAGGTAGGAGGGCTCGTCCCCCTTTTCGGTTCGGCATGTTTGTATGGGAACGTCGACAGGGGCGTTTCTATTTTTCCTACACCTCTTCCTCAGGAAGTAATAGTGACGAACATCAGTATTGAATGTAATGAGATTAATATTTACATCAAAGAATAGGGTTGTATTATAAAACGCACTATTCGCTTAACACAACATTTATTAAAACAAAAGAGAACTCGATTTTATCTCGGGATATAAATGCTTACAACTTTAAAGTTTGAACGCTTAACAAGAAGTGAACAATTACATTTTACCTGGCTGGGCAGGTGCCTCGGCGATCTCATTGGGTTTTGTTTACGTTAGGTATTTTCCGATATGTTCGATAATTTTTGATGCGTTCGATATTTTCTGATGACCGGTGACTGGGTCGGCTCATCACGTTTGGCTGACGCTATGTCTGCGAAAGGTGACAAGTCGATACAGTCATTTCGCAATTTCCGGGAAGTTAAGAAAGTTTAAATTTAAGAATTTCGAAAGGAGAAAATATGTGGGACATGCTTAAATGATCTGGCGTGTTATATGCTCTGCTATAACTCCACCCTCCTTTGTCTGAGGCTCCGACGAAGATAAATTAATGTTTACCGATTTTTCAGTTCTTCCTTTTTTTGACTTTACGTAAACCAATGAGACCGTTACAGTTATTATTATTACAATAATTATTGAAACATCTAAGCTAAAACTTATAATTTTATTGTTTTCGCTTAGTTCTTCTATTTCTTTAATGCTTTCTCTACTTTCAATTTGTTTTAGATACAATTCATCTAATTTTATATTTGGGATAGTTTTATTTTCTCTAATTTTTGTAATAAAGTTAGGTAGTAATACAATATTGTCGTGAACTGTTATTTCATTGTTTTCGAATTTCTTGTTTTCTATAACTATTTTACAATTATGGAACTTAATAATGTTATTTCCTGCTATGCTAATGTTATCGTTACTACAAGTTTGTTGTATATTTGTAAGTTTTAAGTTTTTCGTTATAATAACGCCTGGTACTATTTGCTTTATTTCGGTTTCGTTAAAGAATGTTGTTGTACAATGTGCTTCCTTATACTTTATAATATTGCTTATACATCCATCATCGATTTCTACCAAGTTCTTTTTGAAATTGCCTTTTACACTTACATTATAGGCTGTTTTAATTGGGTCAACTAATACTATATTTTGATCTAGGTACAATGATTTGTATTCTTTATTTGGAAGCGGTTCAATTAACACTTTGGAGTAGATAATATCCGAATAATTGGGAATAAGTAAAACTATTATGATTTGGTCTAAGTAAAATGCTACAGTGATTTTTATGTTTTGATAGCTATAAATATCGGAGATTTGATCCATTTCTTCTTGAGTTAAGATATTGCGAGATAGTATGCCTAAACTGCTGGTTAATATTATTTGTTGTACGTCGTCTATATGGGATTTTAATAGATTTATATCATAATCTATCTGATACATGTATTGAACAAATTTAACTTCGTTTTCGAGTTTTGATACCCTATTGTCGATTGATTGAATATTATTTTTTACTATTATTTGTTGTTTTTTAATATGAGAAGTGATATTCTGTATCTGTTCTGAAATCTGTTTGTTGATTTGGATTTGTTTGTTACTCTGGTTTATTAAATTTTGATTGTTTTGTGTAATTATTTTCATTTTGTTTAAAAGTTGGGTTTCATCATCACTATCTAATGTACCTGCAATATACTTGAGCCCTTTTCCTAGAATATTTACTAATCCTCTCCTATTCCTAGAATGTGGTCTTAAATTTTTTATTTTCTTTTCTAATATGTTGATATTATGATTTATAGTATTAAACATAGGTTCTGAAGCATTCAGTTTTGTTTCTAAAGCTCTAATATTCTCTACGATATTGTTTCTTGTGTTTTCATATTCTGTAATGTTAATTATATGTATGATTTTGTCATTGTTCCTGATCAGTCGTATGTCCTCCAATTTAATGGTAGTGTATCCATTATTAAAATTCATATCCTGGACTTCGATGAGGTGTGTTTGTGATTCAGCAAGCGGTATTACCATTGCTTGTATTAGTACTATTGCCGTCAAGAGCGTCGCCATTGCTACCTGTAACGGATTTGGTGCGTTTTAGTTGCTTATTTTTAACTGGAAATTTCGTTTTTGAGTAATCCTGATATTTTCGTTTCTTTCTCACATGTGTTTTATAATATTTGAGATTGTTCGTTTTGTCTCGGACATGATTGCTATCTGCTAGATCTGAGTCAATTCGGCGAAATTTTGAGTGATTTTTGCCGCCGCGTATTTCTTTTATGTAATTTATTCCCGGTTCTAAAACGACATCTTTACTATCTCTATTTAGCTTTTCTATTATTCGTGATTTCTTTTCTAATATTTGTTTAGAGATACTCTCGTATTCCTCTTCTTTTACTTTGCCTTGTATAAAGTCCAATGGTTTTTTATTCGTAGCACTATGTATGGAATTGTTATAATAACCGTTAATTAAAATTAATTGCTCTTCTATTGGTAAATGTCTTTTAGTATGCTTAAGGATTCGTAAATGCTCGTTTATGGTGCTATGTAGTCTCTCAATGTCGGCGTTGGAGTTGTGATTCGAGTTTGATGTGAAATGTATCTCTATGTTTCTGTCCTTTAAAAATTTCCTCATACTCTTTGCCTTCATCCCTAACTCATTATCGGTGACTAATTTTTTGAAGCTACCATATATACTAATATATTTTAAAATTGCTTTCCGTAACTCTGCTTCGTTTCTGCTATTGATTTTTATAAACAGGGCTACTTTACTAAATTTATCGATCATTGTTACGAACAAACTTTTCTTGATGGAATAAAATATATCCATATGTATAATTTCATTCGGCTTCGTTGCCGTTTCTGTTATTGAGAGTGGTGGTTTTACAGGGTTTCTTTCGTATTTTTCTAATATACAAATTTCGCAATTATTCACAATTTCTGTTATTTTGTGTTTCATATTCGGATAGTAGTATTCTTGTTTTAGCTCCTCATATACTTCATTGATCCCCCTATGGTTATTTTCTAAGTGCTTTTCCTCTATTATTCGAATTAATTCTTTATTGTCAGTAATGTCTTTTAATAATTTGCTGCATCTAATAATATTGTAATTTTTGAAATGTTCTAGTCGGGCTTTATTTATTAGTTCAGAAATATTTTCATCTACTAGAATAGCGTTTGTTGATGTAGGGCTAAAATGGTTTTTCATGAGTGTAATTATCGTTTGTTGATCGATATCCTTAATTTTAATAGTTTTGCGATTCTTGTTAAATATTCGTTCGTTTTTTATCTGTAGTGACCCTGAATGTAGTTTCTGTATAATTATTTGATTTTTATATAAATTAATAGGAGTAATTGTATGTGTAATCGCCTGCTGTTCTGCAGTTTCTGTTTGATTGACTTCTATTCTGCTCAAGAAATCTGCTACTTTGTTTTCCTGTCCTTGCTTATAGAATAATTCGTAATTATATTCTCCCAATTGTAACTTCCAGCGGATTAACTTATAGTTTGGTTCCTTGAGGTTGTTTAGCCAAATGAGGGGCTTGTGATCTGTATATAGCTTTATTTTTCTGCCGTATACATAAGGCCGGAATTGTTTGAGACTCCAGACTACTGCCAACAATTCTTTTTCGATTGTAGAATAGTTGATTTCGTGTTGGTTTAATGTTCTCGATATATAAGATATTGGTTTGTTGTCTTGAGATAGTACTCCGCCTATAGCAAATTGGCTAGCGTCTGTAGTAATTTCAAAGATTTTTTCGAAATCGGGGTATATTAGGATAGGTGTCTTAATCAGCTTTCCTTTGAGTGTTTCAAAACTTTCCCTATATTCCTTGTTGTTAGTGTCAATTTTTGCATTTTTCTTGAGGCAGGCTGTCATAGGCCTAGCGATCTTCGCGAAATTTTGGATAAATCTCCTATAGTATCCCGAGATACCGAGAAATGACTTTATCTCTTTCTGTGTTTTGGGTATACTATATTTAGATATCGCTTCGATCTTTTTCGGGTTCGGTGATATTCCTTCCTCACTTACTACGTGTCCTAGGAATTCTACCTCTTTCCTTAAAAATTCGCATTTATCCAACTGTACTTTCAGTTGGGCGCGTTGCAATTTTCCGAACACATGTTTAAGGTGCTTCACGTGTTCCTCTAATCCATTTGAGAAAATTATAACATCGTCCATGTATACAAGACAGAATTTCCCGATGTATTCTCGGAGAATGTTATCCATAAGGCGTTGGAAAGTACTAGGGGCGTTTTTAAGCCCGAAAGGCATTCGACAAAACTCGTAGTGACCATTATCCACTGAAAACGCGGTTTTCTCAATGTCTCGCTCTTCCATTTCAATTTGATGGAAGCCGCTTTTCAAATCTACAGTTGAGAAGTAGTTGCTTTTGCCCAATTTATCTAATAGTTCCTCTATATTCGGGATAGGGTATCGATCATCTATGGTTTTCTCGTTTAATCGACGATAGTCGATTACGAGTCTCCATTTGGTTTTGCCCGAAGAATCTAATTTTTTCGGGACGACCCAGACTGGGCTATTATAAGGGCTACTACTTGGCCTGATAATTCCACTTTCTAGCATTTCCTGTATCTGTTTTTGTATTTCTAATTTATGGACGTATGGATATCTATAAATTTTACTTTTAACGGGAGTATTATCTACTGTATTGATCTTATGTTTTATTTCGTTGGTAAAACTTAATAACTTGTCATTACTGAATACGTTTTGAAATTGTTTAATTATTTTTTTCAGTTCTGAATTTTCTTCGCAGTTTAGGTGATTTTTCCTAATCTGCTCTAATGGTATATCTTTTCCGATATTCTTTGAACCTTCTATTATCGGTTGGAAATTATTGAAATCTCGGATATCTTGAATTTCTATGGAAGAAAAAGGTTTGTCTAAATTTAGGACAATGGGTTCGTTGTCCTCGTTGGATATTTTTGCTAGAGCTTTGTAATTATTCACATTGCAAACTCCCTCGTAAAGTGTTACACTTTCATTTATTTTTTTGCCTTTGATTAAAGCAACACCTGATTTTTGTACCACCGGAATATGGTAGTAATGTTCGCCTGGATCGATCTGATAAATTGTGTTTCTTTTTTCGGTTTTAGAGTATAACTTGATATCAATTCCATTTATATTAATCATTCTCTTTCTATAGTCTATTGACGCGTTGTACTTCATTAAAATATCGTTGCCTATTAACCCTTCGTAGGTGTCATGAAATTTATAGATCAAAAATTCTAGTTTTTCGTTGGACTGTCCTAGTTCTTCAAAGCAGTTAACTATTATTTTTTCGGTTACTTCGGATAGTTTAGATAGGGCTCGGAGGGCTATCGGTCTCTGTAATTTTACTTTAAGATGATCTCTAAATACCCCTGGGTTGACAACAGAATTGGATGCGCCAGTATCTATAAGAAATTTGCATCTATTGATTTTTATGTAGGGCAATTGGTTGGGCTGGGTGCCCGAAAATTTCCTATATCGACGATGGCATTGTTAATGTCCATAGGTTCTGGTTTGTCGGTCTGGGAACTCGAGGGAGAATTATTATTTCCTTGTTGGAACTGATGATTGGTAGAAGTGTTGGGTTGTGGGCCTAAATAGTTCCTTTGCCCCGTCTGGTTGCTAGATTGAGGTTGAAATGAGTTGGTAACATTTCTCTGGTTTGTTTGGTTACCGTAATTTCTTTGATTGGGACTCTGTTGCCTATTATACATTCCGAAATTGCGAGGGTTATCGTTAGTATATGGGTTATGATTATCCCTGTTAAGATTATTATTATTTCTGTTTGGGCTGTTGTTATTATTCTGGTATTGTTGTCTTATATTGCGATTATCGCTGTTGTATGAGCCACGCTGTTGTTGTTTATTATTCTGATTCCTACTCATAGATCCTCTATCGGATGTAGAATTTCTTGTTACTTTATCATGTGATTTGAAGGGGTTATAGAATGCATAACCCGCTTCGTGTAAAATATTCATGGCTTGTTCTAATGAGGTCGGGTTTCTACAGTAAAGAACCGATCTCATAGGCTCTGGCAGCTTATTTTTAAAAACTTGCAGAGCTGAATTAATATTCGCGGATATGGTGCGCTCTAACGATTCGGTATCGTCTCCTAATTTTATTTTCGTTTTGGTGTTAAGCCTCCTAAGTACGGATTTGATTTCGTTGTAGAAATCACTGCTATTCGATTTAAACGTTATTCCCCTTAATGAATCAAACAGTTCCTCTACGCTTAATCTATCTCCAAAGTTGTTATTTAGTAAATTTTTTATCTCCGCCCATGATGTGATATGATTATTAATTTCTACCACCTCTCTGGCTTTGCCACGAAGTTTTGATTTTATTACGTCCGAAAAAATACTTTGTGCCAATTCATCGTACCTAGCTAACAAAGGATGTACCCTATCCACTAAATCTATGAAATTTTGCAATTCTTTAGAATCGCCTGAAAACTCTGGTAACCTATTTAAATATTTAAGTGGGTCTATCGATAAAGTTAGCATGTTTGGTGTTGTTTGTCCTCTTATGTCGTTTATTATATTACTAATCGTGTGAGACTGTTCTCTCAGTGTTTCTATGCCCGTTTCAAATTCGTTCATAGAGAATATTTATGTAATTAATTTTTGTTTTGATGTTATTTCAATACTCAAATGGTATAATATTTAGCTACTTAATTGTTTTAATACTTATATTCTAAAGAGGCAAACCAAACAGGAAAGAAAGGGAAAAAATTATATACGAAAAAACCTGGATGTTCGGCTCAAGACTTCCTTCTGATTTTTCCTAGGTTTGAGGTCTTCAAGGTGGTTGAGGGTTGATGTTGGCTGTTCTTCTCCTTAGCGTTAGTGTTGTTGATGTCCTAAATATGGTTGTGGGTTGACTTCTTGCAGCTTCCTACTTCAGCGTTGTTTTCCCTTTATTCTCACTAACTCTGCGTGTACACACTTTTAATTTACACACACGCCAGGGCGCTTTTGTGATCCTTTTCGCGGATTTAATTAAAGTAAACGCACGTACACAGCGAAGTTTGTTGAAAAAAATTTTGTTAGTCCTTTCTGCGGACTTGTAATTTTAATTCACGAGTTCTTTTTATTTATTTTTATGTATTTTATTATTATTAATTCTTAATTTTTTTTTTTTGACGCGCAATAAAGTGTTGAAACACACGCGGATTTGGTCTCGAGGTTTATTAGTCCTTTTCGTGGACTTTATGTGCTCCTTGCCTTTTCACGGCACAGCGAAAAACTCGCGAAAACTCTTAATGAGAGGGAGACACACTTTTAAGAAACACCGAATTCACTTTACCGCGTTGCGCATCCTACCGACTGCGCCATTTACATCAAAGAATAGGGTTGTATTATAAAACGCACTATTCGCTTAACACAACATTTATTAAAACAAAAGAGAACTCGATTTTATCTCGGGATATAAATGCTTACAACTTTAAAGTTTGAACGCTTAACAAGAAGTGAACAATTACATTTTACCTGGCTGGGCAGGTGCCTCGGCGATCTCATTGGGTTTTGTTTACGTTAGGTATTTTCCGATATGTTCGATAATTTTTGATGCGTTCGATATTTTCTGATGACCGGTGACTGGGTCGGCTCATCACGTTTGGCTGACGCTATGTCTGCGAAAGGTGACAAGTCGATACAGTCATTTCGCAATTTCCGGGAAGTTAAGAAAGTTTAAATTTAAGAATTTCGAAAGGAGAAAATATGTGGGACATGCTTAAATGATCTGGCGTGTTATATGCTCTGCTATAACTATTAATCCACCACTATGTAGGTAGGTGTCGCAATCAAGAGTTTCGTTTTAGCGATTCCGTTCTATTTGCTTCAACTTTCAGCCTCAAGTCCTGCTACTGATTTACTACTTGCTTTCAAAACTTCGTTATATTGAAAATGAGTTTTTTAAAGCATTAGCCCTGACGTTATTTGATTTTCTAATCTATTATTTCTCTTTTGTAGTTTTTGTATTTCTTTTAGGATCTGTGGTGGTGGGATAGGGTTTTCCTGTGGTTGCTGAATTGGAATAGTGGAATCCACGTTGTTTTCGTAAAGAATTTACATTATATCCATCATGTACTTATGCTGATCGATAAGGAATGGATGGAATCTTTTTGAGATTTCCCTGTAAGTCTTTAATAGTGAGTCGGGGGGCAATAATAAAGGGTGCAACCGATATTGCTGGAGTGAATTAATTACCATGAAGTATTCACTCACGTGACCGAGTACGGTCTGCAGGCTAGTTAGAGCATAAATAAGCAATTCATTAAGGTCAACTTGGGGGTGTACGCTTTTTAGTTCCCAACTGATAAAGTTGAGCCTCTCAGTTATCCTGTTGGAAATGCCGTTCGCTTTTTCCGTCATCTCATTTTGGAGGTTTAAGAAGTTGCGGAAACCTCTTTTAACCGTCTCCAAACTAGCCTTCATGATGGTTATTTGTTTCTCGGCCAGACGCAGGAACTCGCTTTCATGGGACTCGAGTTTTTGATCCCCTCCGCATTTTTGCTATCCATCGTCCCGAACAGGTATTTTCAGATTCTTCCTTAAAAGTTCTCTTTCGTTTCGGGTTCCACTCAGGAAGTAATTGATACTCCTCATTTGCCCTTTTATCCTCTCTAATACATTTTGTATAGACCTCTGCCAATGGGCGCAGAAATCGTTATTCTCTGGTTGTATTTTGCAAAAATCCCCTATAGTATTTTCCAAATTGTCTACCAGGTAAAGTATCGTCCTCGGACAGTAGGAATAAACGTATAAATGTCCCAATGTGATTCATATACGAGCGTTGGCGCCACTGGTTCAGTGGTATATCCAAGGGTTGGAGTTCCTGAAGCATTTTATTGCTGCATACTGTTGGAAGGGCGAAGATTAGGACAAAGAGACATGATTCCTGTAGAAGGATAAGAAAAATGCCTGCTGTAAAATGTTTATGTTTTTCGAGTTCCTCTTTTTTTACGGTTAAAACTTTTTTTTGTTTTTATATTATAAAAGAAGGGGTTAACATTTTTTAAGACGATTACTATAAACGCGTCGTAGTTTCTTTCCGACATGGATAGTACAGTTTACGTTACTATCCACGTTCTATACTTCATAGAGGGCAGTCCAAATCCAATAGTTGTCGAAATTATTTATAGGTTCGGGTTCCTGTTTTAATCTACTGGGTAAAGGGTTTTGAAATCCAAATAACGCATTTACGGGGGTATGCTTGCTGCGCGTATGCATTAAGTGATTATGTGCGAATGCGGCTTCGCCTAACCAATCGTCCAATATAGTCGATTATCGTCTACCACTGAGCGTAAATATTATATTAGTGCCCTTTCTAAACCACCGTTAGACTGCGGATGATAAGCCGTGGTCTGCAACTTTTTAATTTTAAGTATTGTAACACAATACGTATTATTAAAAAATAAAAAAATTATATTTGCTGTAAATAATTTTTGTTTCCTTTAAAGCATCCTTTGTATGTGTTCACTTGTTGCACTCGAATTTCAATTTAGAGAAAACCTCTAGAATCAAGGGATGGATCAAAAGACTTCAATTTTTGAATAATTTTCTTCGAATACCTAATGTAAGGAATTTTTATCTACAAAAATTTGCTACCCTACTGTACAAAATTACCCCGAAAACGTATTTTTGTGGCGGCGTGCTATTCAGTTGTCGCGGAGTGTTTTTCTTAAAGTTTTGTGGTCTTCTTCCCGCACTCAAATCCCTCGTTTCGGTACCGCTTACAAGGTGTCGATTTTTCTCCCAGATTCATTATGTGGAACTGATTTAGAGGCATCATTTTTATTTTCAGTGAGCTCAAAGTTTTAGAACATTTATTCACGTTTAAAATTCCGATTAGGTTCGCTTGGTGGCCTTGAGAGAAATTTAAAGTCGCCAGCTGAGGAGCAACATTAGCATTAGGTAATGGCACCGTACCTATGCCGCTACATAATTGGTTCGGTTGGGTACTATGATGTAGCATCATGTGCAGCTCTGATTGCTCTAACGTACAGGCTTTCTTAATCACTTTTTCCAATGATTTTTCTGTATAGTTTAAGAGGTAAAATCGGTGCTGTGGTTTTAGGGATTTAGGATACCACTTTTAAATGCAAGCAATGCAGTCCAAATCAGAGTGCACTGCTTCGAGTCCCGTAGTGTGTCTTTTAGTAACCAGAGCTTTACACCCCTTATAAAGTTGTGTCACTCTTTTACCGAAATTTAATAACGTTTCCTCTGAATGCTAACGACTGCTCCATAACTCACCCAATTGTATGTAATAGGATTTACTGTTCACCAATTTAATGAAGAGGATCGTTTTAGATCATCCACGGTTTTGTAATCGACTCCATCGAGAGGGAAAGCAGCTCTTCTCCTGAATTTGGTGGGAACTAGTTGAAGAAACAGTTTTTTATCCTCTTATCTCTCTAGACACTGATTCACGTAATCGCAACACTTTATGAATATTTCTACCTCGTTCGAAACGGTCAACCCTGGTTCCGCCTCAAGTAGAGGGACGTTATTCCTTACCAGTTAACTAACTGTTGTGGATACCAAGTCGTCGGAAAACTTATCCGTCTTTGACTCCGTGGACTGTTCGTCATTTTCATTGCACAACCGTCCTGATCTTAACAGCAGTCAATGCTGTTCAAGTCCTTGCTTCGGGGGTTTAAATACTTCATCGTCACTACTGTCGCTCGGACTTGTGTTCTCAAAAGGAAAGGAATTTATTCTTTTGCAAAATTTTTTTTGAGCCGAGTTTTACTGGTACAGAGACAGTCTTTTTTATGGGAAAATATTAGTAGGTATAGAATAAAGTCTGGTCGGTAAATTGTAACTCACATCTTCGTTTAAATCACCTTGTTCCTTTGACATTTATTCGTCACTAAGTTTTGGGTCTGTATTCCTTTATTGAAAGTTTAATACGTTCAATAAAGATTTCGGGAGCCCAAATTCGAGCCAATTTTTGTACACCCGCGACAGAACTTATTCGGCACAAAACACTACAAAATTGGTACAAGACACTACGAAATTTCTTATGATATCGTAGCTAATAACTTAATTTTACCGAACTAAACTAGTTGTTCTAGGTACATACATACATAAACTTCTTGTGCTATGCCGTGTAGTCTCCCTCTTCGGCTGGATGGTCCGCGGCGTCGTCTTCCAGCTGTCCAGTGGCTCTTACGGGGTTCGATCGTACTCTCGCTCTCCGTTGCTGGTTGCAGCAGCAGGTTTCCACTTAATCCCGCAAAAAATTCCCGAATACAGGCTGCGCCAATTTATGTTAAAAAATTTAGAACTTAAGTCCACTGCACAACCCGCGACGAGCCAACGAAAACTCCGCTTTTAACTTTTTACAATATATTTTGTGTAAGACGACGCCGAGCAATCTGCTCGTGTGCGTACTCGTTTATCCAGACTCCAAGTTGCGACTCCACTACGACTGATCTTCGACTGATGAGAGCTTCTTCCATACTTAAGTCGTCGCCTAGATCAGTGCTGCTGATTCAACAAAATGCACTTAGTCGCAGCACAGTCAATGGCCCCTGTTACTTAATAGGTGCAATGTTTTGAAACATGACCCATAGCGCACACAGCTGGGCTGCTGCGACAATTTACTCGCCATGCGTTTAGCCTGGGCTTACCAAGAGTTAGCCTTAGATTACCAGATGTTCGGAAATGTCTGATCATCAGTGTTTCAGCAGTTCCTAACAATATCCCCACCTCCTTGACCGATTCCTCCCATTTAAGAATTTAGTCGATATATTGGCGGAATAAACATATGGGCGAAGTTTGATCAAAACCGATTAAGAAATACGGCCTCTATCGTGTCCATATATGTATGTCAGGGGTTTTCTTAGTGTGATCTCTCATCCCATTCATTTTTGCATACCCACTAAAAAACACCCTCTATAGGGGGTGGGGGATTCTACCTCTATTTTACCTGGACATGTTGTACCTGATTGGAAAGGTAATAAGATAGGCAATTACATAAAAATAAAAAATAGATGTATTAATTACATGAATTTCGGGGAAAAGCTTAATTTTAGGAACAACAAATGTTTTTTTGTCCATTTCGGAAGTGAATGTACCTGCAGTGGTAGGTGATAGGTATTGTTGACAGTTCTAGTAAACTTATTAGGATAGTAGTATTTTGACGTGATTTGGATGACGGTCCGTTGAGTATATCAAAAGATAAAAATAGAATAATTATGTGCATACCTTGGAAAATTGGAATTTACAAATCACTCCGTAACTCCCAAACGGTTGAGGTGTATACGCACTAAGAAACACCCTGTATATAAATACTTGAATTTATTGCTTTCTGTACAAGGAATTCTGCACTCCGCAATTGACAACCACGTAAGGTTTGCAGACCATATATAGCTTAGAAGACTTGCTAATTGTTGTGGTCTTTTGATTTTGACTATATAAAATGTGAGTCCTGATAGTTAATTGAAGTTGGCTTTAAAATACGGCTTGTCGTTCATTACGATACAGTTAAATTTGGTCAGATATTTCTTCTAGCTCCCCTCTTCGCTATAATTTCTTTTTCTTCGGAACTTTTTGAATTTACAATTTGTTAAGTCGCTGCTGGGTTTATTTGAAGATTCCTCTATCATTGCCATTTCCCGCACTGAAGTATCTAGATTTTTATCATATTGCCTCTTGACTTTTCAGGCTTTTTTATTATATATTTAATAGTCATACATTCAGCAACCTTCTGTACTAGATTAAGTACCAGCGCTGTAGCTATCTCACCGGTTGTCAAAACAGCATTTCACTAATCTATACATGTATGTTGTATACTTGCATATAATACAGCTGTAACCAGCTGTGTCCGTAAACGAATAATTGTTTTTTTTAAATTGTAATGGAGGTGTATATCATCATCATCGATATGGAAGCCAAAAAAAAGATATTTAAAAATTTTTTCTATCTGTCTGTCTGTTCGTAGCAGCTTCCAAACTAAAGCTCGTATCCAAAAATGATTTTCACTAACGGTTACCCTAAGAACTTCTCCTTTTAATTCATAAGACCCTTTACCACATCTTCGAACAAAGAATATAAAATATTTGAGTTCAAATCAAACTCAACAGAAAACCTAAGTGCCGGACCACTAATAAATGTACAGCGGGAAGAAGAATTGGCGCCGAACCGAACCGAATAATTGAAAAATTACTGCGTTTTCGCAAGAAATTCGTTAATGGTTTTGACGTATATGGAGTAAAAGCCTCTATGGTTTTAATTTGTTAAAACTTTTATGTTCTTAGTGTCCAAATTACCCGATTAATTCTATTTATCCTGGAGATTTCATTCAGCCTCCATAAGACTAAATGTAAAATTCTCGAATTGTCAGACCACTTACGCACACATACAAGAGGCCAGTTCATTGCTTGTAAATATATGCCTTCATGTATCTAGTTTCTGTTACTTACTAATAAATGTCGTCATGACCCTCATGACCTCCTCTTCCCCATAATTTTACTAATCTGAACAATTCAGATATGCAAGTCATGTCTTTTCTTGTACCTTTTACCATACCGCTAATAGCGGTTTACAAATTTCACATTTTTGTTTTCTTTGTACCGATGAATTTTTTGATTGTTGTTTAATGAAAACTAATCACTAACATGAAATTCGTTTGTTTTCATCACGTTACATTTTTGAGAAAAATAGGATGAAAGCCAAAATAAACCATATTTTAAAATTGGAAAAAAAAAATGGAACGTGAAAATTCCTCATAACATGGGTTAACTGAAAACCTAAATCCTATCTAGATATTTGAAGTACCACAATTCCATAACTCTTAGCTAAGCATATTGCGGAACTATAATAGTTTTTCTTGAGCGTGCGCTACTTGTGATTTTAATTTTCTATCAATTGAATGAAGTAATTTGTTAACAGAGAAAATTGAAATTCATAGAGTATTTCGGAAAGTTTTGAAGATTTTAGTATTTTAATATAGCAGGTAAAAGTTCAAAATTTTATTTGAGCTACATTACAAGCTCCTACCATTACTTTGTAACGATTTTCTAAAAATGTTCAAGATACGATATTTTGAACTCTTTAAACCTATTTTTCTCAAAAACACAACGTGATGATACATTTTCGATATACAGTCTCCCTTACTCAGAAGACTTTTCCCACTAGAGACGTTTTCCAGAAATTTTAAATTTTTTATTACTTCTTAACCTATTGACATCTTCACCAATCATCAACTAGAAATTTTGGTCAGATCTTTCTAAAAGTGATAATTTGTTTTAACTCCCCCTATTTTGCGGGTGGTTACAACTCTAGTAGAGGATTTTACTTCTTAACCCATATAGACCTTGTTTCCTAGACAAATCACCAACTAGAAACGTTTTATAAATATTTATAGAATTTTTAAGTTTTTTTTATGATTTTGGGGACAATTTTTTTAGAGGTTTTTAGCTTTGTTTCTGATTTGGGGGCCATTTTTAATGTTTTTAGGCCATGACTCGAAAATTTGAGAGTCTACGAATGTTTTTAATGGCAAGTTCGTGATCAGTCCACAATTTTACTTAAGAATATCATATACTTAATCAGAACTTTTTTTTTTCGTGGGCTTGTGTTATAAAATAAAGCATTTGTAGAAATTCGTGTGGTAATTCTAAAACATTATAAGGAAAGTTGACCAGTTTTTCCCTTCAATCAATTTTAAAAACACTTCAAGATTAAATATTTTTCGGACCATATTTTGGCGTTATTCAGCGAATTCAACAAATTGATTAGTTGGCTCGAGGTTGGTTGCTTCTCGCATTGGAGCGAGGCATTACAAGCCATGAAATGTTCCGACGCATGCACGCACATAGATCAAAGCATGGGCGTACGCAGCATGAGAGGGACATGAGCTAATTACTGTAAGTGTACTTATTATCAACAGGTTTTCTTTGCATTACAACAATATACACATAAATAATTTATTTGTTATATTTTATAAAAGTACAAAAAGTTTATATAAAAGTTAAGATGCCTGACAGTGAAGAGGAGGGTGAAGATTGCTCGTGCAAAAATTGCAAATTGGAAGTTAAAAGAAGAAGACTATGCGCTTCTATATGATGGTTTTTGTAGAAAGCGATTTCATATAAGATGCTGTGGAGTAACGAAACAACAATATAATAAAGTTAGGGTTGTCAAAAAATATGTTACGGATGTGCGCAGAGAGTATAGCCCAGATTTCTAATATAAAAAAAAATAATTTAATGAAAATATCGAGTACAACTGAAAAGCTCGTAGTACTGCACAAAATATATGCAAGACCTTAGAAAATACATATTAATAAGAGTAACATACATTTAACATATGCCATGGCCGGTACAATACAATACAATAACTGTATTCCTTGAGATTGCTGAGTCAACTGGAAGTTCATTAATAAATTTGTAAACAATATCAGGAGTAATATTGAGGAACAAGTCAAAAGGGATTGGATTAAAGTTTAGATGATGAAACTGGTTAATATCAACTGGAAATCAGGAGAGGAAAAGAACTTTTCGAAGAAGGATGCAAGCATGTCGCAAATTGTTGACGGTACTCCACTAGAAAAACCCTCATATGTCATATTACACGAATAGACATCTGTCCTCCTTTTTAGGTTAATAAATTTAAAAAACGCACGCGAATTATTACATAATTCGTTATGGTTTTACTAGGGTATTCATTGTAAAAATCGAAAGCGAGATTGTTAAATTCATTATCTGAAGTTAACCTGGAAATAAATAACGCATGGCGTAAGGGAACTACTTTTAGAGAGTTAATTTCAGGAACGGTTCTACTACTGCTGGCTGAAGGCATCAAAACAGTAGAGGAAGAAGCAGTAATTAATATTTGAAATTTTATTATTACCGCCAATGCCAATGATCAGTTTTCATCGCATAATGCCGTGATTTTTATTTTTATTTTTTATTTTTTATTTTATATTTTTTATTTTTATTCCTATTTGAGGCAGGAGGTAATCATACTAACAGGATTACTACTACTATCGTCACTAATATTAATTTGTAGTAACATCACAATCTCGTGCATTATCTAAAGGGCAATCTTTTATAATATAATATTTTCTGTGGTGTGTGATTTATTTCCATTTTTATTCTTATCACTCGCAAGATCGAGGGCAATAATATTGAGCGTTTCAGTATTTTGTGCAATTACGGACGACCAAGACCCAATTTCATTTTTAATTTGCTTAAGAAATACTGCCTATCTTGTTCACAAATTTCGTTATATCCCACATACATACATATATGAATGTACATATTATATGTATATCATCACTTTACAAATAAATTTTATTTTTAAAATCTACGACCTCTGAAACGAATTTTGGCATCATTAATTTTTTGAAATCTTTTCATCAGGTAGGCTTCAATTATAGGTAGTATTTCATATGAAATCTACCTAAAAGCAATTAACTGTGCTCCAAAATAGAAAACTCTTTCTGCGTGTATTGTAGCTGCTCCTGAAACTCTAAAGAAATCTTTATTTATTGAAGACTAGCTGACCCGACAGACGTTGTCCTGTCTTAGCTATGAATATTCAATTCGAACTGGAATCTATATACATATATAAAAATGAATCCCTATTTCCCTTGGGCCTTGGTCACGCCATAACTTGAGAACGACTTTACAGATTTCATTCATCTTTTTTTTTTAAGTTTTCTAATACTTTGTCCAAAATTCAACTGAAAATAAAAAATTAACTCTCTTAGTGTTTCTGTATACCATGTATACCACGTGTTAGTCTATCAAAACTTGCCAAAAATTGATATTAAATTAAACTTTTAATATAAGGCATGATTGCGGTGAACTAACTGAGATAAACAAACACTTCTCAAAAAACCCACTGAACGAACTGAAAACTGGATAAACGTTCCGATCAAATGGACTGTGTACTAAGAAATGAATAAATTAATTCTTCTTTTAAATAGATGCCGACCGATGTCGCGAACAGTCAAACGCGCGAAGTTTAAGTAGTCGTTAAGTTTTCTGAAAGTTTCCAATTTTCTGCCTTCTACAAAGTATTAGAAAACTTAAAAAAAAAAAGATGAATGAAATCGGTAAAGTCGTTCTCAAGTTATGGCTTGACCAAGGGAAATAGGGATTCATTTTTATATATGTATATAGATTCTTCAGAAGATGAATTAGGATTTGGCCACGAATGCGCACCACACCTAACACAGTCCACATCGCACCGCACTAAGCTTAGTGAGCGATAGTAAAAATTATTCACTATCTCAAATAGGCATGCCCACACACAATAACTGAAAATGGAAGCTTTAATTCATGCACTGCATAGAAAACTTTATGGTAGACACTTAAAATAAGGCATTGAACCAAAATGGTCGAAGCATTTAAAAAAAAAAAAAAAAATTTAAAATTTAGGAAATTTTGGTGACTAAATCGCTTGTATAATAAAATTGTCCAATCACGTTTATTTTGGTTCACTGCCTGCAAGAATATATCTAAAAGAGAACGTTTGTATGTGTGTTTGGTACGAATGAACTCCTACAGCGTTCAACCAAAGCAAAGAAAGATGGTCATGCTAGTTTTCAAAAAACTCTGAGTGAACTATTGCAGGATGAAAATCATGCTAGTTTTCAAAAAACACTGAATGAACTATTGGAATATAAACCTTATGATATCCAATTACATATTGTTTAATTTTTCCAAACACCATTGGAATGAAAAAAAAACGAATTTTGCTTTAAGATTACATATATGTAGGCATGTAGGTATTATCGCGAGCAGTTCATAAGAAAATTTTCCAGTTTTGTTTTACCTTCGGTGAGGACTATCTTTCGTTGGCGTTTGGCTCTTCGTTTCGGTACTGGGCTACCAGATTTAACAACAACTATGTATGCTTACAAATAAAATAAATGATAGGGACATATTAAACTCTAAATGTCTTTTATTTGATGAAATGTTTCGTAAGCTTGAATTGGGTTAGAACACAAAAGAAGACTTAATCAATGGATTTACTTATATGATTTTTTCTAGTTGAAAAAAAGTAATAACATCTAGTGTAGTAGATAGTATTCATGCGTCGCGCCTCGCGGCCTCAATAAAAATTGGAAACAAGCGGTAGGGTATTACATTGGCAAGTTGAGTTGAGGAAATTATTAAAAATTTGTTAGGTCAATTTGAAATATTGGTTTCGACATTGTAGACTTAGTTTGTGATCAAGGAAGTAGCAATAGAAGCTGTTAAAGACTTTTAAAAATTTCCAAAGCAATTGCCTATTTCTTTGTTAAGAACAAACAAATATATGCTTTGTGTGACATATATTACCAAATGCTTAAAAAATAAGCTTCTTTAAAATTATATCCAGATAGGAAATAAAAAGATTTGGTCTATTTTATGTAAAGCAAATAACATGAATAATGGGGCTAATAAGAGCTATGTTTTAGATTAAATTTATTTGAAGGAGAGGAAAAGAAGTGCGCAATATGTACTGCGCACTGAATGTTGTATTTGATAACTTAAACAGTGTTATAAAATATTCCAAAACTCCAGCAAAATGTATTATACAGGGTGGCCCAGACAGAAATGCACTTTTGATTTCGCGCGCATTTCTAAACGACAAAATGGAGGGGCGCGGGGATAGCAGCAGTGCGTAGCGCAGTTTTTGTAATTTTAGTCACCATGAGTCATTACACGGGAGAGCAGCGCGCGTTTTGTGTCCGCACATTTTACGAGAATGCTCGATCTTATGTGACTGTTCGACGGCTTTACCGTGTTGAATACGAGTTGCGGCGCATCAGTGAGTGTCCAAGCACTAATTTAATAAAGCAATGGATTGAAAGATTCGAAAGGACAGGATCGACGCAAAAAATGCGGCCTCGGGGTTGTCAAAGAGTATCACGGACCGATGAAAACATTCAGCGTGTTCGAGACCCTGTACGCGCGAATCCACGAATGTCGGAGCGCAAACGTTCATCGGTTTTGGGAATCTCTAGATCGACCTTGCAGCGAATTTTGCGGCTCGATTTGAAATTACATCCTTATAAGATGCAGCTAGTGCAGGAACTAAAGGCAGCAGACTTCGAATCGAGATTGAGATTTGCAAATGAAATGCGCAATCAATTCAATAATTTCAATAACATCCTTTTCTCGGAGAAGGAGCCCCGATCTCACTCCACTAGACTTCTTTTTGTGGGGTTACCTAAAGAGCAAAGTGTACTCTAATAATCCAACAACTCTGCAGCAACTAAAGCTGAATATTCGGCAAGAAATGGAATCCATTTCAAAGGAAATTCTAACGAAAGTGTTCCAAAATTTTGATGCCAGATTGGAAGAATGCTGTAACCGTCAAGGACACCATTTCGACGATGTAATTTTTAAAAAATAAATTTCATTTAATTATCTTTAAAATTGTAATAAATACAAGTTCTACAAAATTATACAGTTTTTTTTCTTGAATTTTCAAAAGTGCATTTCTCTCTGGGCCACCCTGTACTATTTGCGAAAAGCATCAACTATTACAAAATTTTTCTGAAACAAAAGCATGGGTTGAAACTTAAATTTCTATTTGTAGAATAAAATGGCCGCGTAGTTTTAATGGGTTACCACAATAACTGTCATTGAGATACTTTGGGCTGATTTAAATAAAGCTCAAGAGTACCATTTAGTAATTCACTTAAATACAGATGTTCTCGAAAACTTATTTTCAATGATTCGTGGTTTTAAAGGGATTTATGAGAGAAATCCTTCGGCTTATCGATTTTATCGAAATTTAAAACAGGTCCTGTTTCAGAATATTTAATCATCCGAATATTCCAGCTATAGTTTCTCTGTATCTGTAAATTCAATTCGAATGTATGTACCTTTTGTCTTCCTTAAACTCAAATCTGCGTTATTTTAAACAAAATTAGATTGATGCTGATCTTGCAGACGAATTAAGTGCAAAATATGAGGAATCACAGGAAAATGATTCAGACGTTGAAAAAAATATGAGTATGCATAAAGTTCAATCTACTTTTTTGGATATATGGTGAATAATAAAGTGTACTCATTGTAAAGAATACATGCTCCACAAAAATCTCGAGAGAAGTGATGAGTTACAATTTACTTATTATAAAACGTATCCCCGAAATTGTCAAGAAGAAGCACATACAAATTTAAACAGTTCGTTATAAGTTCCAAGTGACTTTTTCAAGGTTGATTTGTCATAATTGTATGCGCGTTACACTGAAGTATTCAAAAATACGCGTCGTTTAAACAATTTACTGAAAAATAATTTGCTACCAGCTCTTCAAACAAAAATTAAGCAATGGCTAGGCTACCATCATAAGAATTTTGTTCTAAGATTTATATATACATAGTGATTTCCTTTATAGAGCAACAATAAAAAATACTAACACTTCGCCCAAAACGACAAATGAAGAACTATGGTTAAAGATTGTATAAGGTAGAGAACAATGTACCCTATAGTAGTGTTTTTAGTAAGACAACTTTTCAATTTCTTTAATCCTCCTTCTAAATTTTTTAATACTTTTATTCTTAGTATAATTTACACATCCCCAACTTCAGTCATATGTGTGGTAAAAAAGCTCAATTCGAAATTAAATTTCGAATTTCAAATTTGTCTTCACTGAAAATGTTGGATTGATACAAGTGATCTACATTGCTAATCACAAGTCCTAGTATCTTATATAATTAGTAATACCATGCAGTAGTTAGCACAAATTCTCAGCAGTTTGATGGAAAAAATTCGCCCGTTAGCACTGCTGAATATATCAAAAAATAATAATGTGCATACCACAAAAAAATTAAAATGGATCACCCTTCAATTCCCAAACGGGTGAGATGTACTCCCTACTGGGAATGGAAATTTGTATGAGACTTCCGCAAATTTTGATGCTAGAGGTCTGAAAATTGATATAGGGACTCCTTGTTATAAATAATAGTAAAATACATTTCATTCATAGGTTTGGTTAGGAAATCTTAAGTCAATTTATCCAATTATTTTTTGCTTTTTAGTTTTTGGGTGTTTTTTGAAGGTGGTTGTTTTTTTATTTAAAAATAATTTATTATAATGTAACCCTATATACACAACAAAAAAACACAATAAGTGGCCGTTTCGTTACTACAAGAACTATTGTATAATATAACAGAAAAGTAATGAACAGTAAATAAATGTTTCACCTTACCCCCATGTGAATGTAGCGAAATGGCCAAGCCACATATTTTGACTAAGGTGTAGAGTTTGTGAAGTTAAGGCTTGTAGAGTTAGGACGTGTAGAGTTAGAAGCTTGGCTCTACATGAGATCTGATAACTTTTTGACAGTGCGAGCCATATGGTCTCGTCTTGGCAACATTTTACATGAAAATGTTTTTGGTGGGATACAAAATTTCAATAAAACAAACTGGCGGCTGTCAGCCATCTGACATTTCAGCTCTATTTGTGGATGCTCGTCAGCTTCCGACTTGCATATTATCGTTAGATAGTATGAATTTTAGGGATCCCACGATATTTTCTATCCCATTCCAGTCGCTCTCTAAAGCCTGACAATTGTGACCGTTTCATACTGAAGATAAAGAATTTAATACCCATAATTTGGGGGATCGATTACGGGTTATTACGGCCCGCTGGCTAAAGTATAAGACCTGTGTTTAGACAAAAGTCTTTTATTATAAATTCACTCCGTTCTTACTTTACGTCTAGTCTGGTCACTGCACTACTCGAGCCTAACTTTTAACTGAGTCCTGAACAGTCGGGCTCTAACTGTTACTATTAACTTCATATAATAAATATATTGTTTTTGTAATGTAATGTTGGAAACATATAATGCTTTAAAAATATATGCGCGTCATAATTATTTATCCTTGTGTCAAATTTCATCTAATCGTATAAAATTGAAGGGAAATCCTAAAGCTTTGTTGTTATCTCTTTAAGCAGAGAAAAATAGAACATAATATACCTACTGCTCTGTCTTTGAGGTACGGTTGTGCGGAACAAGAAGCTGTAGCCGTGTTTTAATTCTGAAGCGTATCACATTTTAACTCCTTTTTGATCATCATTCATCCTTTATATTTATTTAAGTATAAGAACGGAAAATGTTTGCTTTGTACAATGTACATCACATTCATTTTAAGATTCATAGTTCTAAAATAATATCGTCGTGCTTAAATTATTAAAGTATTGACCAAATGCAATTTAATTTTTCTTTACAATGAATCTTAACAAAAAGACACTTAAGTACATTTACTACACGTGAAGTGAATGGTTACGACAAGGAATAGATACATTTATTTACACAAAATACTATGTTAAAAACCTTCTCACGTACGTTACCGTCTGCCATCAATGTTGCTAATTTGCTCATTTTGCTATTCACTCTTAGCACATCGTCTGCATACATGAGAAACAGTATGAGCCTTTAAATGACTTAATCAATATTACCCATCAATTTTCTTCATAGTCCAGGCAAATTAGCTGAAAAAAGGGGTTTGAACCGAATAATTAGGAACAGCAATTTTATAGTTAATTCAGGGATTTTTGGAGTCGGAGATTACAAATTTTGCAAAATCAGAAAAATCGATGTTGGCCTTGAGGGTCATTTTCAAGGTTAAAGGGTCAAATTTTCAAAGTTGAAGAAAAGAGCCAAATGATGGTGATTAAGGGGTTTTCGGGGTCGGAAATCACAAATTTCGCAGTATTTGATCGATCCAAGTTGACCTTGGCGAGGTATCCAAGGTCAAAATATTCAATTTTCTGCTACTCCGAAAATGCAGCAAACGAGTCAATCAGCGTCTTTCGAGTTTCCGAATCCGAAACTTATTCCATTGCGTGATAGAAAAAGTATTTCCTATAAAATGAGTGACGCAATTGCTCTCCGAAATGTTTCCCCACTAACTCGAGAGAGATTACGGGCAATGACATTCACAATACGTCGGCTGAATAGGCCGGCTGTTATTCCTCTCTCAATAGTTCTCTGTGAGGCCCGGTTCTGAGACCCCACACGGAATTCTTCTAAGCAATTAGGGAACGTGGATTGTAAACGTAGAAATTGATATTCGCAGCCATCGGTCCCGAAAAGTCCTTAGTCACTATCATTTGGCACTTATTTTTATTTCCGAGAAAATCGGATCCTTTAACCTTGGATACGTCGCTAATGTCAACTTGGAACGATAAGATTTTGCGAAATTCGTGACCTACGACTCCGAAAACCCCTTAGTCATTATCATGTGATATTTATTGTTTTTTCAGGAATTCGGCCCTGGACCTTGGATACCTCACCAAGGTCAACTTAGATCGGTCAGGTTTTGCTAAATTCGTGACTTACGATCCTGAAAACTCCTGAGTTATTATCATGCAACATTTCTTGTTTTTTTCGAAAATGCCACCCTCTGACCTTGGATATATCATCAAGGTCAACTCGGATCAGTTAGATTTTGCAAAATTTGTCATCTCCGACCCCGAAAACCTCTTAATCATCATCATTTAGCTTTTTTTCAATTTTGAAAATTTGACCCTTTAAACTCGAAAATAGCCCGATTTTTCTGATTTTGCTAAATTCGTTATCTCCGATCCCAAAAACCACTGAATCAACCATAAAATTGCTGTTTCTAATTATTCGGTTCGAAAATGCTAATTTGCCTGGACTACCAATCGTTTTCAGAATTTCCTATTCTTTATTATTCCGTATACTTACAAATGTTAGACTTTAAGATTTGATTATGGGTAGTTCTACGTTAAGAGGTCATCTGATATTAGGCAGGGCGACACTATAAAAATATTTAAAATTTATTTTTTTTCCTACATTATACTATGTAATCAGGTTTTTTGTATGCTGTAGATGAATGGCCAGTAAATTAATCTACTTTTACAAGTAGTTAGTTTTTTTCGAGGAGGCATGATCTAAAAAAATGGAAAAGCTTATTCAAACATTTTGAAAATAAAATTAAATAATTGCTACATAGTATAAAACTAACGTAAAACAAAATTCATATACTAACAAAAATATATGAATACAAAGATAGCAGTAATATCTCACTACCCTGGACGTAAAGTCTCTACCCTGGCATCTCATGAAGCAGGGGAAATACGGCAGGGAAGAGACGTTTTCATGAAAAAACTAAGATTAATCAGGATAAAATATGTTGTAACGAAAAAACAAACTAACACGGTAAACTAAGTTTAAATTAAAGTAAATAAATATTACAAACTTTAAATGTAAATAACAAGTAAATAAAACTTACCAGGGTAGATACTCCAATCACTGACACTTCCGAGTGAGCCGAGTGGAGTGATCGAATTATCCGCCAATGAGAGCACGCGAAGGGCGCTCGCGACGTTTATCGTTAACTTCGCTTAAAAACAAATGCTCTGCCTATTGAAATTTGTAGCGTCAACGTATTTTGGCGGCATTTATAACGGACGAAAAATAGGCAGGGGAGGACACTTAATATATGAGGGACAAAAACTGATAATTTTTTTTAAATAGAAAATTAAAGTAATTTGATAGTTTTTTTTAATATTCATCATTGTTATTTATACTGCTTTATGTAATAAATAACGCTTAGATGTTTAATGAATTAGTAATGTGTTAAATTTTGAAGAGTTTGTTACAGAATAGTAAAGGGACAGGCCAGGGTAGATACTTTTTTCTAGGTAATCATGAAATTGTGACTAAAGTAAGCTAATTTAGATATTGTAATTCATTGGTAAAAAATTATACTTTATTTATTATTAAATATGATTGATGTTTTCCGCAAATTTTCAAATTATGTATGATTTTTTCATGTAGCCGTCGATAGTATACCTCTTAACGTAGAACTACCCTTATATTAAACATTGGCAACTGGAAAAACATAAGCTAGTTAATAAACAGAATGTTTATTCTCAAATATCTTAATATAATACCCTCGTTGCAGGAATTTTTGATTATGTGAATGACAAAAACTATGAGAATATACTTCTTTAACTATTTGAAAATGTGTGATTATAAATGGTAAATACATAAATATACCATATATTTATTCATTTGTACTGGCACAAAGCAAGTATTCTCAATTGTTTCTTTTAAGGGCATGTTCTCCTTTGTTGAGCGAAAAAACGACAATTATTAAGAATTTTCCCTCCCAACAATTTTAGCTGTTTTTTTTTCGTTTATCCAGAACAAAAAGAAATTTTACTTGGATTTGAAATTTATGTTGAATAATCTATATGAAAGATTTAAAATTTTCTAAAAATAGCATTAAATTGTAATGAATTTTACCCACTTTTAAGTCAAAAATTAATCTGAAAAATGTTCAGTTCAAGATTTGAAATTTTGCGTGAATAAAAATTATGACAATTTGATGTATTGTTGATGCAATTTTCAGACCCTTATTATAGAAAATTTTTAATAAATTTCAATTCAATATAAAATTGTCTATTGATCCGGACATACGATAAAAACGCAACTTTTATTAGCTATCATTGGGATACCTCTGGTTTAAGAGATCTTGAAATAAAAAAACCAACGGCTTTTTCTCAGAAATTTTGACCTCTAGTTGTAAAAATGGCATGGTTTTAAAAAAAATCCTTTTTTTGGATAAAAATATTCAAAAAGTGAAGGATAAAAATTGAACAAATGTATTAGGCCACGATTCTCTTATACATATGTCCACTTGGGTAATTTATTAACGAATAAAATGCATCCAAATTTAAGTCGATAAGTTAATTATTTTTCGAAGACGGATTCAAAAAAAGTAATTTTGAAAAATATGCGTTTGAAGTTTGAGAAGCCCATTGTTTTACGTTGTATACAAGGTAAACATATGTAATATCATATATGTATAACTTTGAAACGGCTCCGAATTTTATTCTTATACTTTCTGGTGCAAAATATTGTAGGTGGGTACGGAAGTTGCCAAGTTTATTTGTACGGGAAGGCAATTATTACCTAAAAACCAAATGAGAGTTAGTCTTCCACAAAAAGGGTCCGTAAACACTTTTAACATGATAACCCAGTAATTTAACACATTCAAAATACCTGTGATTATTGCATTATTGTAAATTTCACAACAACTACAATACCTGAACCAAATCACTTCATCACTATTATGTTCACTACATCTTATAAAACAAAGTCCGCCGCCACGTCTATCTGCGATTTTTTTCGTAACTACTGAATATATTTTCTTCCGGTTTTTACGATTAGATAAATTGATTAACGAGGAAGGTTCAGATGCATAATTGATGTAAATTAACCAAGCTATGACAATGAATAGTAAAAGCAGAGTAAAAAAGCAATCGTCGATGAGGTAATCTTCGCTTATACCGGGCAATGCGGAGGGTGGGCAAAAATCATATTCTTCTTCTTTTTGTTCTTCTCCACTCGGTGGAACATTGCGTGCCTTTTAGCCGAGTCAATGAAGCGGAAAAATCATGAAATCTCTCCTCTATCCAACCCAACAGGGATATCGCGGCATTCGACCCTCATAAAAAAATTCAACCTATAACGTATAATTATTATTGCCTTGGTAGTTATCTGGAAAATGCTGCACGACGTCGATGACCTTGACCTTGATATATTTTGCCAAGGTGACCAACCTATGTCGAGTGGTAGAGATGGGCAGTTGCGTTCTCATGTTTTACCAGAGGTGCGAAGAAGAAGAAAAAAAAGTAATTGTATTGCTGGACCAATACACCTCTAATGACCTTGAAATTTAATATCGAGAGTTTGTCTGCCTAAAACTTGGACAAGCATTTTCCACATCCTCTCCCATTACCATCCATAAATACACATACATTAATATATAGGTACATACATACATGCACACATACAGCCAGTCATGCCAAACATATACATATATATGCGCACACATACACATGCGCGCGTGTGTGCATATATAATATATACATATGGATCTGTATGCGTGGGGAAGGTGATGTGTATGGATATGCGTGTCCATATTTTGGGTACACGCCTCTCCATCCTCCGCCGACTGCCAATTTTTAAATTACTGTCGATATAACATTTCAAGGTCATCAGAGCTGTGTGGGCAATTTAATTACTACTTTCTTCTTCTTCTTCCCTCCTCCGGTAAAACATAGGAACGTAATCCTCAAGTATTTAAAAAAAAATTTCAAAAAGATGTTTAATACATATTAAGCTCGATTTTCGGAGTCACTGATTACGAATACATTGTCAAAAAAAAAGTATTCTCATAATTAAAACATAAGGATTCCCAAATTAAAACTACCTTTCCTATATTGCCTGCACTTTTTCAGAATCCGGGGACGAAATTGAGTTTTTTCAATCAGAATAATAAACAAAATAGGAAAAAAAATTTACTGTTCAATGTATTTTTATTTAAATATAATAGTAAATTAGTAGTATTTTCTTACATTGAAGAGTGAGCACCCTGTAGTAAAATATTACTATACCTTTGTAAAATTTCGGTCAGCTGGTTAAATGGCAAAGCAGTCAGTTGATTACTTGATATATTTTGAGTATGAACGATAAATACGTATGAGCAACTTGCAATTAAAAAACGCAATAGCCGAAGGGAGAAAATTTATAAGGGTGTAATAATCAAAAGCTAGAGGCATGCCCTATTGTTAATTTTTAGATCTAATAGAATATGTGTCACGTGCATTTTGTTGTTACACGTTCAAGTTTAGTACAACATCGTAGGAATTTGCTATGATACAAGACTAAATACAACGAAGCGAGAATATCCCTATTAAAATCGTGGGAAAATATCATGCTTTCATTAATGGAAAAATGCGCCCCTTTAAAAAAAAATAGCCCAAAAGACTTTAAAATGGTATTGCGTTGAAGAGAAGGCAGTTTTTGATCGAAAATTCCATTAATGAGATAAATAAAAAATTAGTTCCTTTTTTTAGTTTTCCTAAGTAAAAAAAAAGTGGTAGGTGTAATGCTTTTTTAAAATCTAGACCACATGCGCCAACTTTTAGGACAATTAACCAATCAAGCTCAGTATACTTTTGTAAGGGTATGTATAGTCAAGCTTGAAGGAAAAAATGTTGATTTTGATACATACGTATATGTATATATAAAATTGACAAATGTTTCTTTGTTGTAAGATAACGCCAGCTATAATTGTTTGCAAAAAACAGAATAAAATATATCAAAGTCTGTAGCCATGACACCTAGTGGGCTATTTATCTGGCCATCATGTGGTTAGACATCACCTTCATAAGGTCTGTTCGTTGAGACGGAATGTCGACGATGTCTAGAGGGCGAAGAAGCAACAGTCCACATCTTGTGTGACTGTCCGAATCTTGCGCGGATTAGAAGTAGGATCCTGAATAAGGAGTTCTTGGGTGACCTTCTGACCTTGTGCCTTCGCACAAAAGACCGTCTGGTCGCAGTGCCGACCATATGGGTAGCCCCTCTCTAATAATAATATTAACAATATTTGCACCATGCCTAAATTATTTGGTATTGTTTATTAAAAATTAGATAAACAAGTTATTAATTTGTTACCTGTCAAAAGTAATATTTTTGTTTTTCAGTTTTATTCATATATGTATGTACATATGTAAATACACTCTAAATATTATAGTACAAGGATTCCGTGTACTTTTACTATAATAATTATAGCAAATTCATATTGAATACACTACATTGTTATAATAATAATTTTACCACAAGACTATTCAATTTGCAGTAATTCACTTTAAAGTTCTATAGACTATTCTTTTATTACGTTTGTTAGTGAATATAATTTAAAAATGCAATATTTCGCTAGTGGAAGTAAAAGGAAAAAAGTAGTCAAAAGCATGTCGGGCCATGCTCAGTGTAGGGTTCCGTAGCTGACTACGGTGGCGATAAAATACGAATAATACAATGCTAAATAAAATAATAATGTATACATATAGACGAGTACATACATATACACATATACATATTTGTGCTGCCACATAAAAAAAACACATACTCATGCAAACGCGCGCGTTTTTCCCGAACATTTGTTTAAGTCCAAATAAGCATAACTTGATCGGCTATGTCTCGTAAACTATTCGACTCTAGTAAGTCGAGTTATTTTTAAAAGTAATTTCACTCTATGTGGCAGTATTTTAGGCTTTTTCAGATTTTTTTTCGAAATTGCGTTCAAGTTGATATCTTGGCCGACACAGACCTAGTCGTAAATGGCCAATAGAGTCGAATATTTCAAAAACGGGACATAATTTTGAAAAACGGTTTAAAAAACCCCATAATGATTTTAAACTTACCTTTACAATGATATTCCACGTGATAGGGTAAGTAAAGATATTTTTTTCATACCCACTTTTCACGTAGAGGAGGCACCCTTAAGTTTTTTTTTTCCAAAATGTTAATACATAACTTTGTAGTGGTTATAATTATCTATACGTATAGGTACCAAATTTCAGCGCTATAGTCCTAATAGTCTCTGAATAAAATTACTGTGCCATACGGACGGATGAACATGGCGAAACTATTATATATGTATATAAGGGTTCCTTGTTTTGCTACGGAACCCTAAAAACGAAATATACGCAGAAGACACGAAACCATTTATAAAAAAAAAAAAAAAAGAAAACAGAAGCAGATACATCCCACAAAATGGGGGAACCAAAACCTTTCACGTAATTGATGGCCAAAGCTGTCTGGGACTATAGGAGTTTTCGTGAAAATAGCCATAAGAATAAGGAAACTGCCTGCTTCCTTGCATTAATTTTAGATTAATTAACAAAGATGGACAAAATAGGAATAGAAAAGAATGTGAAATGTAAGAAGCTTTGCAATCGAAGTAGTTAGTCCACGAACATTTATAATTTATAAACTGTTCCAAAAGACAAGTGGGCATAAACCTAATTTTTCAGTTTATATTCATAACAACCTGAACTACCCTACAGTGTAGATCGTGTGTACAACGAGTCGAGTGAGTAATATGTACATTGTACATACATATGTATATGACCAATTCAATTTAAATTTTTCACTATGATATGATTGAATAATTTTATTAAATATTATTTCGCTGCTATAATTTATCGATGTAAGCTTTGCTCTTTTATGCAAATTGCTCTGATACGCGGATTAACGTTTAAATATTATATTTTTGTAAAGCTAATTATCAGTTCAATGCAGAGAGATTTACAATAAAAGTAATTTTCAAAGAAAAATGCAATGAGCTAATGATTTATGTTTTATGATTCCCAGAAATCTCTTTTAAGTCTCTTTCCGACATGCTAATTGGAATTGCAGTCGGCTTTTCTGTATTGAGAAAAAATTACGGAAAACTCAATTATCTTTTATTCTTTCCTCTTTCGTTCACCGATAAAATCGTAAGGTTAATTTCAGAAATTGCATTGTATGAATTGTTTGAGTTACATATATGATTACGAACGATACTTTCATTTCTGTTCGTATATTTAATTTAAAGCAGATATATATATTCCGTGGGAATCCACTTAATTTTCAGTGCATCGTCATCTATAAATTTAAGTTAAAATCCTTTAATTAACCTTTTTGTGTCAAGAGACCACAGCAAAAGAAACAAGACAAAAGGCTTCTAGCCTGACTTACTTAAAATACGATAAAACTTCTTAACACTTCTTTATACTGAACACAAAAGCAATTCAGCTGAGTTTCTCTAATTGAAGCGAAACTTCTAGCTTTAAAGCCAAACATCTGCAACTCATAATCCCGAAGATAAATAAAAGTTCATCTGTCGGCGGGTCAGCTTCCTTCCGTAACAATAGCTTCGCATGTCATTTGCACTTGCTCTGCAAAATTTCTTTGTTTTTAAAGTTGATGGGGTTGCGTTGTAAAGGGTAAAGTTTGCCCTTAGTTCACACTATGTTTGGTTTTGTCACTTGCGAATTGGACACTGGACAAACCAACCCTTTATCAACTTTTATTCGACGGCAGAGCGATTTTATTATTTATTACTTTCAGCGGACCCTCCCTTTTTCATTACGATTACAATAGGCTACGTGCAGTAATGTAAGTTTGTGTGGTACAAAACCTTTTATTTATGATGCTCGCACAAGTGTTATGCCTAAGCAATGTGGCGTTTCTCATTACCTTAGTCTAAAAAGTGAACAAGGAGAAGAACGTTTTCTTTAAAAATGCCGCCTCTACTCTATAAAACTTGGAATAAAGTGTAAAATTTCATGAATTTGGGAACCGTGGACCGATTTTGACGAAAATATTGAAATACTGAAAGACATTTTTAACTATATTCTGAGAAAACCATACATATAGTTCGATGGACTATATTCTCGTACTATCTAAGGATGGCAGAACTGTAATAGTATATTACGATACGAGGGCTTAAAGTAGCCGATTGCCAGACGAAGGTGGAATTGGGCGCACGAGCGAAGCGAGTGTACTAATCCGCCTGAGTGAGTAATCGGTATTCGCCCGAGTAACGTATCCTACTTTATATTATGTGGACGCCACTCATAATAAAAATTAGATTTGAAATTCCCGACCAAACCGATTACGAACTGTCTAAAGCTTTGAATATAAAGCCTAAGGAAACGCTGTATCATGTAAAAGCCCTGTACGTGAGCGTAGTAATAACCGATGCGCCCATAGATGGAGAAATACGACTTTAATAAACGAGGGGGAAAGAGCGAAGTAGCATGGGCACTCATTCATTTTGTACGGTTAGGGGTGCCCTTTTTACAGACGGCGTTAAAAAAGAGCTTTTGTGGGGGTTTGTGCATAAGAAAATTTGTTTTATTCTTGTCTCCACTGCTGGCTAATACAAAAATTGTCTGCACTAACACTAGTCGAACTTTATGAACTTAACTACTCGGAGAGTGATATCAGGCTTCCTTAGGCCGGCCATACACGTTACGGTTTACCGGAGAGGTATACCTGCGCAGCTGACCTGTTCAGGTATACCGGAGCGTGTGTGCGAACCACTTCAGGCAAACCTGGACAGGTAAAACGACCTGCGCAGGAGACCGGAGAAGAATCGAATTTGAGTGTGATGTGAGAGAGGCCGCTTATGACAGAATTTTTTTTACTGTTCATAACCAATAACAAACCCACCAAAGCAATCATGTCATCTTGTTCGCTCGCCTTTTCTGTGCTGTAGAAATCCTTCACCCATCCGATTTACCGTAACGTGTGTGAGCTCTCGGCTGTACAGGTATACCGGAGAGGTATAGCTGCGCAGGTATACCTCTCCGGTATACCGTAACGTGTATGGCCGGCATTAGGCTTTATCTTCAAAGGTCTAAAGCGCAGATCTGACAACCAACCTTTCAGGCATTAGGATAGGATCCAATTTCAGAATGTTCTTAATGCTCTTCTTTTAATATGGTTTAGTTATGCGCCAAATCAAGAGATGGCGTAGGAGACAATTGTTTTTAATTATTATTAAATAGGAGGTAAGCTTGCGTATAAGAGCGGGTTGGAAGGTGACGTAAGGGTCTAGGGGGTGGAGCGGATGGTGCATGGAAAACGGGGGCAAGTAAAACTAAATAAATGAGCGGTAATTTGACATAAGACTTGTCAGTAATTAGGGTCGGCTCTGGAAATGAGACCAGGCGCCGGGATTCATCGCACGGAAAAGCGTGCGATAAATTTTCCCCACATGCGTGATATAAAACTATGTATATTCCCTCATCTATCTTAGGGATGTCAGAACTATAACTATAGAGTATTTTACTATATTGCGAAACGTATAGATATCAAAACCATTATCCATTTTATTGCCAGCAAATCCATAAAATATTTTCTCATGCATTTTCTTCCTACTTATTGCGAAATTTCACTCCTAAAAGATTACCTGTTTCTACAAAAAACCTGACGCTACTTAATGACTTTTCAAACAACAAATAACCATGATAATATGAAGCCGTTTGAAACATAAACGTGCGATCAGAAGGCAGCGTTTCCACCAATTTTACAAATGCAGCAAAATCGCTGCTTTATTCTGATTTCACAATGTTACTGAATCTTGATCCCGTATTTTTCATACGATGCGGATTGGTCAAGCAGTTGGTAGTACCACCTATTTCTTAAAAAGAGCAGGATAAGCATTAATATAAATTATTTTGTTACCACTCTTGTCATTGCACTTGTCAAGTGATATCGATTAAACTATGCCTTTTTGTACAATACATATTTAGCGACATAATGGCTCTTATGCTTAAAAACAGAGAAAATGTTCAATCTCAATTTGTATATAGAAAATTCGAGCTCAATCTCAATTAGTGAGATAAAACTAGGGTTTTCTATATAAAAACTGAGACTGAACTTTTGCTGTTTTTAAGCTAATATCTGGTCGCTATTAAAAAATTTGAGGGTTTAAGAAAGAGGAAGAGGTCGTATTAGGTAATATAGATACATAAGTTTATTTATTAATTTTTTGCTGAGCTAGTGATGCTGATGCATTTAAATGAAACTGTTGAATCAGCAGAGTAGGAACACTTGACACGGTTAAAAACAATTTTATTTTCAGACAATTTAACCTTTGATCACGATTAATTATTTAATTTTCAAATATAAAATTTTCAATAATTGAAAAAATTTTTGTTTTATTATTGTTGTTGAATGATGCATAAAAATAAACCAACATTCAGGAAAGCACACAAAAGGAAAGACGTTTGTGCAGAAGTTCTTTTCTTATTTCCTATTTTGAAAATAGGTATTTTTTTCATCCCATTTCCAGAAGGTTATTGGCCCAGATATGTAGAGCTTTATTAACTGTGTCGTTGCATTCTAAATATTTAGACTAAATTCTTTTATATTACTAGTTACATATTACTGCCACAAGTTTAATTACCACAAACAAAACTGAATACTGCCCACATGAAGTATTAACTGCCCAATGTCACCGCCCGGTTATTAAAAAAAAGCACATAATAATTACTTCCCAATAGAAATCCACTGACGCATTCATATAGTTATGTTTTCGCCCTGTCTTTAAACATCTTGTAAAATATTAGGATGTTATTTTTTTAAGCTGGTTCTATTTTGTTTAGACAAGTTTTATTCTGAATAGTAAAGCTGTGTTATACTTCGCAATCAAATTAATGCATTAATATAAAAATTCAATAGATTAACACTAGAAATACGCAAGTCTGTAATTGTAAAAATGTTCTACACCTTTAATTTAACACATTTTCAAATTTGAATTAAGTAATTGTAAATGGAAAAAATTTCGTAATTCTCAATCTTATTAAACTTTGGCATAAATCTGAAGATAATTTAAAAAAATAGTTTTTGCCCATTTTCACTCCCTTAAAATCAACATTTTGCAAAATCTTTTCTTAGTGAGCACCTGTGATATAAAAGGAATGTATCCTGAAAATTTCAAGTCTCTATGTTTAGTAGTTTTTGCTGTACCTTGATTCTCTGTCAGTCAGTCAGTCAGGACAAAGCCGCTTATACATACATATTATATATGTCATGTGCGCTCGTATCTTATATATTATAATATAAGTAGGTATACATATATACATGACGTCACTTCCCTCCCCATTTTTGTAGTCGTTTTTACTTGCAGAGTACCAGCGTCTAGAACGTCCAATAAGAAAGCCAAGCTGTCAACCAAGCTTTCAAAAGCTTTCACTATAAGTAGGTATACATATACACATGACGTCACTTCCGTCCCCATTTTTGTAGTCGTTTTTATAATATTTGCAGAGTACCAGCCTTCAGAACGTCCGACAAGAAAGCCAAGCTTTCAAAATTCCCTATAAGGGAAAATTTATTTTAACTTTATGGTTACAAAAAAATTAATTTGAAACCACCGAAAGCCGAAAAGCTCCAAACCTGTAATCAATGTGAAAAAATAAACTAGATTGAGTGATTAACCAATCGAACTGCATACAAGCAAAAGCACAAGACTTCGCGGGGTTAGGAGACAAAAAATTCTTGCATCTTCAAATCCGTTATTCCGACCGATATAAATAAATAAATCCTGAGTCACCGTAAACACCCTCCAGACCTGTAAAAAAATAAATTTAGAGCACCGACATGATATAACATTTTTCTGAACAATCACTCGGTCCAATGCACAAGCGAATCAAAGATTTTTGTTCCCGAAATTTGGTCGCCCCATGAGTCAGCGTATTCACTTTAAATTCTTGAGGACGTACATATGTACATACAGGGCCAAATAAAAACGTGAATAGGATGGGGTACAAGATATATTCCGCGGAACCCTAACGACTTATTTACACGAAAATGAATGAACTCATTTGCGAACAGGGCCTATCGCTTTTTGCTTTGAGGAAAGCCAACCGTGAAACAATAGCTCACAGCATGGAATCCATGCAAGTAATAAGACGCCAACCAAGGTGGCACTCATTAACCAGGTGAGTTCGTTGGCACACGAGAAAACCACATTTTGGTGTTTTGTGCCAACAACAAAAGAATTTGTCATTTTATGTGAAAAACAACGGTGCAGTCTACTTGATTTCTTTTTATTTATTAAAGCGGGATTTCGGGAATTTTGTCTCATCACACCTTCAAACTTTTTTTAGCAAAAACGTCTTTACATCTCATCAGAAGATTCGGAGGTGACCGGAAGAAAAATAAAATCATCAAGAAGCCGTAAAGTTTTTTAAAGTTTCAGACAATTATCTGGAAAACGGAATTTGGTTTTTCTTCATTTTATCCTAATTAAGAGATCAAGATAAGGTTAAGGGTATTTAGCCGACGAAAAGAACCCAACAGGGGGAAATTAAAAAGTGATATTCAGTCCGTTAGAGCTACCTGATGGGATCAATTTTTCTAAGGAACCCTTTTTTATTTGAAAGCATTTTGTTCGTTCCAAGTTTTATGCAGCAAGATTTATGTGGGTAGCCAACTTTTCGCTCAGTGATCGCGTTTAATGTTTCGAAGATAATTAGCAATTTCTTATTGGCCAACCAATTTTCTCGATAATTGAATTAATGTTTTTTTGTACAGCTCTCCAATATACATATGTATGTACAGTATAGCTGCTAAATTATAGCCACAAGCTTTCGATTTTTAAAAATTATTAATTTCAAATATTAATCATGCATGGAATAAAACTATTTAGACAGTTTTATTTTTACAGTTGCTAGTTGTCTTTTAATTAAGATCATACAATTTACTGAAGGCTTAATCTCTAATGATGATTTAATAAATATTATAACATGTAATCTCCCTCTTAACGCGGTTAACGTTCCGTAGAAATTACTCGTTATACTTGACTTACATTGCATACAAAAATGTGGGAAGACATTTTTGAAGTGTAACTTCATAGGGATGGCTCAGCACTCGAGTAGTATAACTGAAAAAATGTGTAGTTACCTGAGCCACCTAATTCTATTCTCACTTGGCTCAGCTCAATTCCTGTGACGAGTGACATTTATATAAATTATTCAGTATAATAAAGGAATCTGAATCTGACCCACTAAGGTAGTGCAGAGTCGAACGCAGCTAATGTTGTGTGAATTTCGGAAATGCATGAATGTTGGGAGTGCGTAAAAAAACATATATAGAGCGTATATAAAAATCATGCTCCTGTTCTCCGGACAATTAAAAAGTGGTTTGTCAGATTTCGGAATGATGATTTCAACTTGGAAGATCAACCCCGCTTTGGATGGCCTTCCGACATTGAATGATGACATTATGTTTGGTGGAAAATAACTCAAGGATTATAAGTGAGGATATTGCTGAGAGGATGAAGCACCGAACCCATAGAATCTGTCAACTTTGTGTTGCATTGCGTCGCGTTGTAAGTTGAAATACAAGCTCTCTTATGTAACAAGACCCATATGCGATGCATGGGGAAGCTCTGACGCAGAAAAAAGTTGTCCTTCAGCAGCGTGTCAGCGACAGCTTTAAAGCTTTGACATGTAAAAATACATTTGACAAGAGATAGTTTTCAAACGCCGGTCAACGGTCACCCCCATGGCGTTCAACGTCTTAAAGAAGCTTGGATACATGTTTAAAATTTAAACAATTGAAGTTTTCTTTTGAGCAATACATATTTGGGATAAATTGCAACTTCTTACGTAGGTATAAAAGCGTTTTCCAAAGAGGCTGGTAACAAAATATGTTTAAAATCTATAATCAGTAACTTTGACCGTCTCCCAAATCTTTATTTTTTAACAAAAATAATTAAAAATATATTTTCATTCATTTAATTTAATTTCATTTTATTTAAAGTTCAAAACATTCATATGCGTGAGAGAGTATTTCTTATAGCGTATACCAAAATGATTGGGACGAAATAAGTGACCTAAAGAAACAAAAATTGTATGGCCGTTTGGAAATTACAAGGTGATTCGTAAATTCCAATTTTCGTGTTATACGTATCACTATTTTATTTTTATCTTTTAATCAACTCAACGCAGCGATAACTCACGCCAAAAATCTACTATCCTAATTTCCTTTCCAAAAATGTTAACAATGTTGACCTACCACCACACACTGCAGGTAGAGTCACTTTCGAAACTGGAAAAACAACGGTTTTTTTTGTCCTAAAATTCACAATTTCCCAGAATTTTTTGCGAATGTCATGTAACTAATGCACTTAGTTTTTATTTTTGTCGAATTACCTACCTTATTACCTTTCCAACAAGGTACAGCATGTCCAGGTAAAATAGATATAGAAGGTACTGTTCCTTAAAACATCTTGACTGGTATCTTATTATTTTATTGCCCTGTAATTGTAATATTCGTAAAACAAACAAAACTTCCAAGAAGAAGATCCGAAATGTTTGTTTAGCATAAACAGGTAATTGATTTTAATTATTGATCAAGAAAAATAATGAAACGGTTAATAGAATTTATTTTATTGCCGTAATTTACTTATCTTAGCCAGCCAGCCATACTTGGGTGTATCCTGACGCTCTGTTGGATGGAAATGTTGCTATAACAAAGGGTCAATCAAAAAGAACATCGATCAGAGTTGAAAGTGTAATGCAATCGATAACTATGGGTCTTCTTAAGCTGAAATAATTAAAAAATGGCCGAACTCACTTTTGAGGAATACGCCGATATAATTTACATTTACGCTGTAGTAGACGGAAACGAAACAGAGGCTGCCCGGGAATACCAAAGGAGATTCCCTAATCGATGTGTACCCCAAAGATAGGTACTTTCGCAGACTTTGCAGAGGTTAAGAGAAACCGGAAGTGTAACGTCAAATAGCAGAGTATGGCGATCTGAAAGAACAGAAAAATTTGCCGACGTTGAACAGCAAATAATCATCATCGTCAGGCAAAACCCTGAAACGAGCCCGAGACTAGTCGCAAGACAATTAGGAGTGTCTTTAGCCAAAGTTTGGAAGGTTATTAATCGAGAGAAATCACACCCATATCATCATGCCCCAGTAGAAGGACTACTGGAGCGAGATTCCGAGAGAAGATTGGAGTTTTGTATTTGGCTTCCGGAATGCGACCTGGAGAACAGGTCGGTTCGAACCGGATTATATAGACGGATTAATCGCAATTCAACAAAGCATGCTGTCACAAACTACCACTATCTTTATATCTGGTCGGATACTAAACCAAATAGGACAAGGGCGACATCATTTCAGCATAAATTCAGTGTCAATATTTGGGACTGCAAGTGCTTAAGAGCCAAATTTATGCGAAGTTTTTGGAGAATACACTGCCAAATCTATTTGAAAACATCTCTCTGGATAAATTAAGGGCAATTCACCAACACAATGTAACATCAGCGCATACTGGTAACATTTTGATTGTAATATTAAATGGAAAATTTCCCAAACGCTGGATTGGACGAAGTGGGCCCTTTCCTTAGCCTTCTAGATCTCCAGATCTAACTCCATTGGACTTTTTCTAATAGTGAACGATGAGGGATGAAGTTTGCTCAAATCCTATTGATTTGTGGCGGTTTTTAAAGAAATTTAATTTAATTTAAAATGTGAATTTAGATATTTTTAGACTTCAGTAGGAACGGCTTCAAAATTCACTTGTTGTAATTACTTTGTAAATACTTTGTATAAAAATATTGTGAAGCATCCCGTTGATAGAAAAAATCAAGTAACCAGAAAAATAATATTTAAAAAAATAGATTTTTGTTTTTGGAGGAGAAAAAAGGTTTTGTAAAAAGAAAGTAGCTAGGAAAAGAATAATTAAATAAATAATATCCTATAAAAAGTAAATAATTAAATAAAGGAATAAATAATAAAGCCAAGCTTTTCCCTTTTCCTTTAATTGGCAAATAAATAAAGGAAAATATAATAAAGTCAAAATTAACCTTTAATTGGTGATGTTGTGGCGGTTTTTAAAGAAATTTAATTTAATTTAAAATGTGAATTTAGATATTTTTAGACTTCAGTAGGAACGGCTTCAAAATTCACTTGTTGTAATTACTTTGTAAATACTTTGTATAAAAATATTGTGAAGCATCCCGTTGATAGAAAAAATCAAGTAACCAGAAAAATAATATTTAAAAAAATAGATTTTTGTTTTTGGAGGAGAAAAAAGGTTTTGTAAAAAGAAAGTAGCTAGGAAAAGAATAATTAAATAAATAATATCCTATAAAAAGTAAATAATTAAATAAAGGAATAAATAATAAAGCCAAGCTTTTCCCTTTTCCTTTAATTGGCAAATAAATAAAGGAAAATATAATAAAGTCAAGATTAACCTTTAGATTGATTCCAGAGAGGATCAATCAATAGAATTGGGACTGCAGAGACGAGACCAAATGCAACAAATGCAACAAATCTGGCAAATTTCTTGATTTGGTTTTCGCATCCGATCCGCAAGGAACACTCATGAAGCGCTGCCCGGCTGACTAGCTCTCCGCTTATGATTGGCCAGGTGTGTTGGGAGAGCGAGACATTTGATAAAGCCGTTGACTGATTTTTTAACAATCTTTTTCTTTGTTTTGAGTATTGTGTTCCTCTTGTGTGCAGGACTGAAGATAGGGTGAGTGCAAGTTGGAAGCTAAGCCATAGGCCAGCTGATAATTCCAGTACACTCCAAATATTAAGAAGCCGTCTTATGGACTTGCACTCTGCAGGGATCGAGAAGTAAAAGATCTCGTTGCTGGTCAGCGTAAAAGTCCCTCTTTATTCCGCGTTGCCTTGCCTTAAATACAATTCTTTTACAATCTGCTTACCTTACAATTCATAATTTCTCTCATCTAAGTGGTCATAAAATTGGTTGACATGACATGCTCTCAAAACAAATTTGGGTGACCCATGGTTACAAAATTTGAAATTAATTTAATGGGTCATTCATATATCAGCAGTAATATCCAATAGCGTCACAGCTGTAAATCATAACAATTCTTGACCTACGCACGCTTTCATAATCTGTCCGCCTTGCATTTTCCGGCGCGCGAGCGAGCGGTGTCAATTGCACTTATGTAAGTAATATTCTTGACACTTAAAGAAATGCTATCTCGGCTCTCTTGTGAAAATTTATTGTTTTGTTTATTTTTTTAATTATGTGGCTGCGTAGTGCAGAAGAAGTTTGTGAGTTCAAAACGTATGACTGATAAGTATCCTTCAGCTATGACATTCGGTGCCATTTATTGTGCTCATCCTCTGGACATAGGCAACTCTTCTGCAGACTTCTTCAAAGCTGCGTTCTGTGATAAACATTATGATATCAATTCTGCCCACTCTACCTGAAGAAGCTTCCACCGACCTCCGTACAATATAAAGATCTTATACTTGACGAGGAGTCCATTTCCAATTATATTTTTATTTTGACTGATAATTTCTCGAACGGTCCAGATGGCATTCCTACTGTTTTTTTCAAACGCTTCAGTTTATCTCTCATTTCTGTTTTGTGTTATTTATTTAATTTATCCTTACGCAGTGGTGTATTTCCTAATCAGTGGAAAACCATTATTATTCTTTTACATAAAAAGGGTAAAAGTGTGAGATTTCTAATTATCGCCATATTGCAAATTTACCTGATATCGCCAAAAGATTCGAAAGGCTTGTTTGCAATGCCTTATGTTTTCATTATAAACCTTTTCTCTATTCCAACACGGTTTCGTCAAAGGTAAATCGACTACAACTAATTTAATTGAATTTACTAATTATTGTACTACCGCTATTGAAGCTGGGATGTAAGTCGACCGTATTTTTACCGGCTTTAGTAAAGCATTTGACAAAATTAATCACAGTGTCCTCATTTATAAGTTAAGTATTTGTTCTTGGTTTTCTCACTGTTATTGTTAATTGGATTAACTCTAATCTGTCTGGTCGAACGCAGTGAGTTAAATTTCGCGAAGCTCTTTCTGATGAAATAAAAAATATTTCTGGTGTCCCTCAGGGCAATTATTTGGGCCCCTTGCTCTTCATTATTTACATCAATGTTGTATCTTTGATTTTAAAAAACTCGAGGATCCTGTGCTGTGCTAACGACACCAACATTTTCCGACTTGTATCAAGTGAGATGGACTCTGAACATTTAAATTCTAACTTAGTCATCTTTTAAAAATGGTGTTCTATTTATTGCCTCTATCTTAATGTTAGTAAGTGTACTAGTACGTCTTTTTCTCGTAGGAGGGTTCTCCTGAACTTCACCAACTCTTTGGATGGTAATCTTCTTACACGAGTCGACAAAACCAAGGATTTGAAAGTTGTTTTGAACTCACGCATGTCCTTTGAAGACAGCATTGAAGCTATTGTAGCGAAAGCTAATGCTACCTTGGGGTTTGTTAAAAGATGATGGTCCAAGGAATTTCACAATCCGCATGTTACTAAAGTTCTCTTTTGTACAGTTGTTCGCCCAATATTTGAATATGCCTGCCCTGTTTGGTCGCCTTTTTATACGGTTCATATATATCGTATTGAGGCGGTTCAGTAGAGATTTTTGCATTTTGCTCTTCGTGGTCCCTCGAACAAAGACGAAGTATCTCCAAAACTGTTTTTGCATTTGACTGCATTCGTACGATTAATTCTCCGGAACTTTTAAATATTTTTAAAATATCACTCCCTTCTTGTTCCTTGAGGAATCACGATTTCCTTTTTGTTCCTTATCACAACAGCAATTATGGTGTGAATGAGCCAACTTCATTAGTGTCACGCCTTTTTAATTCGCACTTTCACAATATTGACCTTCTTAAATAAATATATGTATATATATATATATAGTTAAACAGGGAATTAGAAGGAGGCTATTGACATGCATGCAAAGTGGCGGTGGACATTTTGCGCAGCTTTTGTGAGATATTTAATGTGATATTTTTGGAAAGCACATTAACATAGTAGATTTTTGGCGTGAATTGAATAGATCAAAAGATAAAAATAAAATATAATAATAATATGCATACCATGGAAAATTGGAATTTACGAATCACCCTGTAACTCCCAAACGGTTGACATGGCCCTCCGGCCATACAATTTTTTGTTTGTCTAGGTCAGATCTTTCATTACATTCATTTTGGCATCCCTATATACATATATATAAAATCGAAAGTTTGTTTGTTTGTTTGTTGCTCAATCACGTCTAAACGCCAGGTCCGATTATTTTCATTTGTTGAGTGAAGATACTACGTATCCCGGCCCAACATATAGGCTACTTTTTATTCACGGGTTTCAAATGGCGGACCCAAGATGGCGACCAAAGATTATACATTTCAAGGGATTACCGTGAAAATTAGTATTTAGGGGTTTTTGGAGGACCTGATTGTGAATCTACGCTCGAAATTTAGAAATTCAAGACCAATATGGCGACCAAACATTTTTGAACTTTAGTAAATTCAGTTGAAAATTAGTATTATGGGTATTTTGAGGCCACTAATTTCGAATCTGCTATCAAAATTTGGAAATTCAAAATAGAGGAACCAATATGACGACAACAATTTTTGGAATTCTACGAATTTAAGTCAGGTAACGATGAAATAGTAAAAAAAAAATTAATACCTTTATTTATTTATTTAACACCTAACAATGAAAACATATTAGTACAGAATTGATTATTAGCCCTTCTGATATAGACGGTGGTAGCAAAATGAGTTTTGGACGGTTCTATACCACATTTCCAGATTTTGGTAGTACATCTAAACTTCCTAATCTGGCTGTAGTACCAACATTTCAGAAGTATTTAACTAATTAGTATTTTTGATACATCGGGTGAAACCGGGTTACTCAGCTAGTAAACTATAAGAAACACCCTGAATACAATATAAAAATTAATTTTAGAGCTACAACTTTATTCATCTAGTAGCTCCGCCATTTTGAATTTGCAAATTTCGAGCGTAGATTCGCAATCAGGACCTCCAAAAACCCCAAATACCAATTTTCATGGCAATCCCTTGAAATTTACAATTTTTGGCCGCCATCTTGGGTCCGCCAGTTTGTAACCCGTGAATAAACAGTAGCCTATATGTTGGGCCGGGATACGTAGTATCTTCACTCAAAAAATGAAAATAATCGGACCTGGCGTTTAGACGTGATTGAGCAACAAACAAACAAACAAACTTTCGATTTTATTTATATATAGGGATATTTAATATAACGTATCCTGACGAAAAATAAATTTATATAATTAATTTAATATTTTGGTAAAAATAATTTCTAAAACCCATTGAGTTCATTAATACTAACCTAATACTACTTATGCTAAATCTTACAGCTAACTATAGACGAGTTGTCTAATTAACGGGTTATCTGATAATTCACAGCATTCGAAAAACTTAGTAGCTAAGGTACACTGAAAGTAATTTTGAACTATATTCTGAAAGAACCATACATACTATACATATAGTTCTATGGACTATATTCTCGCACTATCTTAGGGATGTTAGAAATATAAAATTATATTCTCGTACCTGTGTTAGAGATGCCAAAACTATAACTATAGAGTTTTTTATTATATTGCACAAATTATTGACATCAAAACCATTTTATAGCCCTCAGATCCATAAAATATTTTCTCATTGTGTTAATTCTTTCATGAATTAAATCGACATATGTCGGCTAACCTATGTAGCTCTGAAGTGGAGAAATGCGAAGCCAGATTAAAAATAATTTTTAAAATGTTGTTTTGGACGGTATGTTGTTTGTTCAGATGAGTACGAGCACACTGAAACCAAATATGGTTGTTATCCGCAATAATGGAAGGCGAGCAGTTAAGTATGGTAGGAAAATCGGCTGTATAAATATTGTAAAGAACTGGTCCTATAACCGAACATTGAGGTACACCTGCAGTGTTTTGACGTGATAATGAAGGTACTGAGCCTGGATGCACTCTAAACGTTCTGCATTCAGAAAATAACGGGTTAATCCTGTAAACCTTGTAGTGAATCCAAATTGAATCATTTTATGTATAAGAGTATCATGCCATACCGAGTTAAATGCAGCTTGGATGCCAAGAAGAACAAGACCAGTAGAATTTTTCAGTGCAAAATTATTTTTAACATGCTGACAAATTCTAAACACTAAGTATTATGGCCAAATCTAAAGCCAAACTGCTCATTTGGTAAAAGATTCGCATTCTCTACATGATCTAGATAATTCTCGTTGCTCAGATTGGCGGATATGTAGAATACCAACAAATATTTCAGAAAATAGTTCGGTCTCTTCATTACAATTAATATATTTATTATTTTGATGTCTGAGTACTGGAATTGGCTTGCGTTTGTTTATAATGGTTTTAGCTATTATATTATAATATACATATTATATTCCAGAATGGTTTAGAACATTTCTCCAAGCGCGGTAAAACTGAGCTCCATTTTTTGTGTCTCTGTTCAAGAACTAATTTTTTGATTTGATAAGCTCGACTAAAGCCTTCTTATAGCAAGGTAATCTGTAGCGCAGCCAGCTCCTTCACATCATATTACTTCTAGCTATTTTTTTTTAATATGTGCCTTGAAAGTTTTTCTTGAGTTGTGTTTAGAGGAAAACTAGGGCTGCATACTTGAATGTTTGTATTTATAGCATCTGTAAGAGTGCTGATTATATACTATCCACCTGAGATATATGTTGTATAGCCGAAAGTGATAAGACAGACAGATTATTTAATTAATTTTTTATGAGTCTTGGGTAACTAATCCAGATTGTAAATTTCAAATTAGGTCTTTTAGACCTAATTAAAACTGGATCATTATAAAGTGTGAGAAAAACAGGAAGATGATCCGAGGAGAGATCGTTTATCACATACGATTGTGAAAGTAAATCCGGGAAGTTTGTTAAATATAGGTCGAGAAGAGAAGGATTAGCTCTAGTTTGACTAGGTACATAAGTAGGGTCAGGTAGATATAATAAATTAAAGGGCAATTCGAGTTTAATTCATTGAAAATCTCGCCCCAGCAATTTGCTTGCAAGCAACCCCATGCTTGGCGTCTGCAGTTGAAGTCCCCACAGATAATAAATTTATTCTGCAGGCGAGTTAACTTTCTGATATCAGACCTAAACAGGCTTTTTATGACTCACTGTCTTGACGTACCTCCGGGAAAATATGCACAAATGACGCTTATTGATGTGTTTTCTTTAATTGTTATCACTGCATCTATGGTTTAAATAACGTTCGTCCGAATCTAAAGTAAGGAATAAAGTTAATTCCTCATCAGAGTCCACATCCCTTTCGTAAGCAACTCACTCGCGTTTAGTAATTGATATTAGTTTTCTTATTATAACTAAATTGATCGTTGCTAGAATAGCTCCGAATACACAACTATTCGCTCCGACAGTGTAAGCAGTAAACTTCTAAAAATATATTTGAAGCGAAAAATCAAAATAAAAAAAACTTAGAACATAATTTAAAAAATCAGGTCCTCAATTATGTACTAAATAGATGATTTTATGTTCCATTAGTGTGTTTCTACGTAAAAGTGAACTATAGATATGGGGCTATCATTCAAATATAAAAGAACAAAAGCCTTGATGAAGGCTACTTTTTAAGCGTTTTTAGCTTTTTAACCCCGATTAGTGCCGCCGTCAATATGCTGAATTTATATAACACTGGACTTTCATTTTTTACTGATTAGAGCTTCAGACTTTTTCCAAATTAGATCTACTGTCGTTACAAAAATTCATATTATGCTTTTTAGTACAATCAAAATCAGCGATCGAAAAACATTGTGAACTTTGTGAAATTTTTATAAATTTTTTAAAACTGGATTTGAAATTATAGGATTGAACGCTGGGCTAATGCACCGCGATCCAACGCGAACTCTTTGCTAACATAATCGACCAACAGATAAAACCATCCGTCCATTAAAATATACCTACCTAATCACAATTGAAACCTATGTATATTTCGCTATTTTAAGTAAGTAAAAATGTATTTCACCTCTGACAGCACCCTTACTGCCAATGCTTTCTTTACCCAATAGGCACGAGATCAGGACCTCTAGTTTGAGGGGGCCTCGGAATTCAGGCCTATAACACTTAGAAAACCAAGTCTGACAACGCCGCGTTTTTAGCCCTAACTACATATAACGAGCATATGCAAACTTTTTAAAAAACTCTATTTTTAATTGGGGTTGTCCACTAATCAACCTTCGTTTCGTTTGTTTGCAACTGATAACTTCAACTAGACTACAAAATTTTGATCAAGAATATTTCTAATATGTAGTTACATAGATACCGCGCAAAAAAAACGCGTAAAATAAATAAAACGAGTAGGCAAAATCCAATTCAAAATTTAAAAAAAAACCTGCAAAAAGGGATAGGTAACATAAAAAGAAAACGGTACAATAAAGATCGCGTAAAAACCGCGGAAAAGGGAACAATGTAAAAAACATTCATGTTGGTACTGATTTGCTTAGAAGTAAAAAATTTTTTTTAAAGTGAGGCTAAAGTATGTATAAACTTTTTTAAAAAAAGATTCCGATTGGACGAATTAATTATATTCTAAGCAAATTCTGTCAACACTGAAAGTTTAACGAAGGTACCAAGCTATTCGTAATTATGTGTGTTATTGCCGCTATTCTTTCCCACCGGTTCAGCGCTCCTCAAGGCTCAATACGTATTGAATCATAACATGGAGTAACACAATTAAAAGTGGAAGTGTCAGTTTCGTAACGAAGCTTCCTATAAAATTTATCTCCGTGCTTTAAAACCTTCACGTGGAGTGTTTGACCAATTCATCCCGGTTTAATGAACTCTTGTGGAACGCCTTCTTAGAATGAAATATTCAAATGATGAGAAACTGCTTCATGTGGAGTTATCTTTTTCATCAAATCTTGCGTGCGTAAGTGCAAATTTTTTACGGTTTCCTCTTTCAATAAAATGAGAATAGAGTCGAATTAATTGCTACAGCACGATGGTGGACAAGTCGACTCCTGGGCTTCAGAGTAAATAATTATAGTTATTACCCTTAAGATCAAATTTACACTAATTTATTGGTATCGTTCACCTACGTTACGCCTTAAATTAGTAATTGATAATTTATATATACATAAACCGGTTTTGCGAGCGCATTGATTTATAATTTTAAAGACAACTTTTATTATATAGGTATATGTAAGTGTCATAAACAAGTATATCATCATAAATCACTCTAGAAAGAAATCACAATTGGCCAAGCCGACGAATGAAAATTTATCACTGAATTTAATTATACACATAATTGCATCATTAACAAAATATTAAATTTTAATGGAAATGCTCCTACATAGACAAAGTGAAGAAATATAAAAATTTAAATAACTGTGAGAAATAAAAATTGTCATGCTTCTTTCAAGAATTCAAGCAACGTAAAAAATGTGCTGTTTTTTTATTAACTTATTTATTCCAAGCAGAATTGCTTATTCATTAAGTATTCATTTGCTGGCAGAAATGCCCCTTTTTCTCCGAAAAACTGATTTACAATTGGTTTAATTACTATGCCGACCACACAGCAAAAATGGAACCATGAAGAAAAAATAAATATGCTGATCAGGAGTATCGCGATACTATCAAATCAGTATTGAAATCAGCATACTGTTTATTATTATAGAGAAAAATTAAAAGCAATGATTGTTAATACGCCGTTCTGTCGTGCTGTAGGTAATAATTTTCAAGAGTTGTATTTTCAAGAAAGAATTAGAATATTTAACATTAAAAAAGTGCCGTGAGTGGATATGCTCATACATATTAATGTTTTGGAGGTGACTATTTTCACCTTAAAACGTGAAACCAGAAACCAGAAAAAATAAATTCACAGTAAAAGGAAAATCTTTATTTATTTAGTAGGCATTTTGTAAAAGGAAAATCTTTAGTTAGTAGGCATTTTGTAAAAGGAAAATCTTTAGTTAATAGGCATTTTTTAATTTGAATGAATTTATTTTTTCTGGTTTCTGGTTTCACGTTTTTTAAGGTGAAAATAGTCACTCTCTAATGTTTTACTAACCAGCTTATTAGAGGCAATGAATTTCTTCGACTTAACAATTACTGTACTAGTGAAAATTCAACATTTAGATATAATTAGAATACGATTACTCTTTCATTGTAAAGTAAAGGTAATTTTTATTTATTATATTACATTGTTTATCATTTAATTCTTTTACTTTTATCTCATTCTGCATTTGCAGGATTTGAGTCATGACGTCTTTTGAAATCATTGATATTACGTGTAGTTTGAACAAATAAAGGAAGACTATGGGACAGGCGAATTTGTTTAGGAAATACAGGGCATACGTTTTTGTACTAAATATTTTATATTACACAAAATTGTTTGGATTTTAGAAATTTTCCACTTATTTACACTGCTATTTACTAACCTATGTCTGCGTACGACTTGGAAGGCCGCGTGGAATTCGGAATAAGAAAAATTTATCTTATGAGGGCTTGTGGGCCGGATAAAATGTACATATAATGTACTACTAACAATCGTGCTTAATTTATTAAATAGACCAACTACTTTGCATAGGGGTAGTATACAAATGTATACCACTTCGGAACAATACTTTGTTATACATACATCTAAATCTAATTCTAAATCTAATTTACAATGCGAATGAGAATTTGTTTGTTCCAGTTTCACGCCTCAATTGTTTAACTGATCACTATGAAAGGACCCTACACTAAAGTATAGAAAAGACTGTTCGACCAACATTTTTGAAACTTTGGACAAAATTTCTTCTATAATAGTTATACTAAACACAAGTTCTCACGGGTAAAATGCTCAAAATTCATACCAGCCAATGGCCATTGAAGTAAAAAAATTAGATTCCTTTTTTCTATATTTGTTAAACTACTTTAAGCCCTTGGGGCGACGCAGCAGAAACGAAATGGTTATAAATGCGAGAACAGTGCGAAGTACAATCGAGAAAGCAAAACTCTAGGCAGAGTAGTTCACTGAAAGGGAAATGAAATAAAAAATTGTCGCAGGCTTTTTGGAAAAAAAATATCAGAGTCACATTTTCATGATTAAAAAAAGACAACTAAACTTTTTGTTTTGGGGAAAAACAAAATAAAATCATTAAAATATTTGTTATTAAAATATTGTTGATCAAAGGAATGTATTAAATAGAAAAAAGTGCAAAAACAAAGAAGAAATATTATTCAACTGAAGATATGTACATCACACAATTTTTCGTGAATGAATTACAGCATCATCCACACCCTTATTATTAATACTAATAATATTTTAAAATATTAATATTATTAATAATTCTCTAGTGATACTTTTCAATATAGAAGTTAGAAAACTTCCTCGGAATTGCTCAGTGTCTACATATGAAACGAGAAAGTTATTCAGATTTGCCTAATTTGTAACGGTCGTACATACATATATGGATTAATAGTAGCAGAGCTGGATTTTCGGCGGAGCAACTGGGGCGGGAGCCCAGGCCTCCATAAATCCCCGGATATACAAATTTGTAATTTACTATTATGAAAGCAATAAAATACATTGAACTGAAGGATATAATCATCGAATGTCAAATCTCATATTTAATTATGTAATATCGATTTATATAAGGAACTTTTGGAAATACAATCGGAGACAAAAGTGAATAAGCGAGAAATTAATGAAAAGTGTTAACAGTATTCGCACGTTGAACAGTTTAAACTTTTTTTATATCTTAGAAAAAGTATAACGCAATAAGTTAAGTCAAGTTTAAAATTTTAACAATTAATTTTGTCTAAACATTGCGATAAAAGAAGTTTTTTGTGAAAAATATTTAAGCTTTGAAATCAAGGCGCCCGCTCGGGCGCCAAGTGTTGATAGAAAAAAAAAATAAATAAATAAAAAAAAAAGCGCCCAGTGGAGACTTATTATTATTATTAAGACATTAAGACAATTTATTATACGCATAAGTTTAAATTATAATGTATTTCATTTTTTATGCTCAATTTATTTGGGTCGAATATGTGAATGTACTGTTACACGATGAAGGGGGTATTCTCAGCTACCTAAAAACTGACGTGATTTTCTGATTTTTGTTTGCACACTAGAAAATAACTATAGCACTCAGGTTTTTTACTACATATTTATTATGTATTCAAGTACAAGTTAACTAAAAATAATATCTTCAGAGCCTGTTATGCGTGTAAAAAACAAAAGTGCCTTTATATAAGCTGTAGTTAAAACTATCTGAAATCAGATTTTCAGAAAATTTTTATAAAATATGTGAGAGTGGTTGAAGATTATACCATTACAATTATTAAAAGATCGCAAATTTAAAAATGGCGGACAAGTAATATTTACGTTACGATTTTTCTTCACTTTTTTGCTTTTAGAATAGCATTAAGAACTATTTAAAATGAAAAAATATTCTTTTTAGGGTTCCGTACCTCGAAAGGAAAAAACGGAACCCTTATAGGATCACTTTGTTGTCCGTCCGTCCGTCTGTCTGTCTGTCAACACCCTTTTTCTCAGGAACGCGTGGAGGTATCAAGCTGGAGTTTATATCAAATACTCAGGTCTACTGTCCCTTGGACCTGTGAAAAAATCAAACTTCTGAGCCAACGCAATCAAAAGATACAGCCGTTTATGCCGCAAATTTCCGCAAATTTTCGACACTCGCAAGGGAATCAAAACCTACAGGGTACTTCCCGTGAACTCAGAATCTTGAAATTTCGTACGAAGCAACGTCTTGTAGCACAGATAAAGGAAAAATTGCGAAAACCGTAAATTTTTAGTTACATCATATAATAAAAATATTTTTAATAATTTTAAACTTACTACCCCTTTCCTCATGAACGCGTAGAGGTATTAAATTGAAATTCGTATCAAATACTCAGGTATATAATACCTTTAAGCTGTAACAAAATCAAACTTCTATGTCAACGCAATCAAAAGAAACAGCAATTTAAGCCGCATATTTTCAAACTCGCAACTACTCGCAAGGGAATCAAAACCTAAAGGGTACTTCCAGTCGACCTAGAATCTTGAAATTTGGCATGAAGCAATGTTTTATAGCACATATAAAGGAAAAATTCCGGAAACCTTAAATTTTTAGTTACATCACATATTTTTTTATAATTCAAATTTAATAGATAATTATAAAGTATAACGATACGGAACCCTCAAGGCGTGAGTTCTACTCGCACTTGTCCGTCTTTTTTTTTTGTATAAGCTCTAATAAATTAATCCTATTTTAAAATAAATCCAAAACAGAGGCGAGGTCTTATTTCGTTCAAAAGTTATAGCTTGCACAAGTTCGAAAAATGTGTTTTCAAGAAAATCACGTTTAAAGTTTTTCTACGCCAGCGAAATCTTGTCTATAAGCCCGTATAACCTTTCCAATTTTCAAGATTTTTGCAAATTTCTTTCGGAAATATATTCAGAAAGGTTCATATAAAATAAAATGAAAAGAAAGAAGAATGGAATTTTTAAAAATTTCAAATGACGATTATATTTTTACTATTTTTACGATTATATAATACTTTTAAGAATTTTTCTTTAAATATCTCATAAACTAAAAATTGGAGGAAGACAAATTTGTTATTCGTTAAATAATCGTTTAAAGAAGAAAATAGCCTAAGATCAACTTTCCATGACCAATAAATACATACATACATATATGTATTAGGAAATATTAATTTACCAAGTTGAGCGCTTCGCGTTTATACACGTTTCATTTATAAATAAATAGATATAGTGTACATATTTCAGCAATAAATTTACTCATTTGCACTTTTGTGTTATTTTATTGAAACTTAATGTTTGCTTTGTTTAACAAAAAAAGTTGTCAAAATGAAATATGTATAAAAACGATCAGCATCTGTGTTGGTGGCGCAGAGGCAGAGGTAGGATGTTCAGGTTTCGATACCAAACACTACCAAGTCCGTATTTGAATCTCAGACTGAGTGAGTAAAAAGTAAGAGGTTTTCGAGCTTAGTCAAAAGCCGACAATGTGGGAGACCCTTCAATACCGAAGACACCGACAAAACCCATGTGAAAGAACGGTTTTTTACTGTTTTGTTTGACACCGTGTCTTACTAGTCTGTAATGGGTACTTTATTTTTATAAATTTAATTGAGGAATCGTTATTCGTGTTATTGTAATCAGGCCTTGTCATTTTGTATCGACCTTTTGAAGATTAGTTAGAGGGTCTAGCGTGAAATATAAGTCTAGCAGCTGGTATTAGTTAGCAGAGGAGTTTGCCAATAAATTGTGTTTACATAGAAGAAGTATGAATTTTATTTTAGACGTAAACTGTGAAATAAGTTCCATTTGACTAGCTTGTCTAGGATTCTCTGTTTTTGATACGAGAGCATCGATCAATGGTTTAAGGTCGGTATATGGTATACAATAATTTCTCTAAATTCCAAAAAGTAATAAAAATTTTCAATTGCTCAGTAAACGGCAAGTAGCTCTTTATCAAAAATGAAATATTTATACTTCGTAGAAGATAGGTTTTTGAAAGCAAATTAAAGCCGCTCTCATTTTCCATTATTAAAGTGGACAACACGGCTCCTACATTAGTATTGTAGTGATATTGAATTTTGCGCCACCCATGTGGTGCGCTAAATTGTAACCTGTGCTAGAGCCAAAATATTCTACATTTACAAGCTGTGAAGTGGTCGGCAGCACACCCACATCCATAGGGAAAAATGATCTGAATCTCCAAATAAGATTTATTGAATTTTATAGTCGACAAAGTACATATGTATGTATACATATAAAATTTTTCAGTTAAAATCCAACTCAACAGAAAACGGAGCACCAGCCCACTTGCAAAGTACCTACATATAGCGACTTGGTTCTGAATAACCAAAAAATTACTGCACTTTCGCCAAAAATTGATCCATATTTTCTGTTTACATACATATAAGTATGTACATATATATGTTATATGAAATAAAAGTCCCTGAGGATTAAATGTTTGAAAAGTTTAATGTTCAAAGAGCCCATTGAATGATTACAAAAAATTTGCTAATTCTCAAGAATAAGTATACCACCAGATGTCTCAAATGATTTAATAAAAAAAACTATAAATTGAGCGTGATAACTGAAATTGGTTCGAGACAATTTAAATATTTGTTATTTACTTTTGTTGTGCACAATTTTCGAACATTTTAAAAGGCAAGCTTTGCCTAAAAGGTTTTGGCCTAAGCCAAAAATAGTCTAGTTTTTCATACGTGAGTTAGCCGTCCAGTTCCCTTGTGTCAGTGTAAAAGTCTAAAGGACCCAATTTAATTAAATTTTTCTTGGAAATTTTATTGAGCCATTGGTCATAAGATTCAGAATAAATTTCGCAACTATCAGCTATACAATTGAACTATTGTCAAGCCCTTCCCCGCACTCCCTGTAGCGAATTGAAAAAAAATGTTTCAGATAAAAGATTCGTATTTTTTTTTCCCGTACAATCGGAATTTACAATAAAAACTGGGGATTCCCATTTAAAATTTTGGTAAATATTTAGAATTGGAGCTCCAGCTCAAAATTGCTCCAAAAATTTTTTTAACCATCAGAATGTGTTCTATTACCTAGAAATAGTAAAGTTATGACGAGGGAACTCACTTTTTATAATTATTTATGGAAAAAAAAAATTGAATAAATAAACACAAATTTTTTTTCTAATTGACTTCCATTTTTTAATAAATCAATGTTTTTTAAAAATTAAGAGGCAAAAATTGTTTAATAAAGTAAATTACTTAGAATTGGGGTTCCAGGCAAAAACTGCTCCAAAAAATTGTTTATGCATTTAGGGTCATTTTTGGGGGCCCGAACATTACTTTTAAATCGGGTGAAACACATTTTTTCATTGGCAACATACATTTTGCGGTGTATATCGTAAGTACAATCCTTATCGAAATAGATGTTAATCACTCGTATATTATAATTTTGTGGATCCTGATTCAGGTGCTTTCACACAAAATATTGAGAGATTATAGCGAAATGCTCGTGAGGATATGCCGAAATATGATCGTCGTGAAAATCGTATGGACGGGTACATTGCGGAGTTTCTCTTTAGACGTTGCTTTCCGAATCACACTACGCGGCTACATGAGCTAGCCATTGCTATACGTGATTTTCATAGAAAACATAGTAATGGTTGACTAATAAATAAAAATTCATTTTCAAATTTTGAAAAAGTGCTTAAAATGGTCTTTTTTTTATTTTCTAAAAAAACATGTCTTCCCCATTTTAAAATACCCATTTATACACTAAATAATAGTCCCAAGTGCATAAAAAAATGTTTGCTTCTTAATTATAACAAAACATTGATTTATTGAAAAATGGAAGTCGATTAGAAGAAAAAATTTTTTTCTTCCTCCGTCATAAATTTACTATTTCTAGGTAGTAGAATATATTCTGATCGTTAAAAAAATTTTTGGAGAAATTTTGAGCTGGAGCTCCAATTCTAAATAATTACAGATGTGATTATGTACAGATTATATTTATTTATTTATTCACATATTTCGCTACATATGTATGTACAAGCTACATACATTGAAATAAATTGCAAATGACTTATATTAAACAAAAATAAACAAAAAATAAAGCAAATCTATTGGGGAAGGGGAAATAGGATGAGTTATTGTAAGGGCTGGTTGGGTAAGTAAGAAGGTTCTATCAACATGGAATGCGAATATTGGTTATTTTTTGTAGTATTCTAATAAAGAATTTGATGAGTCTGTAATTATATATGAATTTCAATAAGGATTTTGTACCAAATTGAGTAATTTTATTTTAACTTCATCATATTAAATTACAAAATTGCTGCAAAATATTCAAATTGCTGTAAAATTTTCATAAAACGCGAAAATATTGAGTTTTCCATGCTCATTTGCACGGAATTCTAATTTTAGCTTTACATACTGGACAAACTAAACCCTGAAATCTCCTCTGCATTAGTTTTCATCTATTTGAAAAATTTTGGCCGCCATATTAGGTCAGGTAACTTAAATTTTCAAGTTAGTGGCTATACTTAGGCCTCTGAGATATACAAAATAGGTACCTAGGTACTCGTACTCAAGTTATCACAAATGTGAAAAACTAAAATGTTTTGTGATGTTCGCTTGATGTAAAGTGGCTTTGAAAAGTAAGTACATATGTATGTATGTATTCTGCGTGCGGAAATGGATACAATGCTTTGGGACACATTCCTGACATTGTATTTTGCAAACGCTTCATTATACGGCAAAAATAAGAGTGACCATTTTTTACAGAATTTTCTGATTTTTATTTTTTGTAATAACTCTAATTAACCTTGGAGCCATAGACAACGAAATTATCGCAAAAAGCATGAATTTCGTGAATTTTGAGCATGAATAATCTTTTAAGCACTAGCAATATCGTTCCCTTTTTTTAATACGCTTTTAAAACAACGAACTAAAGCGATAAAAAAAAGGTTAGTAACCAACTTTTCCGAATAAAAAACGACTAAAGAACTAAGAAGGATGTCAATAAAAGTCATGAAATTAAAAAAAAAACATAACTCGTTAACTGTTAATCTGAAAAGAGTCGTGGAAGCTGATTTCAATAAGTAGGTACTAAATGGAAAAAACAATATTCAGTCAAATCAAAAAGGTAAAACCTTTTATTAATGAGCTAACAATTTTTATATTAGTAAGCGTGAACGGAGCCCTCATAAAGGAGCTATATTTTTTATTATTTTATGAGTAAAACTTGTAAAATCTTATGAATTGAACTCCACCAGCATTGAAAAATCAAAATCGAATCAACTGTAAAGGCACAAGTGACAAAACACAATTGCATGTCAATAACATTTCAAGAAGCACAAAGTTGGTAAAAGACTCTTATAAAGTACTACAGTTTAAAATGTTGTTGAGATTACTTCCAATTTGAATGAAGAAAATTTAATTTATGAGACTTGTTCCTTTCATAACGCAAAACAATTAAGTCCCATTAAAATACTGAGCAGACTGTGCAGAGGAACGCCTTCGCGGAGCATTAAGCAGGCAAAAGATTACCGAGTACCTGAGCATATAAACTGCTCTTGATCCAGCATACACCTTCTTAATAAAGTGCTCCTTACAGCATTTAATCCTCATTTGTCAATATTGCCCGGCCAGAGTCGTTATATTTGTACGTGCAAAGTGTAAGATATATATAGGTACACAATATGCCTCCCTCTTTGTACGAAAAGAAGCCGGCCGTATGCGAAAAATCGTTGTATCGTTATATATGTACATACACGGTCCCTTCTGCAGCTGGCATACGTACAAAATCGATAAACGAAATAAAACCAAAAACGAAAACAGAAAAATGCGAAACATAATCCCTGGAGGCATCTAAAATCCCTTTCTAGACTAATAAGCCGTCAGCTGGCATACACGAGCAGGCGGCGAATTAAGCCTCACGACGAGCAACCCGGAACCGACAGACCCCTGGCTTAAACTGAAAAATCTGATAAAGATAAATACAAACCTGATAGCGTAAAATCGTAAAAGATTCATTACGTTGAGGTTTCTTCACCGTTGATTGAAGATAGGAGCAAATCAAAATCGGATTCACGCACAATTCACTTGAACTAGACACTTCCTACTTCTTCGCACTAGACGTAAATCTACTGCCGCTGCACAGACGACTCCAGACCCTGTACAAGGTTCCAGACGAACCCGATACTTCTTCTAACACGTACGACCCTGATAAAATCTAGACGCAGACTGATTCAGCTTCACCTGCAGCTTTCTGTGTTCCTTCAAAATGTGAAAACGACACCAAGAGAAGCCGAAGTTCATGGATAGACTGTGCATGCCTATGGACTTATGGAGTTGGAGACTTCATTATTTCCAGATCTGAGGTCTACGCTTCTTCTCCAGCTCTTCTTGCTCGGTCCCGGTCCCGTCGCGAGGTGTCTGCCTGGATGGTAAGCTCTTCCTCCTCTGTCAGGCGGCCGAGCATAACAGTAAAAACCCACAAGGTATATGACGATGACTGTTAATGTTACTGGTATCTGGTGGTATAGTCGCGTGATTACAGCCTCTGCACTCTTGCAGCGCTCTTCGCCGAGAAGAACCACCGACTGCTGGCACTGCCTGAAAGACTGAAAGTCATCAAAGAGGAAGGCTCGCCCCAGAGCAGTGGAACTATGACCATCATCTCAATGCGCAGCACCATGGAAGCCCACTTGGGTGCAGCGTGCAATATGCTGGGTCCGCAAAGGTTCAATTGGTTCCCGTGAAAGAAACAGGGAGACAAGAACCGAGCCAGCACTGGAAACCCGCAGACACTTCTATAGGTGGATACGTGCGTGAACTCTGACCAGGAGGCACAACTGGAACTGTATCCAAGGTGTAATCCAAAGCTGTTTTCTGGTCAACCGACTGCTCGGACAGTCTTGTATGGAACATATTCCATGCTGGAAGCATAATGCTCCAACGTATGTAATTTACGCACCACGTCCGATTGAATTAATCATCTACATATGTATGTTAATGCCCCAGAACTACTGGCCCGTGTACTGTGTCGTCTCCTCGAATTGATATCGTGAGATATTTCAATTTTGGCGACAGAGATGTAATCTTCCCGGCCACCCGGGATAGTATACCCATAATATTGCACATTTAAGGGATACATTCCTATATTTGTCCAATGTGAAAACCTCAAGAATAGTCAAAAATGTACAAAACTCTGGTGCCCTTAGAGCGCTTTGACCCACATGTGGATTGTGCTTTTCTCCATAGAAGACTGAATAACAAATCGGTGTCGGTTTTAAAGATTAATGCAGAAATGTCAGAATATATTTTTGGAGACAAATATACATATGTAATGTATATATATCTCAAAACTAAAGAAGATGTTCATTTATAAATAACGGATACTTAAAAAAGTATTATTAGAATTTAATGAAATGAAATTTGATTTCCTTAATATCGCATTCACTTCACTACCAAATGGTTTGACTATGGACTCAAATAATAAATTACAATATTTGAACTTATTTTAGAGGCACTCAAGTAAATTCACTGAACTAAATACTACCTACATACTTCAATTTGAATCTAATTCTTATTAGTTACTTAATCTACTACCATATTTATCGCTTTGAAAGCATATGCTCTTCTTTGGAGTTTATTTATTTTGCTTACAATTATAAACTTTCCTTAAGATTAAGAATTTTATACCATATTGGCAATATTGTCCTTAAAAAATTATGTGAGGTCTGATAAAAGTAAAAATTATACTTTTCTTTTGTTGTTGTATGAACCCAATACTTAATTTTTGCAATTTGACAAATTTGCATCTGTAGCACTCACGGGCACAGAGAGTATGAATAGCTTGTGGAAAACTTTAAAGGCCGCACGCTCGCACGTTCGGTCGCATCAAGACTGAACTCAAGTACAAACGAAAACAACCGCAGCTCGGCTGCACTACGGCGCAACCACATTTAATTCCGAAGCAGTGGAAGATGTGAAGGCTCTTTAAATTGAAGAATATCTCTTAACAATTATATTTTTAAAATTAAAAACTAATTTTTATTAGTGAAGTGTTGCCGCCACCTTCCACTTAAATGCCCGATCTGGTTCAACTACGAACTCAGTCTAGATTTGGAATCGGTAAGCTCTCGAAAGATTGATATTTATTTAAATTAGAAATTAAAAAATGTATCAATGCATAATAATATACACATAATATACAATATATATATATATATATATATAATACGTATAAAATGTAATATATTATATACATACATATGCATATATATGTACATATACATACATACATATCTTTATAATGCAAAGAAAACATGTTAACTATAAAAATGTACACTTACAATAATTAGCTCTTGCCCCTGAAATAAATGTTTGCACATCCTGCATGAATGCCCATGAGCATACCTATATTATACATATTTATTATATTTTATTTAATTAATTCGCATTTAAATAAGTTATGTATATTAACTTCAACAAATTGAGAACCTTTGTACATTTTTCACAAATGTAACCAATTATTGTTGATTGAATGGTGCCGTACAAAGTTAGTTATATCCAGAAGGCATAGAGTTAGAGTATTTCCCCATATTTACTACATATTTTACAATGTACTGCCCGCCGGCCGTGGTGCAGCTGAAGTTCCATTCAATATTTATTACATGTTTGGCAGCATCGCCGTAATGCGACCAGGCTGCAACCCAATATTTATTACATATTTCACAATACCGCCGTTGTGCGGTAAAGGGCGCGGCCGAGCTACAATCTTACATTTACTAATGCGATCGTTATACGGCCAAACATTGTAACCCATAGCTGATTTGTCTGGCAACAAGACCCCGTGCGACACAAGTAAAACATTATAATTACCATTAAGTAACATTAATATTGGGTCAACAGACACCATAAAGACAGCATTCTTTTTGTGTTTTTATAAGCTATATTTTTACTAAGAATGATTTTTTCGATAAAATACTTAGTTTTTGAGTTATTCGCGAAAAACCGTTTGAAAACGTGGTTTCTTTGGTTGAAAAATGCACACTTTCATTCGCGAATAATTCGAAAAGTATTGACTTTGAATAAACTTTATAGAACAAAAGTTGCTTAGAATTAGTCAATCTATCCATTTCCCGACTTTTTTTCAATCAGTTATTTTTCACCCCTAAGAAGGGGTGGCATCCAAGGTAAAAGTACCCATCGGCACAGGGTCAACTTTGAACTTGGGGGTAAGTGGAACCTGAATGCAAATTTTCATGCAAATCGGTGCTGTTTGAACAAATCGAGAAGGAAAGTCTCCATTGACTGGACTGCAAAGGGAATACTGGAAGAAACTCTAATAAAGGCAAAAATACATTTTTTCGACTTATCCGGTAATAAGCATGTATTTATCGTATTATATGTATGAAAACTCAGAAAATTTCTTTCAATTTCTTTATTTTGAAGAATCTTTCAGTATTCTTTTCTTGAAATGGATGGAAATACCTTTAGTCTATGGATATTTCTAATTTTTATATAAAACTTTGAGACAAAAAGCAGAAAATTGCGGTAAACTTTGTCGTAATGTTATAAACAAATATTTTGGGAAATATAAAGTATGCGACAAACTTTTTTAACATATTCTTTTTTATTTTTTTACCTACCCCAAATCAGTGTCGTTATGCAGGACTTTCATTTAATCATTCTTAAGTTTTCAAATAAGTACTCTTCGTGACACTCGACACTTTAGGTTTTTAAGCTTTGACACTTTACGTTTTTAAACTTTGAAATAAGTAGTCATCCATCATATATCTTGTTTTTAAAATTGCGGTAGATAACGCCTAAGTACCTCATCAAGCTTAAGAGAAACGTAATATTTTATATGTTCTTATACTCAAAAACAATTCAAACATGTTTTTAGACCACTTTAAAATCAATTTAAATTGTCCCCATTATCCGAAGACTTCAATAGAAATTTTATTATTTAACTAGCAAATGCCCGCGACTTCGTTCGCGTGATATTAATTTTATTACTTTAATTGATTACCGTCAGTTTAAATTGTATTCTCAATAGTATAGAAGCGCTTACGAAACGCAATTCAAAATAACTGAAATTAAACAAAACTAAGTACGCTCTAGGGCTGTGCGTCGCGGCAAACGATAAATTTTTCCTTTTACTTTATCTTATATTTGAGTTTTCATTAAATACAGCTTATAATAATCACAGTACTATTACAAAAAATTATAAAAAAGACGGACAAGTGCGAGTAGAACTCACGCCTTGAGGGTTCCGTATCGTTATACTTTATAGTTATCTATTAAATTTGAATTATAAAACAAGCCACGCCCCGCGCGAATTATAATTATTATTTACTTAGGCACCTATTACAGATTTATTATTAGAAAATAATGGTTCACGGTTTATGCCTAAGGTTTATGTTTATGAAATTAAATGTTTTTTTTTTTTTATATTTGAGTTGATTGAATGAAAGGTAAATTGCGGTTTACGATTTATGACGTATTAAAAAAAAACTACTTACTAGATCTCCTTCAAACCAATTTTCGGTGGAAGTTTGCATGGTAATGTACATCATATATTTTTTTTAGTTTTATCATTCTCTTATTTTAGAAGTTACAGGGGGGGACACACATTTTACCACTTTGGAAGTGTCTCTCGCGCAAACTATTCAGTTTAAAAAAAAATGATATTAGAAACCTCAATATCATTTTTGAAGACCTATCCATAGATACCCCACACGTATGGGTTTGATGAAAAACAATTTTTGAGTTTCAGTTCTACGTATGGGGAACCCCCAAAATTTATGGTTTTTTTTTGTATTTTTGTGTGAAAATCTTAATGCGGTTCACAGAATACATCTACTCACCAAGTTTCAACAGTATAGTTCTTATAGTTTCGGAAAGAATGGCTGTGACATACGGTCGGACAGACAGACAGACATGACGAATCCATAAGGGTTCCGTTTTTTGCCATTTGGCTACGGAACCCTAAAAACCGCATCATAAAATACTTCAGTAATTTTTCCATGGTTCTCGCACAGACACCAAGCGAGTTATGATTTTATTTATATAGATTACTATTATAAAAATTGAAAAAAGGTAGTAGGTATATTTTATAACTTCGAAAATTCAGTTTCGAAAGTATGTTTGAGGAATATTTACTATGTAACGACCCAAACAACGACACCCATATCGATTTTTAGGTTTATTTACCCCATTTCACCCCATTTCACCCCCCTTCGAAAAATCGCGAAATACGTATTTGCTTATTTGTTTTTAGGAGTACTCCTATGAAGTTTCAAGTCGAAATGTCTATTTAATATTTTTTCTCCATACAAATTTTGAACCCTCATTTTACCCCTTTAAGGGTTGAATTTCGAAATATCCTTCCTTATTCCTTGTATACATCATGAAAGGAATCTCTGTGACAAATTTCAGCTTTTTAGGTCCAAAGGTTTGGGCTGGGCGTTGATGAATCAGTGACTGGAGTCAGGACTTCTCTTTTTATATATTAGATAATGGGAAATTGCATGATTACGAATTCTTTCTAATTTATAACTGATTTTGATAGTGAAACAACACAAGAGCTCTAGAAAGCAAGTGGGTGGTTATGAGACATATTAAATCGTATTTACATATTTTCCTAGTCGTACAAAAAATTGTTTCAATATTTTGTAGAATTATATTTCTTAAGTTCATGCTCAGAAAAATATTTTGACAATTTTAATGTAATTAAATTGGATGGGTCCGGGATGGACCGGTGTATACATATTTCAGATATTTTTATTTAATTTGTTCTACTTTTGATTGCATATTGATGAAGATTTTCCTAAGCTACTTATGTTGGCTCTCACATTATAAACATTACATTTCTTTTCCCTCCCTATAAAGAAAAATATTAATCCATGTTATACATATATGTATTTCTTAAGAGCATCCTGTAGCAAAAGGTCTTAAAGCCAACTAATGGACTTTTATGTCTTTCAGTTTCCTAATTCCATCTATGAAATTCATTTAGTATTTATATTATATGTCTTCGTTTATACATAGAATCTTTATGGCGATGTTGCATTTTTCTTGGAATATATTTCATTATCGGCTGTAATTGAACAGCAACAAAATTATTGAGAAGACTTAAAAGTTATTTAAATAAATCAAATTGAAAAATATTAGAAAGAATAAGAGTAGAGTTTTTAAAATAATCATTCAAACAATAATTTGTTTTTAACTTTTTTCAAATGTAGTTAGTTATTACAATTGGAGCTCCTGGGATGCAATTATTTCAAATTTTGATACGAATTGTTTCATTTTTATCAAAAAGATAGAATCTTATATTTTAGTCACCGTACACAAAGCTGCCATTCTAGAACTTTTGACATTCAAAATCATGCTTATTTTTAAAATACCCTCAAGAAAAATTCTTTTCCTGCTTATATCAACATTTCAGAAGACTTGTTTACGCGCAATCTGATCCGGTTAAAATCTGAATAAAAACTGAAAATTCCTTTTCACACACATTCATACATATAATGACTGAATGGATATATATTTTTGTTATCGTTTAATGCTCGGTTAAATAAACTGAGTTCATTCATTGCCCAAAGGAATTTGAAAACCAAACCTTTGGAGAACATTACGACACAAACAATGGGTAAAATTGCACCCTCCGTAACATTTGACTTTTTATGCATCGAAGCGTTTTAAATCGGCAGACTTTCCGCCCTTTTTTACAACAACAACACAATTGCAGATCTTTGCTATTTTCAGGGCTATGTAAAAGGTTTTAACTGTAATGGAATGTTAAATCATTAAAGCATACAAAAATAGCCTAGTCCTAAATCTCAGGCATTACTGTTTTAACAGAAACTATATATTTAGCCCAGATGTGAACAAGTATACTCTGCCTCTTGTTGGATCAAAAGAATCTTTTTTTTTTTGTTTTTTTTAACAGAGCGGGGAAATGCATTTACGCACCCTAGGTGGCCGAAGCCACCCGTGCGCCGGACTCCCCAGCTTGTCCAGGCCTACCGGCTAAAACCCCGCTCCCCGCCCCCAGAAGCTCAACCCCGGAACCGTCTAGAAGACATTACACTGGGGTGGAGTCCTATATAACCGCCTTCATCGAGGCACACACACTGACACACGCTCCGCCCATCGGGCGGACCTCCCCTCCTCCCTAAGCCAACAGGAGGTCCCTTAAAAGCCCCTGGTGTTGTCAGTCTCCTTCTGGCGAAGGATCCCCCTCACGAAAAAGGCAAGCTTTCGCCAGAAATCCTCCCCTACTATATTGTCCGGGGTTATGCTGCCCGTCGCCGCGTCCAACTCGGTCCTCTCCGCTCTACAACGTACACATTCGAAGGATGTGTGGAGAGCGGAGTCAGATGGGGAGTCGCAGTATATGTCGCACGAGCTCGGGACCTTCCCATAAAGTAGAGGAATGGCCCAAAATGCCCGTCAGCATTTGAATGAGTTAATAGTCCACCTCACCATGCTGACGGTCCAGCCAGGTGTCAAGCTGGGGAATAACCCGAGCTGTCCACCTGCCCCGCGCCACCCCATCCCACCTCTCTTGCCAGAACGCTAAAATCCTGGCCCGGGCCAATCTCGCGGCCTTCCCCCCAAGATAGCTTGCTTCCAGTGAACGGACTATCATTCCCTCGCTAAGAAGTTAATAGGTTTAACCCTACGACCACTAGCACCTCCGGTTCCGAGACCGTACGATAGGAGCTCGCGATGCGGAGCGCCGCACGGCCTTGTACCGCAGCAGTACGCTTGCAGTACTTTTCCCACCACATTGCGTCGGCCCAGACTTCTGCTGCATATAGCATTATGGCCTCGGCGCGCGGTGCGAAGCAACAGACGCCTTTTCCAGGGCCTTGGGTCCACCAATGCCGGCCATGACCCTGCTCAGAGCCGTCGTCGCACTGTCAGGAACTTACCCAACACATTAGCTGATTGAGCCTCGTTTGAGCCTTCACGACATCCCTCGCAGTAATAAACGCCGCGATGTCGTCGGCATACCCAACCAGGAAAGACCATTCTAGCATCTCCATACGAAGGATCCCGTCATATGTATATTTCCATACGTGGGGACCCAGTATGGAGCCCTGGGCCGCCACTGTCGAAAGAACCCTCGTTTCCGGGCCGTCCTCCGTCGCAAAGGTGAGGGTGTGATCTTTCAGATAGTCCCTCATCATCCGCAATAGATATTGAGAGACCCTGATGTCACGCTCTAGCGCATTGAGCGCGTCTCCCGCCTTACCGAGTAGAAGGCGTGTTGCGCACATCAAGAATGACCAGCATGCACACCGGGCGAGAATAATGATTCCCGCATTCGGTGGCCCGGGCCGCATAGACTACCTCCTGGATAGCATGGACCGTCGACCTCCCTTTCGGAAATCTATACTGCCTCCCGGAAAGGTCTCCAGCAGCCTTAACGGCCGCTTGGAGCCGAGACTTCAGGAGCTTCTCCAATAGCTTGCCGGCTGTGTCTAGCATACACAGCGGTCTGTACGACCCGGGGACTCTATTGGTCCCTTATCAACTATTTTTAAGATCGCTAACGGCTTCCTGAAGGCCCCACACTCGCCTGATCGCGCGATGTATCGCCGAGCACCGGTATTCTCCGCTACCTCCGGGCTAAGGAAACATTCCAGGGACGCGGCGCACGTCGCAGCCTTATGGCCCACTCCTCCGCACCGAAAGCAAAGCTTGCCACGATCCGGCTCCTTGCAGGCCTGGCTTTGGTGATTGTACCCCAGGCACTTAAAACAAGTAGCTCTGGGGACCAACTACCTGACGCTACTCGCGGACCCGACAGCACCGTTCAAGGCGTCGGAGAAGACTGCTCAGGTCTCCGAGGTGCACTGCCACAGCTCGAGCAGGACTTCGCCAGACCTGGTCTGCCGGCCTTCACTTTGACCCCGCAGCTCTCGGGATCGACCGCCTTGCGGACTGGTTAATTCATGAGCACTAAAACGCATACATCTCCCGCTGGCCTGGCCCAACGACACCAACAGTGAGCAGCGATGATTCACGTTTCAGTTTATTTTTTTTTTTTTTCTTTATTGAAAACAAACATTTTTTTTCAAATTCATATACTGGATGGGAAAAAAAACGGGGAGGCACTCCGGGAGTGACCGATGTTGGAAAGCTTGGCCTCGTTTATTTTTTGCCTTATTTTTTGTTAATATAATAAGATATTCGGTGTGTAGATATTATGTGTATGTATAGCCCGTATATTACATGCTTTGCATACATATAAATGTACACTATATACACCTTATTATCGTAGAGAGAGAAAGAGGAAGGGAGTCTTATTAGGGGGTTCCCGAATCTTATACGATGTATATAAGACTAGCATTCCCATACATGACGTCACTTCCGTCCCCATTTTTGTAGTCGTTTTTACTTGCAGAGTACCAGCGTTCAGAACGTCCGAAAAGAAAGTCAAGCTTTCAAAAATAAAAAAGTAGTATTACCCGAATGGCAAAGTATTTTAAAAAGTTTCAATAATTACTAAATAGATAAATCTAAGAATATTTGCTGGTCCGTCGGAACACGGAATATGAAAAAAAAAATTTCTTTTTTTAATTAAGAAAACAAATTAAACAAAACGATTGCCCACGGTCGGACCGGTCTCAAAAATTCCTATATTTATCAAAGTTTTTTTGATAATTTTTTCAAAAAAATCTAATGGGGCATATATTTCGGAAATCAAGTTTTTTTGAATTAAACTAAAAATAAACGGTGAAGGCTAAAATTTTTCATAAAGTCGTATTTTTTTCCTTAAAGAGCATTTAAAAACATGAATTTAAAAAAGAACGACCCGATTGGTGCATTTTTCGCAAGGTTATGAGCTTTTGAAAAACAAAACCTCGAATTTTGAAAAAAATTCATATCTGTAAAATGGATGGTCAAAACAATTTTAAAAAATTCATGAATGCGTTTCCCATCAGTCTCAAAAAAAAATTTTAAAAAAATCGGAGGGGGTGACCGAAAAAAGTGGTCGATTTGGTATGGAATGCCCCATACGCATATGTCAATTTTTTCTTAGAATATGTATACATATAGTAGACTATTTGGACGTCCATATAATCGATGGATATTAGGTGCATGAAAGTGTAATATTTATTAAATGGCTATACCTTTCATTTTCATCAAGCAGCAACTGATGATAGGTATCTCTAACCCAAAGGTCCGTTTCGGGTAAAAGTTCAAATTTGATAATTTTACAATTCGATTCGACCACGCTAATTTAAATCGATTTCATGCAACCCAATGATACGAAAACTGTGGTCTGAATGGAATTTGCGAGGATCATAAAAACATCTCATTCATCAATCAAGTAGCACCCAAAGAAGTAGCCGGAAGGTGATATCTTCGTGGTTTCAGATTGAATCGTTAGCATTGCCCCTGTGCTCGGGAATGACGAATGGAAGTTAAAGAGCATCAAGGTTGTACTTGCATTTTACGGATGATTTTTAATTTATGCCATAAAAAGAATGGAAACATTCTTCGCCCGCTGTGCGTCAATCAAAACAGCACACGGCAGCCGTCCAAGCTAAAGCCCCTCTTCGGTCGAAGCTGCGGCCTGGGAATTCCTGACGGTTCTGAGTATATAAATTGCAATTAATCGCACGACACTTATGTGTTTTCCACCAGTAATATATTAAGTGTGAAAATTACCATTTACGACTTCCCGAGTGCGCGCTGAATGTCTCGCTAACGACTAAATGATCAACGTACGGACGATTTTGCCAATTTAAGTCAATTAACTTGCCAAAGAAGGATGAGAAAAAAGCAATTTTTTCTTGGATGGACTTAGTTTTCCATTATACCTGCTTTTTGTTGAATTGCTTCGGTGAATTTTGTCTATGGAATTTCCGAAGATAGAACAGCGGTTGCTCGACGAAGGTACTTAGTAAATCGTTTTATATATGTATGTATGTATAATATGTATAGCAGACAAAAATATAAAATTAGTACAATTGTTTGAACTACATACATACATATCTATGTATGTATTTTTAGAAAACCGTTTAAAAAAAAACCAAAACGTCAAAAACATTTTCACAATTTGATTTAAGTTACATACAATATTCCGATTGTCTAAAAATGTTCGATCAGATCGGACAACTTAAAAATATATGAGCCGTTCACCGTAATTAAGTTGGCGCGCAAAATTATATCTTTAATATCAGTCTTTTTTTATTATATTACAGTATATACCTACTTGTAAAAAATTATTATATTACTATATTATATGTGTACTTGTAACAAAAAAAAAAAAAAAATACAGAAAATTTAGTTAAAAAATCATGAATAATAAAAGAGTTTTATAAAACTAACTTATATCAGAACATTGCTCCCTTATTGCTTTTCAAGAATGACCAATTACTTAAAATAAAAAAATGTATGAATGAGATATTTACGAATTTAAAAAATGTATTTCTTACGTTGATGTGGTTATTTGTTTTTAGGGTTTCGTACTGTAGGGTCTAACGGAACCCTACTGTTATGGCAACGTTATCCGTCCGTCCGTTCGTCTGTTAAAGACTTTTATCTTCTAAAAGAAATTACATCTCGAATTGAAATTCACATATAATACATACTACAAGGATTTATATCTTGGTCCAAAACGAAACTCGTATTTAAAGCTAAAAAAACTTTATTTGAAGGGCTCACCATACATGCAAAAAGGGTGAAACAACATTTAATTCTACCTACATATGCTTGGGGGGTATCGTTGCAAAGAGCTTTGCTAGCAGAGCACAAATAGATTTTTAAAAGTTGTTTCAAAATCATGGTTTTTAGACATATTTTGTTACCACCTGTATCACAAAAACGGCTTTACGTGAAAAGCTGTAAGTTATGCACAATATTACTAATACTCTGTGCTTAAACAACTAATAGTACTAATAATAATTTATTATAAGTATGTACATACACTCCCGTGCATAAGTATTCGAACACTTTAAACGCAGTAAGCTGTTGTGGAATTATAAAATACCATTATGGTATACATATACCCGATCAATGGCTGTGGTATTATGCACTGAGAAAAATAAAATGTAAAATCAAAAAAAAACGTAGGTAAAAGTAAAATAAAACGTATATAGATTTTGCGCAAAATGGCAAGCATTTTGAAATTAAATACCTAATTGTTTTAATTTTACCATTTTTGTTATTTTTAAAATAAATTGTGATTAGTTAAAATAAAAAGTATTTTTATTATTTCAAACACATTTTATTTTGAAAAAAAAGTTATACACCTTAAAATTAAAAAAAAAAATACTTAAAATAATAGAACGCATTATTAACTTCAAAAACATTCCATTTTGAAAGAAAATTGACATAATGTTAAAATGAAAAAAAAAATAATTTAAATTAAGAAACATCCTTATTCAGGCTAAATGAAAATCTACTTTAAAAAAATGTTGTTTTTAAAAGTGATTACTTTTGAATTAAGAATGAAAACAATAAAAATTCAAATGCTCAAATAAAAACTACTATTTAAAATATTTCTTAAGTCTCACAACTCTGAGACCATTACATAAAAAATAAGTATGAATAGGCGGACCATCGAATTTATTTAATTTAATGACTTTCATTGTCAGTGGTTCTCCTAAAACATACGACACAAAATGGTTTTCGTATCTTAACACCTCCAATTCTTTGCAAATAGTATAACAATCTTGTGATACAGTTATAACAAATTCAATAATTTCATAGATTAAGGGTAGTGAAGAACTAAGAGGTGATAAGCTCAAATGATAACCTGCCTTATATATAACACCTTCAAATGTTACTTCTTTAACAACCATTGCATTTGAAAGATTTATTTCATTACGAAATAACTGTTCACAATCTAGGAATTGTACGCTTTGGTTTTTGTCATAATACAAAACCTCTTCTGAAAAACCATTTGTTAGAATTAAATTTGAAAACTTTATTGCAGCTTTAATTGACAATGAAAGAGGAATATTTACGCGGGATGAAATATTGCGAGCGTATGTTTTGTGAATTCTGTGTTCAGCTTCAAAACGAAAACACCAAAGATATTTTATAGGACCACACATCTTAATGGTTGTTGCATAATGCAACAAGAAATGGTGTTTTGGTTTTAAAGTGTCTTGAAATAATGAAGTATATAAACGATGATGCTCGGAAATTAAGTCTCGTAAACTTTGTAGAGTACTCTCTTCAAAAGAAGGTAATAATAAAATATCTATAATTTTAATAAGAATAGTAAGAAAGCTATAGACTTCGTCATTATGTGGAACTAAATCTCCGATCATCAAAAGAATTAAATGACAAAACGTTTTCATTTCTTTGGATGTCATCTTAAAATTTGATGATTTTATGTGATGTTGCTCAATAGGAGGACTAACGTTCTTTATTTCTGTCTCTCCATATCTAAACATTTGTTTACGGTAGTTAAATGTTTCTAACGTAAAATATTTACGTACATTTATAAAGTAGTTAAGAACATGGGCTAAATCATATTTGCAGACACCAGAAAACAAATCATGCATGATATCACAAGCAATATTATCAGTTACATGGAAGGAAGAGATAATATTGAAAATTGAGTTTTCCTTCACACCTGTTTCTTTATTATTGTTAATTTCAATATCTTGATTATAGTTCACTCTAGACCGTAGAAATTCACTATATTCGACATAATCTTCTTGAGTTTGCAGTTTAGATCGCTTGCAAATTCGACAAAAATAAGAGGAATTAAACGAGCTATTATAGCCTAAAATAGTATTTAGACCCAAATTGTCACCTAAAATTTGTCCTAAACTCAAATAAATCAGAAATTGCCCCTCCTTTGTGTTCACTTTAATGCCTTCAGTTTCAAGAAATTTAATTTCACTGATTAGTGGACCAAGAGTAAGAGTATTTCCAAATGTATCCATATCTTTTACTTTAATAAATCCAGCTACAAAAATATTATTAAGTTTAGAAGACTGTCGGCATGGAAAACTATAATAAATACCGCAAACAGAATGACGACCCGAATGAGAACTTAACGGGTCGTTAATTTCGAACCCATCAAAATATAAGAAGTACGGGATTACAATTTTATTTCCAAATGCAGATTTTTTACTCTGCCACAAATCACCGTTTATAAAGTTACTAAGTATATTATTCTTTTCAAGTTCATTAATATTATTCAAGACCGATTTTAAAACGCCGGGTGATTCAAAAAATTTTCTGGTTTGAAATTTTATATCTAACAAGCAACCTTGAGATTTGTTTGATTCTATTGTTGGAGTACCACTTACTACTATTTCAGATAATTCATCACTAAAGGAAAATAATTTGGGATGTTGATACATATCAAGCTGTTCTAATAGTTTAAATAATTTATATTCGGTTTTAATGTCTTGAAAAGGATCACTCATAATATTCGCAATATTTATTAATTTTGTTCTCGTTTCATCTTCAGATGTTAAACTAAGAGACGAAAAAGCTTGTGAAATTGGAATTGAAAATAAATCTGTTATTTTATTTTGTATATCAATAACATCCGATCTGGAAAAATTAGAATTACTATGAAGATAAAGGGAAAAGTTTAATGCAGAGCTTTTCAAATGTTCTAAAAGGCTATCAAAATTTCCAGATCTACTGTACTGAACGTTGCATATTTGATCAGAGTTTTGAATCTTATTTTGAAGAAATGAGGTAGAAGGGGTACTGTGCTGGAGAAGCAATTTCTCCGATTGAGAAGAACTAGAACCGCAAGTAATTCCTCTTTTATTGTCTGGACATGTTAAAGAAATATCATTTGCGTGTTTACGCATATGACATTTATATTTATAGATATCTTGAAAAGTTTGGTGGCAACCATTTTGTTTACATTTAAATTTATATATTGAAGGTACGCCGTGTTTACATTTTAAATGATCAATTAAGTTTTTTACTGAAGAGTATTCTAAGTTACATAGAAAGCAAATTAGCATGGTTGATAATAAGAGATTTACTTATTCAATTGATTTAGCAAATTATCAACACAACTATAAGGTCTCTCGGTTTTGATACCATAAAAATATTGCTGTAAAAATATCCATACTAATTTGCTTATAGGCGAATACTCTAAATCAAAGAGAAATGCGAGTTTTATAACTACATCTATACATTTCAGAAAGTTAGTTAACTTATACATCAAATTATCGCATAAAACATAGAAATGATCTAATTTCTGGACCTCTTCTCCAACAACAATAATTCTAGGTTGAAGCCTAAGTTTTTTCTTTGCATACTCACTTTTAAGTTTATCTATTTTGGGTTGGACATCATTCATAGTTGTGACGTGTAAAACGAAATCTTCTTGGGCATCAGTTATTGTTGGCTTATATTTTCGATGTATCCTGCGCGGTTGTAATATTGCATGCATAAGGAGACATATGATGCAACTTTTTGAATCTGTATTAAAATATTGTTAATTTAAAATAGCAATTTATAAAATTATAAATAGTTAATAATAATTTACCTTTGTTTAATGCCTGGTCAGAAAGGCTTTTTAGCAATTCTAAGCTATTCGGACTTTTAATTTCTTGCATAAAAATGGTCTGGATTTTCTTGGAAAAGTCATCAAAATTGTTGAACAGTAAATCTCTTTTACCGGGGTACAAAACTTCAAAATCCAAATCAATCTAAAATTATCATTTGGTTTAAGAATTCAATTAGGTATTAAATAACACTCACCAACTGATATCCAAGTGTGTCTTTGTATCGAGGCCAGTGTTGCAAAATTTGAAAAATATCATTAGTTTTTGATGATTGGATATTATTGAGGCGATATCCTGCAGTAGATTTCCAATATTCACAAATTCTCGCCCATGGTTCGCAATTATTTTGCAACCATAATTGCATTGTTTTTACTAAAAAAGTAATGTTTGACTTCAATTATTTTATACGTAAAGTGATTTAAGAGATTGAAATTGAATAATAATTTCTTCATTTCTTGTTTCATTGTTTCATTTGAGCATCATGCCTTATTATTCAAAAAACCATCAAATTTTTTAATTTTTTAAGTACGAATCAATTTAAATACAAAATTTATTATAATACATTTTGTGAATTTCATTTGGTCTATGTTTCAAACAAAATTTTGAAAAAGTTTGAGGGTATGAAAGAAAATCAAGCAAGGGGTAAAAAGTTTGAGGGTATGAAAGAAAATACCAACGAAATACTTACATTCTTCCTCATTATCTGCACTCATTGGTAGATTTACTTTTCCCACTAAATGTTCGTTTCCGAACGTTGTTTCGCTTTTTTCTGTAATTGGTTTCATTTTAAATTTCATGTTACTAAACCGGTCGTAAAGCTTTCCACTCGGGTTGCGATTATTTAAGCGAGGCTGATAGTATATTTCCTATTATAAAAAATTGAAAGGAATTGTTAAATTGGACAACTTTTTAATTAACAAAGGCAGTATCTTACAGACTTTTCACACTTAAAATACTCTGCAATTGCTTTGGCATATCCTTCAAAATCCTGTGATTTTGGTCGTTTCTTATTTATCATCATATAGTCGACAATACAATGAACTAAGTCAGTTTGACTTTTTTTATTTAATACTTTATTAACTTTATAAAAGTTAAGGACCATTTGCCCTTTAATGCTGTTTTTAAGTATTGTTTCTATATTAAAACTTTCTGAACTTGACCAAGACAAGCCCGATATCTGCGACGAGTTTGTTGGAGTAAGAAAATTTGAATTCTCAGGCATATTAATCCATTCCACAACACTTGAATTCACTGATAAAGTATCACTGGATGTATTAGGAAATGGAATGCCCTGTTATATTACAAAGAGGATAATAAATTTTTAATTATTAAAAAGAAAAAGATAATTGCTGATAAAATGTAGATATTTTTAAATTTATTTTTTTTTTCATTTTATAATAGCATTTTACGAATTCCTTTACATAAATTCGGCGTATGAGTTTTAATTTGCTATATTTTTTTGCATGTGCTTTTTAAGGAGGGGTAAAACTCCATAAAATATATTCATACTTGCTTACCTCTTTTTCACGCCATTCCTTTAAATTGTACTTAAAAATAATTTTTTGACCAAACTGGGTTACGGCAGGGAACAATTTGTCAATTTCGTTTAACTCCATTAAACGCAAGACTTCCATGTTAACTCCGCATTGCATTAAATGGTGACAAGAGTCGTCTGTAAGGCCCCATGATCGAAATAAATAACATGCGTCATCACTTTCAATATTAATAAAACTTATATGTTCATTGTTTATAACCACTTCACAATTATTATTGTCGCTTGCCATTTTAGTTATTGCATCATGCTTGCACACAAAATAAGGCTGTATCTTAACCCCACAAAATTAAACACTGAATGATGTCCTTACAGTTGAACCAGAGAATTCTTAGTGACAGAGATTGTCGAGCAATAACCGTTAACAAAGGGTTCACTCTCGTGCAGCTAACGTAATTTCCGAATAGAGTAAACAGAGCCAAGAATGCGTAGAGCGCTTTGTTTGGAGTGTTAAGCACTTTGCGGGTTATTGGCTGATGGTGCTACTAATACATGGAAAATGTGCAAAACTGCCAACGATTTATCTCTGACGTGCGTTTTACGACGAACTTATAAAGTTATTAGTGTTCGTCCCTTTCCACTGTTTCGCTTAAGACAATTAAATAATACACTTGTCGTGTGTAACAGTGTGTGTTGTCGAATTCCAATTTAGAATAAAAAACTAAAGAAAAAGCATTTTGATATTAAATGGGAATATTTTAGGAAAACAGTGGAATCTTTGCTTCTATTAAATTAAGACTTTTTACATTTCAAAATGAATCTCTTCCTTTTTAACAAAACAATGCTAGACAACCGTTTTTATAAAACGTATTTTAAAATGATATGGGAATATTTTAAAATTACATACATGTAGTTGAAATTTCTATTGATTCTGAATTAAGAGATTTTATAATTTTAAAACAAATGCACACCATTTTAATACAACAAAGACTTCTTCATCATATTAAAAGGGAAAAATGTAAATTTAACAATTTTATTGTTTTACCAAATATATTTATTTTGATTTAAAATATTACGAAAATTTTTATATTAAATCCGAAAAGTATTTATTCCAAAATAAAATTTTTCTCTCAGTGTGTGTACAGGCATGATGAACAGTAAACTAGGAGATATTTGGGAGCAAAATTCAAAGTGTTCGAATACTTTTGCACGGGAGTGTATAACAGAAAAAAAGTTGTAAGTAATTTACGAACGTATGTCTTTCGCTTTAAAGTAATTAATTAAAATTTTATATTATCGATCATTAAGTTGAAATAATTTCAAATAATGATTAAAACTTCTTACTATATACGTTTTAATGCTTTCCGTAGTTCGGGACCCTTGATGCCCAAGTTTATTATTATTTTCCTAAAAAATTGCTCCCCAATTTCTTCCTCAGAAACAAAACTTACTCCAACTAAACACTGTATTTTTAATAAAATATTTTCAACTTAAAATACAAATTTTTTTTCGAACACCTCATGAAGTAATTAGTTTTCGTAATATTATTTCTTGCGAAAAAATGTGTCCTCAAATGCCTTTTCGAAATATACTAAAGCCGAATCAATAATTGCAAAAGTTGAAAAATTAATATTTTTTTTTAATATTTAAAAAACAAAAACCAAAAAAGAAATATTAAGGGGGACACCTAGTGTAGCAGCTCAAAAAACACGCTTATTTCAAACATTTTATTTTTAGACTAACCATATTTTTATGATATTTTAATGAATTAGGCCTTATAGAACATCTTCTAAAGTTGTTAGAAAAATTTTTTATTAATATTTTCGATACAAAATGGCAGCGTGGTAAGCGTTTCTATCAGACTCGTTGCAGTTGCGATGTCCAATTTGTGGAAGTAATTACAGCCCTTAGAGTGAACCTGGAACATCCTTTCAAAAAATTTCTTGTTAATAACATTCATAATTCGTAGTTAAACCTACAAAATATATAAAAAATTGAAAAAAAAAAGTATTTATTATAATTTGAAGTTTGAAAAAATTGTTCGATTTTTCGCATCAAATGTTAACCTATAAACATTTATAAATAAAATTCATAACAATAATTTATCAAAAATGTAGGTTCAACTACGAATAAAAGTTGTTTTTTAAATCTGGTAAAAATTTCAGCCCAAAATCTTTAATAGTTTTTGAGATATTACTCCCACAAACTTCGAAAATTAGGTCTGATAGAAATGCTTACCACGCCGCCATTTTGTACCGAAAAAATTAATAACAATTTTTTTAAGAACTTTAAAAGATGTTTTATCAGGCCTAATTCATTAAAATATCATAAAAATATAATTAGTCTAAAAATAAAATGATTGAAATAAGCGTTTTTGTTTTAGCTGTTACACTAGGTGCCCTCCTTAAGTTGGCACGGCACAAACAGTTCACTTTACTTTTTCTGCTTCAAAATTTACAATTGTTCCAGAAAAAAAAGTTGCGTTGAAACAGATGTTTGAAAATTGTAAAATTAGATGGAACGGAATGGTAATTTTCTTCAATTTTTTGTTTCACTAACAAATTGTTCCTTATTTGCTTCTTTAGAATCAGCAATTGCTTCAATTAAAAAGTGAACGTTCAATTAGACATTTGCAAATGAAAATAAAGGACAAGCTCCTCAAATTCTTCTTCAGAATTGTGGAAATCAGTTTTAAGAAAACCAATTTACTTTTTTAACAATCTTTATTGACATGAACTGTACACAGCGGTTGATGTCCGAATGTGTCTGATGCAGGAAGGAAGCGAAAATTGATGTCATCCTTAACTTGAGGGAAACGACGGCGTTATGTCTCCTTCTAGTTTGTGTTAAACAAGATGTTTTAAGGCAATAGAAGACAAGAGTACTTGATTATATGGACGCTACTACTCCCCCCTCAGTGACCTAATTCGGGTCATGTTATAAATCAAAGCGAAGGCCGCGGCTGAATTTTGTCTTCGTAGAGGTTTCGGGAGACGGGTAACTTCTGCTCCGGAACCCTTGAAGCCTCAATAAGCGGCAAATTCTTTGCCACCGATGGCATGGGTGCGTCAGGCAACAGATACGCTGGCTTCAGACGATCGATAGACACAACTGTGTCACGTCCACGAACACGAACGACGAAATACTTTTCCGATATCCTGACGACCTGAAAGGACCCTTGTAGGGCAGCTGAGCCTAGAACCATGTCGTGTAGCCGGCTTCGGACGAAGAGAGTTGAAATGATGAAGTTTGTTGACAAATTCACCTGTAGCAATCTATGATGAAGATGGGGTCAAAAATTCGTCTGGCAGTCGAATAGTCTCACCAAACACAAGTTCCGCCGCCGAAACGCTAATATCCGGTTTGCAGCACGCATTCCCATCACAACCGTCAGAGCATTGGTTCAATCATTAGACTCGTAACACTCAATGGTTGCCTTAAGTTACGATGTAGACGTTCCACCATATCATTAACATGAGTGTGGTATGCCGTGGTACGAAGATGAGTAATTCCGAAGAATCGTGCCAGTGATTGAAACAGGTCAGAAGTAAACTGTCGTCCCTGATCTGCGGTGATTTACAGAGGAACGCCAAATTGCGATATCGATCCGCTGAGTAACTCCCGGCCTATCGTTCTAGGTCGTCATGAATATGCTCGAATCTAGGTGCAGGCATATCGAAACTGCTAGTGGTGCTTTCGTATGTCGATTGATTTTTGATCGTTGGCATGAAACACAGGCTGTAACGCATGCGATGCAATCCCTTTGCATTGTGGGCCACAAAAACCTCTCTGAGACGAGTCTTGCCGAAGCTTTGGGTCCGGGATGACCTAGACCGTGAAAAGTGATGAAGACTCGTTGACGGAGCTGACGTAAGATGAAGGGGCGAGCTAGGCGAGTGGAAACATCACAATAAATGATTTTATCTTCGAATGGTAGCTTAATCAATTCTCGGTTGGTTACAGAATCCAGAAGATGATGAAGCTCCGGGTCCTGTGCCTGAGAAGCATGAAGTTCGTCAGTGGTCACTTTATATACATATATTTCTACTTTTTTATTATATATATTTTTTGATAAAGAATATTTTACATGATTTATTTTATATATTTTTTACAAAACATAAAGTTTTTCTTTTCTGTCTGCCTTTTTTAACATGAAAGGGAACTCTGATCTAATTTTATTGAAAAAAAATTAACCTACGACAATTTTTATTTTATTTTATTTTCAGTGAACTACTCTGCCTAAAGTTTTGCTTTCTCGATTGAACTCCGTACTTATTTATGACCGCACGTATAACCATAACGTTTCTGCAGCATCGCCACAAGCAACAATGTTGTTTGTTCTCTTATAAGAATTGAAAGTCATCACGAGTGATTTTTTTTTTGCTGCACCTCAGTCCTTTCAGACACTCGTTGAGTGGAGGAATCTTCTAAGTTGTTTAATCGTTGTGGGCCGAAGATAGTCTGAAATTACCTCAATGCAGGATGCAGGTAGGCGAATACCTTCTGCAGATAAATGGTGAATCCCAGGAAATCCACCTCAGGAACGCCGAAGACACATTTCTGTATATTGACGACAACCCCATAATGTGAAACAGAATACGAAAGTGGTCGAAGTACTTCTACTCAGTTGCAGATGAAACCAGTATGTTGTCAAGATATGGTAAATAAAAGTCGAGACCAGCAGTAACCTCATCGATGAAGCGCTGAAACGTTTGCGCAGACGGAGACCAAACGTCATAAATGGGAACTCAAATAATCCGAAAGGCGTGACAACTGCAGTCTTCTGAACGTACTCGCGAGCGACGAGGACTTAATTGAAGGCTCGGACCAAATCTGAGCCTAAACAATTCTATAAATTCATTTATGTAAAACGAAAATCCAACGGTTGCCCCCTATCCTTATGCTCGGCGACTCTCTCATCTAACCCTACAATTATTGCCAACCTCTTTGCTGAATTCTTCAGTCAATCCTTTAGCGATCTCGATTCCATCCCTGACCCTACCTATATGCAAAACTGTGCACAAACCTCCCTAGTTTCATTGTAATTGACCCTTCGCTAGCCGCCGCAAAAATATGTGCCTTCGTTGATGATTCCGGTCCCAGTCCCGATGGTATACTTTGCCATTGTTTTAAAGAAATGTGTTGCCCATCTAATTCAGCCTCTTACCGATCTCTTCCAACTTTCCCTTTCAGAAGGAATATTTCCCAATCTTTGGAAGGATTCTTATATCACTCCTATCCACAAAAAGGGTTGCAAGAGCGATATTTCAAATTACCGTCCTATTAAATCGTGGAAGATTTAAGCAAAATTCAAAGGGATAGGGTTGGATTCTTAGAAGACGTTCGCCAAATCAAACTCTCGTTTTAAAATAATTTTACCAATTCAATAAATAACTGACTCAGAACTTAAAATCTTATACGAAATTATAAAAAATAATCTAATCAAAAATAAAGAATTCACAATACTTCAATAAAAAAAAAAAAAATTGTAGCTTATCCAATGTCATTGGTGGCTGTGGTTCAATGCGCTTGTGATATCCGAAGCTGTCAAGATGGTGTTATTAAATAATTTGAATTGGTGTAAACCCAACACCTTAACAATACGTTCAGAATATAAACAATCACAGAACTGGCACTTGAACAAGCACAGCTCTAGTTAATGAGAATATTAATAATCAAGAGAGTTAGGCAGACACAACCTTTAGAATAAATTTGATAGGTCGGGATTCTTCTCAGTAAACTCGGCTTAGTTGGGACCTAAGAAATGTCGGCAAACACAGCCGTGCTGGGACTTAGAATATTTTGGATATGCTATATCTCAGCAAACTCAGCTAAATTGGGACTAAGGAAATGCTGTTGATATTCGGGATTGAGTTGGAGGTTCCTTTGGCTGCCTGTTGGGGAGTGTATTGGCCGAGATTTTGGTCCTGCCATCTCGGTATGGGTTCGCTCTATCACTCCTTAATTCTTACCCGTCTTCAACTCACAAAATCCTTTCACATACTTATTCTATAAGGTACATCACTTTTTGCAAAAATTGCAAAAATTAATTTTTTTTTTAAATTCCTAAATCAGAACCTCCCTTTAAGTAATGAAAGTTCAACGCGCAACTGCAAACAAATTATTAACGTTTGTACAGACATTTTTCAATTTTCGCAACACGAATTTAACCCACTTCCCAATGTCGTAGAGGGCTGAACAATTTTAAAAAAACATGTGTGGATTAGGTCTACTGGGGATACCTCGATAAAAAAAATTCTAAAACTACATTACGTATTCACAACCATTGAGTATCTTTAACTGAAACTAAAATGTAAAAAATAAACACAAAATTATTTAAAAACATGCTTTTCTAAAAAAAGTTAAAAAAAAGAACTAACTAAAAAGTAAAAAATAATGTTTTTACAAGAAAAATTCAATAATTAATTGTACTACATCCTTTAAAATGTCAATTTGAAAACAACCGAAAATTAACTAAAATGTTAATTAACCCTTAACGGACCAATACCGCCATATAAGCGGGATGGCACTTTTACTTACTGTGTCCAATGCCGCTTATATGACGGCAAAAATTATTTTATTAATTTTATCATTTTTATATATACCTACATGTTTACAATTAATCCAATAAGTATTATGCCAAGTCACTTCTGTGAATTTGTTTCGAATTGTTAATGTTTAGTATACAGTTTCTCTTCGTATGAAAAATAGCTTGGACCTGGCGGTAAGTAAACTTGAAATACTTCCGGACCGTCAAGGCTTAATGTTAAACATCTTTAATTTTTGACTAAAACGAATAGCGAGGGCCCTATGCAACAAAGGCACTCGCTAAACTATACAATTTGTACAAGCAATCAAGGGCCCACGCCACAGTATTTCAGTTGTTTATGAATATGTTCAACTACATAATCGTAAAATTTTTAATACTCTGGAATAGGATATACCCTAGGGTACGTTACGTTTGAGACTGAAAGTGTGTACGCTAAGGAAAACTCACAAATTGTATAAGAATAAGTTTTGAAAACACAAATCGCCAAATTCACAATTTTTGAGATATCTCGCTCTTCTACGGTTAATATCAAAACAAAATTCTGAAATCATATAAAATAAAGTTTTATTCTCACAGTTCAGTACATCTAGATAAATAAAAATAAATAAAAGTTAAAGCAATTAGGTTCAGAACTTTGGAACCCCGCAAAGTTGCAGATGTGAGTAAGCACCTAAGTGCGTGATGTTTTTGTTCTTGTGTCGACACCTTTTAGTTTCTTTAAAATAGCATTTCTAAAATTTTTATAATCTTGGCTAGCTTCAATTTCATCTCTGCAGTGACCCTGAATACGCAGTAAGCACCGTTCCATGTTATGTTTATCTCCTGTACGCACCTCCGCACGAAGTTCTTTTTCCAAATGATACGGCAGCCCTGTATCGCTTAGAGACTCCACTTCATCTTCTGTAAGCAGTAAGTCATCCTTTAAGTACTGCTCACACAGTTCATAAACTTCGAGTAGCTGTTCTGCCTCCGACTTGTCTCCGGAACGTTCCTTTTCCAGGAATTTGTGAAATAGTTGAGAGGCTTGAATATTTATAAGTGTTTCTTGTGCACTTAGTCTATAAATGCGCTGCACCTCTTCTACAGTCAATGCGGTGCAGCCACAAAAGCATTTAAGTAGCCGTTTTGCTGCCGATTGTACACCCTGAAAAGACAGCGGTGGTATAAATTATTAAAAATTAGCTATTCGGTAAATTTTTATTATTAGGAAAAAATTAAAAACATTATAATTATAAAAACACGTTACTGGAACTCGAGCGAGGAGTGATGTGACAATAGATTGACAGCATTGACAAAATGTCAGGGGCCCCGCCGAGGATCAGGGTCCCGTAGTTGGTAAATATTATAATATAACAGGTAAGCACTGAAGATTCAATTCTCTCAAGTACTTAATTATTTTAAATCAATTTGGGTTTTCAGATATTTGTTATGCATAGTTTTTGAATGCTTTTGTGATGACATTTTTTAGGCCTGAAAACATCAATACGGCTTTAACTCTAATGGAACGAATAGTGTAGTGCTAATTTTGAGGTATTGGGAACTAGCATTTGTTTGGAGCTACATACGCAAGAACATTTATAGCCGACAAATCAATTGTTTCAAGACATGGTTCTGTTTATTAAAACTGCTTACCGCATTTTTAAAAAATGTTAGCCTATACATGATGGCACCAATGCTAGTTAAGTTAGCTAAGGTTCTGCGAAACACTACGAATAGCTATAATTAAAACAACGACGAGCTCAATTCATTGAAGGCCTTAGTCTAAAAATTTTCCGCGGACACAACATTGTGTTGTCAAGACAATCAATCGGCTGAGGGTTATACAAGGTGGCGCAAAAGTTGTCACCCGATGTTTTTTGATTGTAATTTTTATTTATGAATGAAAAACTTTAGTTATGCTTTTGGATTATGTTTATTTAATGTCTTAAATTTTTTTTCATTAAGTCGAGAAAATGATATCGGTCAAGTGGCCGCAGTCAGAATTGATGACTATACTGGCAAGATTTATGGCATTGCCAGAAGGTGATGACTTTTTCGCCACCTTGTATTATACATATAAATGCAACTAATGGAGCCATCAAACAGAATCATTTTTACCTTTTAAATAGCTTTACTTTTCTGTAATTTTTAAAAGAATTGCATTTAGCATAAATAATTTCAATTTTTCGGACCACAATCTTTGGAAACGTAGGCATTCTTGCTCATTTATTTAAAAAACTGCAAGATATGAAATTAAAGCAAAATAGCACATAATGAGCGAAATTTCTATAAATGCACTGGTAAATTTACACAAAGTTTCATAATGTCTAGATAAAGAAATGCAGCTAAATATGGTGTGTTATCCAAATGAACAAAATATAGTTAAGGTAAGTGTTATTTGACCATTTAATAGTCAAAAGAGTAGTTAGTTTAAAACAATTTTAAAACGATGTATTAATTTACCAGTGCGTTTATATACATTTCGCTTACTCTATAAGGAATAGCTTTTCACCTAATAGCTGTTTTTTTTCAATGAACAGGGTGGAGCTTAAAAAAGTCAAAAAAGATAACAAATATTTTTGAAAGGATAATGATAAATATTCAAAAGACAATGCTAGATATAATTTATGTAAGACCTTTCAGTACCTATATATTTATATATACAAGAGTAAGACTATTCGCCCGGTTAACTTAGGTGAATTAAAGTCGCAAAAGTGTGCAAAGAAATTGTGCACTTATCAGTGTGGTTATTGCTTGCTATTTAACCAGTACATTTCATAGGTATTAGCTATATGACTATAATTCTTATTTTAAATCGGGACACCTTGATTTAACCTAAGCAGGCAAAGCGTTAGCAATTAATTGCTTCAATGAAAACTCGGAGGATCTGGCCTGTAAAAATAAAAACCCGAACAGTCTCCAGAAAACAATTCTTACCTCAGAGTATACTCAGTTAAACTAAAATTTCACGATGCAATTGTCAATATTTTACAACGAGATTCACCGAAATTTTACCTTAAAAAATAGGTTAGACTTACTGCCAAACTATACTGAGAGATTATACTAAACGAAACAAGTTTTTAAACACAAATTACATTACGGCGTTATTAAGCGTAAACGTTTCACAAATGCACCGTGTTATTTCTGTATAAGCCGATATTAACCACTCGAAATTTATCTAACTATACCGCATTTTACCGTATAGCTAGATACGCTAGAATTTTTTATTTTCATAAAATATAAAACCCGACCACAGAGTGCATCAGAGGAGCAGAGTGGTCCCTCATCTAATAATTTGGATTTTTGGCAAGGATAAATAAAATTAAAATGACATTTCTCCCGTTGAGCCATGAAATTTGTGAAATTCTGAAAAGTGGGAAGTTTTTGAAATTTCCCCGTAACCTGGATATTTGAAATTTCCCTGATAAAACCTGGGTTTTCAGATTTGTATGAGGAAAACTTACGAAGAACTACACTCCGCGACAACTGGATAGCACACCCCTTCAAAAACACGATTTAGAGGTATTTTTGTATAGAAAGGCATACAATTTTTTGCACGTAGGCATTCCCTCCGTTGTTTAAAGGTAATTAAGAATTTTCTACCTCTTCACCCCACTCATATCCTGGAAATTCCCTCTTACCTGAAATTACTGAAATTAGAGTGCGACAAGTGGATAGCAGAGAGGAAAGAATTTTAAAAGTAAACACAAATTATTTACGGAAAATAATATTATTATTATTATTACTTTGGATTCATGTTGCTTGGCTAAACTTTCCACTTTGGATACATGTTTTGCCATTTTATCACTTAAGGAATATATATTATATATATTGATAAAATTGTTCATGGATCATTATTTTGTTGAATTCTGACTCGTGTTCATAGATAGATAGCTTCTGGCTTATTCATAAGTCCTTTTTCAGTTTCGCAGTTTTCTATTAGAGAAATCTCATTAAGATCCATTGATGATGTCAGAATAAACAGCGCCATTCCATCCTTGTTCCATTGCACTTGCTTATTGTTATCTTGGGGTTTTGGGGCATTTACATATGTATATCCAAGTCTTTTGCTCTTAATGCACACTTCACTTTAAATTTCCATTGGTTGAAATTTCGGTCATCATTTTGCATCACAGGGCCAAACAATGTAATAAATAACAATACCAATAACAATAATGTTATAAAACTATAAATGTAATAAGCGTCAAAAAACCAAAAACCCGTGGGTCTCGGGACCCTTGACAGAAGTGAAACTTCATAAAAGATCCGGCAGAGCCCCCGATAGCACGCTTCGGGCGCTCGTGTGCGGCTGTCTGGCATTCGGCATAGCCCGAACACGCTTTGGGCGCTCGTCTGCTGTATACGCGGTATTAAAAGTTTTACTTTAAAAAAAATGTTGTATAGGATAGGATTTAAAAAACAAAAAAAACAACGTAGCAAATAACAAATATTTTGTATGCATACTATTATATAGACAGATTAAGAATTAACAAAAAAAAATGTTTTAATAGAATACAATAAAAGAGACATGCTGTAGGTATAATATGTATATTAAAATTTCCTCAAGGGATTAACAAAAATTTAGTGGTATAACAGAGGGTACGGAAAACATTGCGGAAAACATTTGGCTAGCTAAGAATAAGAACAATTTGATTTTGTAATGCATCAAAACATAAAATTGTATCTTAAGTTTGTAAATAACAGATTAAGCAATTTTGTAAACGGTCTCGCAACTCTTCCCGCAATAAGTTCAAAATTTTTCATTTTTTTTTTTGTGTTGTCCCCATACCTACCACCCCGCTATTTTTGGAGAAATAATGACTAGAGACCACTATTTCAAATTGTTGCGGATGCTACATTTCTCCCATGATCTCGGTTCTACTAATGATCGTTTGTACAAAATACGAAACGTTATTGATATATTATGAAAAAAAATTTAGTCAATCATTTCAACCTTACCAACGGCTATGCATTCACGAAAGTTTGCTTTTATATAAAAGGCGGCTGTCTTTCAAACAGTACATCCCGTCAAAAAGAAATAAATTTGGTATAAAAGTCTTTGTTCTCTGTGACCGTCAAACAGGATTTGTACCGGATTTAATTCTTTATATGTTCCGGCTACCATGGTGGATAGTGAAAATAAGGATATTGGAAAATCGGGAGCAATAGTTGAAGCACTTGGGAGCCCTATCTAGGAAAAGGTCATACCCTTTATGTAGATAATTGGTATTCGAGTCCATCATTATTTAATTTTCTACATAATAATTGTACAAATGCGTGCGACACCGTTAGGAAAAGGCGGTAAGGAATGCCAAAGATTGTTGATCGATTAAAAAGAGGAGTGGCAAGCTTTCGTTCATCGAATAATTTATTACATAGTCATAAAGTAGGTAGATAAAATATAAGTGTACATGCTTTCTACCATACATACAGATGAAAAAGTATAAAAAACTTACAAATCAATAATTTGAAACGCTCAATGTTTTGGTTTTTTTTTAGGGTCCTGGTTGATCACGGTGGTTTTTTTTTAAGGTTCTGGTTGATCACGGTCGTATTCCGAGACTGAAGGATATTGCTGGGTTATATTTTCCAACAAATAATTGAATTTTGTGAGTATAAGACTCGAAAAGTTTAATCATGCAAGAGAGCTTCGGAATTGATCGGTAGTTACACACTGCCCTTTTTATGCATTGGTATAATAAACGATTTTTTCTAAAATGTTCCAAAATTCTTCATTATTTAACGATTTTTGGAAAAGGATTGATAACGGTGTTATCAATGTATTAGAGCACAGTTTAAGAACTGCATAAGAAATACCATCTGAACCCGAGGTGGAATCATCAGACAGTTCATTGATATGTTTGAGTATAATATCTGAAGTAACGCAGATCCTATCAAGGGAAGGTGGAGTTGTATTGAGGTATAAGTTATGCAAAATAGTTCGGATCAGGTTGAAAATCTGGGGCGGAAAATGATTTTTCAAAAAAGGAGGCAAACGCATATCACTTATGGCTGATGGCACTGCACTACCAATACCCTCATAACGCATGAACACAGGGTAGTCATCGGCCCTCTTAGAATTTATGAATTTATAAAAAGCTCATGGGTTGCTGTAAATTTTTGTCTTAAAATCCATTAACGCCCAAAATCACAAATTTTATTTTTCCTTTTTTTTTCTTGAATGAAAAAGCATCTAGCTGGAAAATGGCCAAGAGTAGTTTCAATCAAAAGTTTTACCCAGAAGAAGAGTAAATTTTTTCCATTTCGAAATTGCAATATTTTTTTTAACATCAGCCATACCGGATCCGCCATTTTAAAACTTGTGATTGAAGCTACTCTTGGCCATTTTCCAGCTAGATGCATTTTCATTCAAGAAAAAAAAAGAAAAGAAAAATTCATGAAAACCTGGAATTTAAATTTTTTTTTTTATATTTTAACTGTCATGATCACCATTGATCATGGTTGGAATGCGATCCCAATATTTTTTCAACTCGAACAAAATTCATTAAAATTAAAAATATTCGTTTTTTCGCGTTTTTATCTTTTAAATCGGCCATATTTCTTTTGGGTGTCATCAAAATGCAATTTCGACCCCGGCAATCGAAAGAACATACCCAAAAATAGTCGGAAACGTTATTTACATCCATTTTCACACTGTTTTTCTTATAAAGCTTAGAACTCAAAGATTGGTTTAAAAATTTGTGATTTCGGGCGTTAATTGGTTAACTTTGCTTAGTAAATCGTTATACAATTACGAAAAGAGGTTTTGAAAGTTATCGTAGCATTCGACAAATAAATTATACGATTGGTCATCCCTTTTGGATAGGTAAGACTTTCACAACTTTTTATTCCAATTTTTTAGTGTGCAAACGTCCCTATTAAACCAAGGTGGTATGGAACTATTTAAACGCTGCATTTAAAAAGTAACACAAGACTCAAAAGCGTTGAAAAGTCAGGCATAGAATAACGAGAGATTGACATTAATACAACTAGGCGATAACAAGGCGGTAAAGTCTATGGGAGCCAACCTACCAAAAAATTCATTAATTCTCGCTTTGCTGAAATTACACGAATAACTAATGCAGAAAGGATGAATGTCGTTAGAAGAATTATAGCAATAAATAATCTGATGCGGGTGGTATATATCCAACGAGGATAATATAATTTTGATACCCCCAATGATTGTGTTATTGCAGTCAGAAAAGAATGTCAAATCAAGTTGCCGTCCCATGTCATTCTTATCAATACTTACCTGAGATAGCCCAAAAGCAAAATGGAACCCAGCAAAGACTATTGTATTCTAAGACTGTTAGCGGGATGACAACACTCGTCTTCGAGGTTATATACCCACTGTGCATTGGACAAATGGGAATCCCCCAATAACATGAGTTCATCAGAAAGGTTCATTAAATTTGAAACATATTCAAGTTTGAGCACAAGGATGTCATAAAGGCTACGATTCTTGTTATCAGGAGTATGAATCATATCCGGGGGAATATAAAAACAAATTAAAAACAAATTTTTTTTAGAAAAAGAGATTTTCTGAACTATGAGTTCAACTTCAGTAGAATCTGGTGAGTCAGGCAGTGGAATGTAGTCACAGGCAAGCAAGTTTTTACAAGCTATAAGAACACCGGCTCCCCTAGCTTCAGAATTGTCATATCTGTCACGACGAAACACTTGGTAAGACGAGTCAAAAAGTATCGATGACAGCAATGACATAAAAGTCGCTAGCACTATGTAGATGCTTGAAAAAGAGATCTCGTTTAGGTTCATAAACCCCTAACATTTTCATAGTATATAGGGAAATCGTCGGTAATTTAGTTTTTTGAAACCGACAGATTTTTACTGGCAGTTATGGAAGTAACCTTTTCCCTATGTCTTTTTTGGATAGCTTTGGGTATATTATTTACCAACTGTCTGTCTTCAAACTCGTGATCAATTGCACTGTCAGGCCAGAATTGAAGCAAAGATATTACATCAAAAAGCTGCTGCGGGACAATCAGTTTAAAAGAAGCTACTACACGGTCTGGCTTATTTTTATTAAGATAAATGCATTTAAATTGTGATAATACTGATAATATTGATATTGGAGGAGAGGGAACTATTGATTTTATCAGCTAAAAGAGACTGATTATTCTCGATAGAATTAGCAATGTCAATTATCGTCAGTCTCTGTATATGGCAAGGTTTAATGTCAAAGCAGTCTTTACATGTGAAAAATTTACGGGTAGCCTGTCTTGTTGAATATTGCTTCACATAAGAAGCATAGAACACTTAAACTTACAAACGCCATTATACGCAACAATATCACAATTTATCAAATTATTACACGCATGGCAGGTAGCCACAATGAATAAACTGGGTGGGTGGTCGTGGGTTAAAATTAAAAGTTAAGCCGAGCAGAAGTGACACTTTCTAAAGGGACAGTACACCACGTGGTTAATTGCCTACTATTTGGTGAATAAAAATTAAAAAAAAAAGGAAAGCTCAGATTTGAAACTTGGAAGCGGGGCACTGGTGGCAATGGGAAATCTCCTCCCTTCCAAGCACAGAACAACATTTGAACCGAACAAAACTTAGTAAACTTAGTAAACCGAACAAAACTCAGTAAATATTTGGACAATCGAAATATTTCAAAAAAATGCCACACTTTTCTTAACATTTAACAGTTAGTTTCATTTCAAATGATTGAAGTGATGTTGAAATGATATTCGAAAATCAATTGGCACACGGCCTTAGTTAAATACTTCTAGAATGCTCAATTTTGATACTTTACCCAGATTAAGAAGTTTAGGAGTGTTACTAAAATCTGTGGATGTGGTACAAAACCGTCCAAAACTTATTTCCTACCACGGTCCACATCAGAAGGACTCATAATCTATTCTATACTTATACTTATACTAGCTGAGTAACCCGGTTTCACCCGGTGTATCAAAAATGCTAATTAGTTAAATACTTCTGAAGCCAGATTAGGAAGTTTAGAAGTATTACTGAAATCTGTAAATGTGGTATAGAACCGTCCAAAATTCATTTTGCTACCACCATCTATATCAGAAGGGCTAATAATCTATTCTGTATTTATATGTTTTCATTGCTAGGTTTTAAATAAATAAATAAAGGTATTTTTTTTTTTTTACTATTTCATCGTTACCTGACTTAAGGGATCTTTCTGGTTTATAATTTTCAAAAACAATTTTTTTTTTTTCATTTTTCGAAAGTATATACATATGTACTGTGAGCGTCAAAAGTGATGGCACACTTAGAAATTTTATTTTTGACCTGACATATTTTTATAACTGTAAGTTATAGAAAACAATTGAATGCCTCAAATTAAAGTTTTATTTGTTCCCAAAAAATTATAATCATTTCATAGCAATTTACACAATACTTTTCATTTTATATGTAAAAACATTATAACAGTGTTATTTTTATCAGTCAAAAGTAATGGCACACTTATTCCTATCATTGAAAAATAACAGTTCAACTTAAAAAAATAATTTTTTTTTTGGCTCCTTTTGCTTTTCTCACAGCTTGCAGGCGTCTCGGCATAGATTCTATAAGGTTCTTTGTCACATCTGATGGTATAGCTTCCCATTCTTCAAGCAAAGCATTTTTCAAATCTTCCTTATTCGAAATTGGCCTTTTCCGAATTCGCTGATCCAAATTTTCCCACAAATGCTCTATGGGATTAAGGTCTGGAGACTGGGGAGGGTGATCAAGTTGCTTCGGTGTCCGGTACAAGAGCCATTCTATGACCAAGCGAGAGGTATGCTTAGGGTCGTTATCTTGTAAGAAGGCCCATGTCCTAGGAAGCTGCAATTTTTCAACACTGGGAGCCAAAATTTGTTGTAAAATGTTGAGGTACTGCTCTTTGTTCATTGTACTATCAACGAACACGAGATTCCCGACTCCTGCCCCCGCCATACACCCCCATACCATGACCGACCCTCCACCATGCTTCACTGTGGATATGATGATTTTTTCGGCAAATTCGGAATTTTTAGTTCGCCATATTTTCGTAGATTTTTTAGCTCCGAAATTCTCGAATTTGCTTTCATCGATGAAGAGCACAGTTCTCCAGAACTCAATCCCATAGTTTTTGTATTTATTTGCATATTTCAGCCGCTTTCGTTTGTTTGTGTCCGATATGAAAGGCTTCCTTGGTGCTGGCTCATGTAAAGCAATTGGTATGGGGGTGTATGGCGGGGGCAGGAGTCGGGAATCTCGTGTTCGTTGATAGTACAATGAACAAAGAGCAGTACCTCAACATTTTACAACAAATTTTGGCTCCCAGTGTTGAAAAATTGCAGCTTCCTAGGACATGGGCCTTCTTACAAGATAACGACCCTAAGCATACCTCTCGCTTGGTCATAGAATGGCTCTTGTACCGGACACCGAAGCAACTTGATCACCCTCCCCAGTCTCCAGACCTTAATCCCATAGAGCATTTGTGGGACAATTTGGATCAGCGAATTCGGAAAAGGCCAATTTCGAATAAGGAAGATTTGAAAAATGCTTTGCTTGAAGAATGGGAAGCTATACCATCAGATGTGACAAAGAACCTTATAGAATCTATGCCGAGACGCCTGCAAGCTGTGAGAAAAGCAAAAGGAGCCAAAAAAAAAATTATTTTTTTAAGTTGAACTGTTATTTTTCAATGATAGGAATAAGTGTGCCATTACTTTTGACTGATAAAAATAACACTGTTATAATGTTTTTAAATATAAAATGAAAAGTATTGTGTAAATTGCTATGAAATGATTATAATTTTTTGGGAACAAATAAAACTTTAATTTGAGGCATTCAATTGTTTTCTATAACTTACAGTTATAAAAATATGTTAGGTCAAAAATAAAATTTCTAAGTGTGCCATCACTTTTGACTCTCACTGTATATCTAAAAGTATTGTGTCAAAAAATTAAAATGATCGGAGCAGTCTAAAAATATTATTTTGTGACTTGTTCGTAGCAACTTTTACTACCTGAGTGTGTTGGCCCGTATGCCTAAAACTTTAAAAGCGTTTTTCTCAAAACTGTTTTTACGGTCGGCGACTGTGATTTCTCCGAAACCGCTGAACCGATCTTCATGAAATTTTTACCATATATTGTACACATAAACAGCTCTAGCGTGAACTACGATCGAATTCAAATTTTGATTTTTACTATTTATTTTTGGCAGTGGCGGATTTAGGTTCGATGCCGCCCTAGGCCCTCGCTGATGTGCCGCCCTTTTTTCTATGTAAAAATGATTTTCAGAATTATATATCTATGTAATTATTAAATATTCAAATTACCAAATATCATTTTTAATGTAACTCTTTATTGGTTTACGTATATTTTTTAGAAATGTAAATATATTTTTAAATATATCAGTATAAATATAAAAATAATTTTAAATATTTAGTAAGTAGATGAAATGTTTTTCCTTTTTATGAGATTAACGTTTGAGAATGCATTGGTTTCAATTCTTAGTTTAATAAAAATAAAAAAATTTCAAATTGCATAAAATCAAAATTTTGAATTTTTAAAAATATTTCAAATTTGTAGATATAGTATAACATTTTTGGAATTTCAATAATATTTGCCCATTGAAATTATTGAAAAATATTAAAAAATTTGTTTTCAATTTCCGATAAAAAATTTTATTTTTTTTATATTATTCTGATGATCCATCAAATTGAATTAGAAAAAGATAAAACATTCAATATCTTATGAAAAATTACTTTTATAAGCAAAAAAAGTTTCGTAGCTTTTAAATAAATGGGTCGTTCTACTTTTCTACCGACAATGACGTATCTCCTCTTGAAAAAAAATCGGTATTCGTCCAAAATTGCAGTTTCTCAAATTTTATTTTCACAAGATTTGTTTGGACCATACAGAGATTATAATAATACTAAAATCCCGTTTTTATTTTTTTTGGTTTTTACAAAATCATTGTGACAGAGTAGTCGAAATGTGTGACAGATGTGTTTTACATACAAATAAAATGCGTCTCTTTGCGCCGCCTAATGTTACAAAATGATCTCGCTTAAAAAAATCATATAGAACCCTTTAATATAAAATTATTTATTGAACTTCTGAAATATTATCATTACATTAATTAATAAACGTAAAGGTTCATACTATTAAACAAAAAAATATTTTATCGTTGGGTCCGGCTATGTATGTTTTTTCTTGCTAGTCACGCATTTCGCAAAATAAAAAACGCTTCTTAGCTGTTTGACCTTCAACACTAAGCAACACGCCTTGAGGCCCCACCCGGGAGCGAGCCGAGCTAGTCGCGGAACAGAGGCGCGTGTGTTTATTCGGCGACCACTCTGTCACGAAAGTTACTACTTTGATATTTTATTGTAATTCCAATTAATATTTGTAATATTTTTATTTCCCAGTAAATCTGTTATATTCACCCACTTTTATGAACAATTCGTAATTTTGAGAACGCTAAAATTCTCGAACACTGTTACACTTCTGTTACGAGGCACCTCTGTCACAAAATTTATCACTCAGATTGTCGGTAGAAAAATAGAACAAGAGTTTTTTATTAAAGGCCAATATCGATGAATTAGAATATTAAAAGTATACTCACAATCTCAAAACTAAATTCAATAATAAAATTATTTGATATGATTTACTGGAAACTTTTCATACATTAAAAACAAAACGAATCCAAGTCAATTATTAATACCAATTATACATATTTTTGCGCCTTCAAAGTTCTGTCGTCCTCGAGTTTTTGCCGCCCCTAAAATTTTGCCGCCCTAGGCCCGGGCCTCACGGGCCTAGGCGCAAATCCATCACTGATTTTTGGCCCAAAAACAGTGGAATAACAACGCAATTTTTGAAATTTTTTTTTAAATGTCCGCCATTTTTTTATTTATCGGTAAAAATTAATATCCGTAGTTCACGCAACAGCTACACACATACTGAATGTAAACAATTTTGATTTTTTCAATTTAGATGAGCCATTATCGAGATATCACGGTCGCCAGCGCACTACTTTTTTTCACGGAGTTATCGTCACCGTCGTGAAGTCTTAGAAGAGTGAAAAAAAAAAATTTTTTTTTCTATGTACCTACTTTAAGAGTGTATTAGTTAACCTCAATAAACTTTTTATAAATATTTATAATAATTCCTTCCTAAAAAAATTAATGAAAATAGCCTTTTTTTTGACCGCCTAAACCAGAATGATCCCTTAAGTTCGTAGAATTCCAAAAATTGTTGTTGTCATATTGGTTCCGCTATTTTGAACTTCCAAATTTTGATAGCAGATTCGAAATTAGTGGCCTCAAAATACCCATAACAGTAATTTTCAATTAAATTCATTGAAGTTCGAAAATTCTTGGTCGCCATATTGGATCCACCTTCTTGAATTTCTAAATTTTGAGCGTAGATTTGCAATCAGGACCTCCAAAAACCCCCAGATACCAATTTTCACGGCAATCCCTTGAAATTTACAATCTTTGGCCGCCATCTTGGGTCCGCCATTTTCAAACCCGTGAATAAAAAGTAGCCTATATGTTAGGCCGGGATACGTAGAATCTTCACTCAAAAAATGAAAATAATCGAACCCAGCGTTTAGACGTGATTGAGCAACAAACAAACAAACAAACTTTCGTTTTTATATATACATATATAGGGATTTATATAGAGATAGGGATTGGGTCCACTATCTTGAATTCTAAATTTTGAAAGCGGATTTGCAATTAGTACGTAATTTTACTTAAATTCGTAAAATTGCAAAGATTGTGGTCGCCATATTTGATCCGCCATTTTAAATTTCCAAATTTTTGTAGTAGATTCGAAATTTAGTGACTCCGATTTTCCTTTATACCATGTTTCCACCTCCCTAAAATCTTGAGATTTAGAATAAGTAATTTAAAAGTGTTTTCATGTAGTAACTCGATTTTATTCGAAGTTGCAAGCGTCATACTTTATTTGTTTTCATTTTTTGTATTTTCCCTTTTGTTCTACTTGTTATTTTAAATGGGAACCCCCTTTTTTAATTGCGGATTCGGATACTACGATATAAAATAGGCAACTTTTATCTGAAACATTTTTTTCAATTCTTTACAGGGAGTGCGGGAGAGGATGTTGTCCAGTGTCAAAAATTTTCCGGGACGGTCGAATATCTCGAGAAATACACATTGCATCGAAAAAAGAAAACACGTGTTAAATATTTTTTAAAAAGCTATCCAATGACACCAAACTTGATACCAAACCTCCACCCAAATTTCCTCTCGCCACCTCCAGGTGGGGGTGGCGAGGTTGTTTTTCCACCTCTAAAACAATAAGTTTTTATTAGTGACATTTTTTTTCATACAATGCGTATTTCTTTAGATATATGTATTTCGATGTATCAAGATAAAAAACTCTCCCTGTATATGGTTCCAACATGTAAGAATGATATCAGATCTCATACTCTCGGACAGTGGAGGCCCTCATTGTGTATATTTTACTTTACATAATCTTTCGTTATATGAGAACAGATTGTTTGTTCTAGAGTCATATTCTAGATTATTATCTGCGATAGTATGTAAGTACCCTTTTCGCCAGCCATTCATCACCATTGTGGTTGAGGTCTCAACTAATTGGTTTTCGCCGTCGCCGTCATCGCCATAATGTAGTTACGGGTAGTGTGTCCAAGGTATTATTTTATTTTCTTATTGCATAAGTGTGAAAGAAAAGCTTGTTTGACGTAGATGTAATTTGTGTCAAACTGGTTATAAAATTAGAAAGTAATATAAAAGAAAATTAAGTTTGAAGATGAAGGAATAGGAAAGATTGCTGAAGGAACATTTCAGCACCTCTACCTCAATCATTAACATTCAACATTTTCCTTTCCAGAAGCTGCTACATTATGCATGTAACACACCTATCGAATATTTATGGGGTTCATTACAAAAGCGAATTCGCTAACGCTTATATTACAAGTAAAAAATTGTTAAGATCTGAACGGAAGGAGGAATTGCAAAAGACAAGAGCTGAAGAGCTCATTTCGATTGCAAAAAGAACTCTAAGAGATCCTGAAGAATCGAGAATGCCCAAACAGTTACTAATAATTTTTTTCTCATATTTTACGTTTTGTTAGAAGCAAAACAGTCTTTCTATCTTACTTTTGTTTGTTTTCTCAAAAACTGTAAAATTAATGAATTTATAATTACATAAGTAGGTAATAAATAGATGAAGAAAAATCTGGAAAATCGAGGATTGATTTTAATTTTTTAAACATTACAAGCTGATTGATAGCAGGTGAACGCAGACCTTTTCTACAGTGTATGATGTTGAGGTTTTCTTCATTTCGCGTATAATTTATTGTATGTCCGTGTTCCAAGGTACAAAAAGATCTTTTTTTAAAAATTTCGCCGATAAAGTTGAATACACGATCTAGTTTACAAAACCACAAATATATCTTTTTATGCACATAATAACCTTGCTGTTGAGATCGTCTCGTTTTGTACGTTATATTAAAATGTGTTTAAAATTATTTCTGTAATTGTCGATTAATTAAAACTCAAATGATGATAGCATAGCATAAAAGTGCTGTCATCGTCTTAGCCTAAAGGCAGATAAAGAACCAGGTGCATTCGTTTTCTCACAGTTGTAATCTGTCCGTCCAGCTGCTTTCAAAATTAAGCCGGAAATAGTTCTACCTACTTCTACATAAAAAGTGAGAAAACAGCAAATACTCACAGAACACCCAGATGATGCCATTTAGGCTAAGTCGAAATTTATTAAAATTTAGATCAAGGCGTCTAATCTGGAAAACAATTATGATAAGATTAATTAAGAACAAGTGATTTAGATAACTTACAAAATCTAGCGACAAATAAGTCTCATGCCGTCGTTGAGGAAATCAGAGTAATTATAATGTATAACCACAGATCCTAAATAATACTTGTAATTAGCTTGCACCGCCGCTAATTTTACCTTAAAGCGCATAGTTGCTAATTACTGTTAGTATTCATCAAATTACTTTGGAAACAAACATGACGGAACCAACGAGCCAACCCCCCAAAATGACAAACTGGCAACTGACCCGAAGGCGATGCCAGGTGAGAAGAAAATGTTAGAAGCACAGGAATAGCACAACCACGGTACTTACACCTTGGACACACTACACGTAATTATGCCGGCAGCCATCATAAAAGCAAATATGAAAATGACGGTGTGACCACTGACATATAGAAATAGACCATTTAATTTCTTTGAAGATAAAGCCTAAGAAAGCGTGATATCCACAGGCATACATAAAAATGGACCGCTCAATCTCCTGTCTCAAGCGGCCGCCAATTTGACAACCTACTGCCAGAGAGGGACGAGATAAGATATATAAGAATTTATATAGCGCTGTCTATTTTTATCACATTGCATGGATAGGCCGATTCCGCGGATTTTTGATTGCGGAATTGCTGAATGCTGACAAAAATATTTGAATTTAAATATTTGTTGAACAAAAGTTTTAAAGTTTTAAAAATATGTGCTTTAAATTCAATAAATGTAAATAAAAATCATTACTAATGCCTCAAATAAATAAATCATTTTTTTCCCCTGACAGATTATCAATATTTTCAAGAATTTGTGATTGATAAATTTTAATTTATAAAAATGATGTACCATATATTTATTAATAAACATAAACAATTGAACATATACTGTTTTAATTAAAGAAGTTGGAAATAAAAGCTCTTTATAGCAAACTTAAATGTAGGATGTCACAGCGCCAAATTTGTATAATTGGCCCACCAAATTTAAAAGTTTTCACGATTTGCTTATTTACTTGACTTAAAGCGAAGAGCAAAATCTAAAAATTGTAATTCGATTTGTTTGAAATTCCTGGATTAAAACAAATTGATCAATTAATATATAATCTCGCAGTCTCGCACTGAAATGTCAATTAAACTTCCTGCAATAAACAAATTAGCAGTCATTTGACAGTTCTCCAGAGAATTGTCAGAGAAAATCTTTAACGGCAATTCAGCCCGCTGACAAATCTCTGACATTATAGAACGTTAATTTTACGTCATTTGACGAACTGTCACTGCCACAGAGCGAAAGAGAGGGAGCAAAAATCGCACCGTCCGCTTCTACAGGAAATCATGTATGGGAGCGGTCCATTATATTATACGTCAATGAGTATGCTATAAACTGAGGGTGGTCTCGAACTCTGTTTAGAGTATAGTTCAGATCAAGAAAAGAAAAACACCTATTGTCTGTGCTCAAATGAGCTCTTTGGTGAGGTCTTTGTTTTCAGTCTTTAGAAAACGCAGCTATAATTTGAAAACTTCCTAACTTTGTTTAAGACTTGTGAATGCGCATCATTCTTGAATTAAATTTCAAGAAGAAGCACAAAACGTCAAAATATTTTACAAGTAAACAAAAATTTAGGTACGAGGTACGGACGTTGAAATATTTTCTATTTGCGGTTTAAAATCCCAAAGAAATATTTCAGAAATAACTAATACACATGATCCAACCTCCGTGAACTGAAGTACCGCATTAAGTAATGGCTGCAGCAAGGGAACGTCGTACGAACGCGGGAAACCGCATAGCAAAACTACTGAACGAGGAAGAGGAGGACGACTTTTATAAAACGTCTTATGGGGGCTTCCAGGAGGCTGAAGATGATCAGGACTATGAGTAAGTTCATCACACTTTCTTGGAGCCCCACAGTGACAGACAGCAAAATATTTCAGGCAAAAGGACGAAGAGGAGGACGTGGTGGACTCTGACTTCAGTATAGACGAAAACGATGAGCCTGTATCGGATAACGAGGAGGAGGCCCCAAAAAGGAAAAGAACAGGTGTTTCTACAAAGGCGTATAAGGTAAGACACGACTCCGTTCCTATCTTAGATAAGCAAGAATAAACATTTAAACTATATTAAGAAAAAAACCCGACTACAAATAATTGCAAAGAGAAAAATAAGCTATAGAGTCTAGAATTCTGTCTGAGCAATATTGAATACACCATGAAATACTTTCTTGTGCGACATCTACTTAACAAATAATAAAATATGCTCTATATAAATGAGGAGTTGGCGAACAAAACGATCTAATTACACTTTTGTTCAAACAACATTTTTTTTAAATCGGGCTACACATGGACCCATACATCTAATTTTGTAATCGTTTTCAATAAAAACATTCTGAAAGTGTGTCAAAATGGTGTAAGAATTTCGTGATTTCGATCAAAACGGTATAACTTTTAACAGTTTCGAATAAGTGAGCCTGTTTTCATTCAAAATGGAATAATTTTCATACAAATCTATAAGATGTTCCATTTTTGAATTTTTGTAGTATTAATAATATTGTTTTTAATGAGCCAACAATACAGTCGACTCTCTCTTCTTTTTATGACAATTTGAATTTCCTACAAGAACGTTCAGTTTCGATGCGTTCAGATAGATTTGACCCCTTAAATGCAATCATGTGCAATCAAAACGTAACAATTGCACGAGTCGCATTTTTAATAATTAAATATTATATCTTCTTCTGGTTACTTATTAGTAGACATATTAATCGACCTTGTTTTTTCACTTTATTTTTTATTATTAACTCATTAATGCCTCCACTTTCTTCATTCTTCTATCCGTTGCTTAAAATGTGCGAGGTGCATCTATTGATCAGTCCAAAATTAAGGGTCCTTTGGATTTCGTGTATATATGGTTGTTGGTAGTAGATCCTCACCGCTGGACGGAATGAGAACGCTTTTAAGTATTTTTGCATCCTATGCCGAGGGGCTTCACATGTGCTGCTTCAATGCTCGAAGCTTGCGAAATAAGATGGCTATATTGCAAGATGTTTTTAATGGGTCCAGAGTACATCCTATTCTAGTGATGAAACATGGCTCAATGATAATATTGTTTTTAATGTAGTCAATTTACTGGACTACAAAAATTTTTGAAATGATCGTATAGGTCGTATTGGTGGTGGGGTTGCTGTATATATGCACCAATCTTTAGGGTTCAGGTCGTTTGCTCTTCGGCCAGCTTTGATAAAATCGAATTTATTTATGTAGAACTTGGCACGGAACATGATAAGTGTCTTCTTATTAGTGTCTGTTGTCCGCTCTCAAGCTTTAATGAGGAATCTGTTTTTCGTTTTCAAAGTTGCGTATCTTCAGCGGTACTTAGCACACATAACGTAATCATCTGTGGTGACCTTAATGTAAATGCGTTAAATTGCTGCCTTATGACGGTTCTTATGCGAAATATGATATATTCCCTTAGTCTAAATGTAATAAATTCTTTATCGACATTTTTAATACCACAAATCCCTCTCAATTAGATTACATTTTGACAACTGATCCTGGTAAAATTCTATTCCACAACCAAATTAGCCCTGTAAGTGATTTCTACCATGATTTTCTGTTTCTAACTTAAAGCTTCCAATTCGAACATCCACCTTCTAGTTTTGACTTCACCTACCGCTACTATTAAAATGTAAATCTTGAACAACTTATGTGCGATTGCTTTCAATTGTCACGGGAAAGTATATATGACTATCCATCAGTTGACGATCTTTAACCATTTATTGATAGATATTTTTAACTTCCACTTTCCTCTTTACAATAACACTGTAAGAAATGGCAGGTGCTCATGGTTGTCGAGGTGAATACACAATGCGATGGCTGAGCGAGACCTTCTCCTACAACGGTATAAATTCACATGATCTAAACAAATTTTCTTAAGATATAAAAAAGTTCGCAATAAAGTCAACTGCTTAATAAAATCTGTGAAGAGCTCTTTTTATGCAAATAAATTAGGCCCTGATTTACTACCAAAGAAGTTGTGGGATAATATACGGAAGTTGGGTATATATGGCAAGGACGAATCGTCTTCCAAATGTACTCAACAAATTTTTTATAGCAAACAGTTCTTCCACTAAATCCACTGATATATCCCCAGGGGTTTCCTGTAGTGAGGGATTCCCTTGCCACTTTCCGTTGACGAATGTGAAGTGTCAACAGCAATGCAATCCTTAAAGTCCAACGCTACTGGTCCCGATAATGCAGTCCTTAAAGTCAAACGCTACTGGTCCCGATGAGCTGTACCTTCGGTATTTAAAAATGATATTACCATGCATTGTCAAAGTCTTTATCAATTACTGCATCACGACATTCCGGTTTCCGATACAGTGGAAGCAGAATCTTGTCATTCTAGTTCCTAAGAAACGTTCTGTTTCAGTCCCCAATAATTTCAGACCGATCAGTTATCTCAGCGAAGTATTTGAAAAATTAATGTTCTTGCAGATGGTTAACTATAATATATCAATGCCAAGAAACTTCTCTCACCAGTCTATTTTTCGGAGGAATCACAGCTGTGAAACGGCCATGGTAAAAGTTACTGCGGATGTTTGTGATGCTTTGGACAATGACTGGCTTGACCTTGCTTGATTTTAATAAAGCGTTTGACACAATTTATCACTTAAAGTTGTTGACTAAGCTCTTACACAAATTGATGTTCTCGACAACCGCTACTAGACTTTTAAACACTTACTTGTGTGGACGTAGTCAATTTGTGAAAATTAAAAATACTTCTTCCGTTCCAGAAAATATTTATAGGGGTGTGCCACAAGATTCGATCTTTGGACCGCTTCTATTCTGTCTATATATTAACGACTTTCCTAATGTGGTAAAAAATGTTTGTACATAATATGTTTATGCTGATGATGTGTAGTTCCACTACAGTCGTTCCATAGACTTGATCGGAGACGCCGGCGTTTGCCGTGTCTATGATGACCTGAATCGTGTATATGACTAAAGCGTACCCAATGGTTTAGTATTAAATCCATCAAAATGTAGCGCACTTGCTATATATCGAAATGGAATTACTGCTGATTCTTTGCCACCTGTCATATACAATGTTAAGCGCATTTTTACATTAGTTCAGTTAAGAGCCTTGGAATATTTCTTAATAATAAAATTACATGTGACCACGCTAGTGCCATTCTACGTATTTATATTTATCAAATCAATCAAATTCATTCTTTCGCAAGTCAAATTCACCTTTTTGCAAATCAAATTAATTTTTTTGTAACTCAAATTCACCATTTTTCAAATTAAGTAGATACTTCTACTTAAACATTTTATTGAAACAACTCCAAATGTAAACAGTGTAGTAAGAAAACAAATATTTTTATTAAATACTAGCTGATCCGATAGACGTTGCTCTGTCCAAATTTAAATAAATTTGTTTAAACAACTGAATCAATTTTTCGTCACTATATAACCGATTTGCTTGATTCACAATATGACATTCAGTTGTCACCTGTCAAACGACATTTGCGCACAAAACAAATGTAATTTTATTTTAATTTAGGCTAGAATGCGTTTTTCCAGATTTTTCTCCAGACCTTCCAGATTTTTCTTTCAATTGAAAACATTCAATTGAGTTATTTCCATCCCGGGAGTCTTGAGTTTATACAAAAATAATATACATATAATATATTGACAAGTCTTACTAATATTTAGTAAGATTTTCTTTTCTTTTAAAAAATGTATCGACTCTTTTCGGCAGTTTTTCCAGATTTCTTCAATATTTTGCTTCAGCATTTGCACACTAGTATTCATACGAGCATACACTTTCGATTTTAGGTACGCTCAACAGTTTTCTATGGGGTTTATATTAGGAGAATTACTGACTGAGTCATTGAAGATTATTGATTTCATTCCCATTCAAAAGTTACGGTTTTTTTTGCATGCATGGTGGCCCACCTGCCCCATCCTGCATAAACATTTTTCACTCAGAGGACGCTGATAGTTTAGCTTTGCGTTTAGCTTGCGTGCGTACCCGACCGAGTGCGGTAAATTGTGTGTATGCACCCGCATGTGAGTCATGTGCGATTTTCTTTTCCTTTCACCGCACGCACGTAAGTAATGAGCGAAAAGGAATTTCGTGTGCGCACGCGAGTGAAAAATTCGAAACATTAAACCGCACGATCGCGTGCACACGCAAAAACTTCTACTCACCACTTACGATACGATTGCATTTCAAGAGATAGAGTAGCGGATGCGATCACTCTTGAAGGGAAGAAATCGGACACGAAATTGTTCGCTGTTCTTTTATGTATGTTATTCATCCGTACAAGTACAGTGTTTTTAAAAGTGAAGAATTTATCAATATGGGAAAACGAAAACCTTTTGATATTACAAAATATGGGGGCTATCGTTACGACACAAAGAAATCGACCTGTATAGTGGTGAACTGTAAAAAAGAGTTAAGTGGAAATAAGTCTGCAAATATTAAAAGACTTTATAAATCAGTGCACAAAATAAATATTGGAACTGATGATAATAATGTGGAATTGAGAGTGGTTCTAAATGTAGTGTAAAAAGACCGAAATCAAGACTCAGTGTCAGCATAAGTAAAATTTACTATTGAAATTAATTTTTAAAACAATCCCAATCATTTTCTTACCTCTTTAGGAATTTCTATGTAACGTAAATCTTTATAATATAAAAAACGATCCCGTACTTTCCATTATAAATGTCGTTTTTACTCCTAGACGTGGAAATCCCTAAACTCTCAATTATACCTCAACGCGCCAAAATTTTGGTTCGTTGATTATTGCCGTCTTACTATAGACGACAATCATTATAAATTTTGTGGAAATTTGCCAAAGCCTACTTGCGAAGTTATGATATTTTGAATAAACCAGTTTGGAATTTATTATAAAATGCAATTAAAATAACTTGTTTCCATATCCATTGAGATGATATATGTATTTATTAAGTCACTGTCGAAATTTGGTTGATTTTGGCAAACTGATGACAACACAAGTTATTTGTAACAATCGGAACTGCAAATAAAACTGACAAAATTGTTGGCCGTTTATTTAGACGGTTGCTTTGCTTTGATAATAACTAATTAGGGATAAACATGAAAATTCATTAAAGTACCTGCATTTCAATAAATTACAAATGAAAATGCACATAAAAGCTAGAATAGAAAATAAGCAGCTAATTTTATGGCGGAGTACTGTACATTTCTACATTAAAAACCTATTTTAAATCACATCCAAGTTGATTATTAGGATGACTTTTCTTGAGGAATAATAAATATACATATGTATGTGACTATTGAAAAATGGGCCCTAAAAAAGTTAACAATGAAAAAAAATAAAAGACGCTTTAAATGTGTCCGCATATACCGTAGTAGGCAATAACACAAGATAACAAATCCCTGAGATCCGGAGCAAAACAAACTAACCTTGCTTTTCCTTTTTTTCGGTAAGGTTGCTGGGTCTGACCCTTCGCACCGGTTTCGTGGCAATAGGCGTGGCGTGCGGTGTGTTTGAATTAATTATTCAAGATATAACTTTCATTAAAATGCTAATAGCATCTATGAAAATCCCAATAAGTTGAATATTTTGAACCTTTCGCAGTGATTGTCCCCTTAAAGCATCTAATCTAGGATTAAAATTAATTCAAACTTGTTAATAACCTTTTACAGTATTCGCATTTAGAAAATTAGAAACAAATTTAATTTTTTCATTGATGGTTAGAAACTCACTCAAAATTCTGGATGGAGAGGAAGTTCATTGATAACATATTATACTTTGTAACCAATAAATTTGGTAATACTACATTTATGCAGGAACCCAAACCGAAGAAGAAAGAGTCCAAACTGGGTGTATCAGTCAAATCTCAGGAAAAGGCAACACGAATTGTGAACAAAAAGCCTCGTCCAAAATTCACAGTAATAGACACGGGCCGCAAATCTATTCGAGCTTCTACAGCACTAAAGTCAGCTGCTACCAGAATTCGTCTGAAGGAATTAAACGAAGCTAAAAAGAAGAAGAAGAAAGTTGCTAAAATTGAAGAATATATTCCCACTCAGGAAGAACTATTGGAAGAGGCCGCAATTACAGAAGAGGAGAACTTGAAATCATTAGGTATCGAGTTGTAGTATAATCAGTGTGCAGATAATTACAGTTTTAATTTTGCAGAAAAGTTTCAAAAACTTGAACTCGAAAAAAAGAAAACACGACCTTCAAAACGCATTTTTACTGGGCCAATGATTCGCTATCACTCCATGACTATGCCCCTCGTTGAAGTCGAAAAGAAGAAAATGGACGACGAAATAAAAATGGAAATCGATTACGACATAAAGTAATAGAAAAGTTAAATTATGGTAACATAAAATAACATATCTCACTATTCCTACAGTACAACTTTGTTCTCAACCCAAGAGAAATGCGAACGTACTTTTATTGGTTTTGAGAGTGATGTAGATGACAAAGTTTTCCAGGATATTTTCAAACCAAAACGACAAAAGGAGCGAAGAAGCTTTCTTTGCGCAGTCACAAAGTATACATACTTAATAGTGCTTGCTCGTGCATTTTGAGTAATTCTTTAACTTTCAGGCTTCCTGCTAAGTACTTTGATCCTGTCACACAGCTTCCTTATTACAACGTACAAGCTTTTAAAATACTGAGGGAGGCATATTATCTGCAGCTAGAAGAAAGGGGGAATCCTGATAATCTCGAAGTGGCGAAGTGGTTAGAATGGCGTAAAATGGTAAAGGAAAATCGGTCAAAAATTAATAAGAATTGTAGCTAAGAAGAATTAAATTATAATAAAACATCAAGGATTTTTAAACACGTAGCACATATACTTATTTTCGGAAGATTACAATAAATGTAGCTTCCAGGAAAAAAAATTTAAACAAAGATCACGTATCGCACCATTTTCACACACAACAGGAAGCAAGAGATCGATTGGGTCGTTTGTGAGACGCCGCGATTCCTTTCGCAGATTGGGACGAGGTCACGGTGAAGTGAACTACGACTTCACGCAGATTATTAGCGGACACTGGTGTTTCCACTCATACCTTAATAAGGTGGTGATCAAAAACTACGAGGCTTCGTGCAATAGTGGGGGAAGCATTTGGGAGCTAAGCGAAAGGCTCAGGCCGAAATAATAAGTAGCAGTTCCGGGTTGGTGTCCTTAGCGTTTGAAACAGGGGTTTAAGTCGATAAGATGTCCGTTCGGCACTCCCTTCCTAAACGGAATCCTCAAGAAAAAAAAAAATGATAGGTAGGTAGGTAAACAATCTTTCTAAAGTGTATTACTTATAATATATGAGAATTGAATTAGTTAAGGAACTTAAGTAGGATCATAAACACTTTCATTCCAAATATTTTAGTTATGAGGTAGTTAGTGATAATTCTGCCGATAGTCTTCAGCTAAAGTTATTTTTAAATATTGCAGATCCTCAAAGTTTCTTACAGTGATTTTGGTTTTTTTTTTTCTATAAATTTTGAAGGCCAGTTAACGGTAAAAAACGATAATTCACTGCAGTATTATTTCCGATTTGTCAGAAAATCTCAGTTTAAAAAATATAACATCATTTCGCGTATAGCATAAAGTTCATTAACATTAACATCTCAGAGGTTAAATATCAAAAGGGGCACTACCGCGTATTTTTCGGGTTTTAATAATCTTAAGTTACATAATTTTTTTCAATCGAAAAGCCAACCGGTAGCGACATTAAATATGTGTATGAAAACTAACACAAAAATATAGTTTTCAAATATGGACACAAAAAGAGATACCTTCCACAAGTATGTATCCCATATCCAGAACACCTTTTGAGGGTTAAATTTGTAGTTATAAGGTTTTGGGTCTTCCTGGCTGGTTTGCAGATATCTACAACGCTGGGCAAAATAATAGGTTCACCGCATTAATTTCATATAAAATGTTTATTTTGTCAAAATGCGGATTCCAAAATGACGGACCCAATATGACGGCCAAAAATTGTAAATTTCAAGGGATTACCATGAAATTTGGTATTTGGGGGGTTTTGGAGGTCATGATTGCGAATCTATGCTCAAAATTAGGAAATTCAAGATGGTGGATCCAATATGGCGACCAAACCTTTTCGGACTTCAACGAATTCAACTGAAAATTAGTACTATGGGTATTTTGAGGCCACTAATTTCGAATCTACTATCAAAATTTGGAAATTTAAAGTGGCGGACTCAATATGTTTATTTGTTGCTTAATTACGCTTTAACGGTTGGTCCGATCATTTTCATTTTTTAAGTGAAGGCACTACATATCCCGACTTAACGTATAAGTTACTTTTTAAAATGGCGGACCCAATATGGCAACAGATTTTTTGGAATTTGAAAGAATTTTCCTGTATATTAATGTAAAGGAAAATCAGTGATACCAATTTCGACCCTGCTACCAAAATTTGGAAATCCAAATGGCGGACCCAACCCTTCGATCACAATTTTTGAAATTCTGCGATTTTAAGTTAAATTTTGTATTCGTGGTACCGATTTTGAATCCCGTACATATCAACTCGAAATTTTATTTGTTTATTTGGATGTTTGTTACTCAATCACGCCGAAACGGTTTGTTTGATATTTTTAATTTTTTTGTGAAGGCATTACAACCTTCAACTTAACATATGGACAGAAAATTAAGAGTTTCAAAATGGCGGACTTAAGATGGCGCCCAGTAATTGTAAATTTCAATGGATTGCCATGAATATTGGTATTTGGAGTTTTTGGAGATGTTGATTGCAAATCCGGTTTAAAACAGGATGCGATCGTATTGCGTCTGTGTGAAACGGTCTGGTTACGATCGTAATCACGAAGGCGTCGGTGTGGTTCGGCATTTAATGTGTTTTAATAACTAGTTTAAGCAAATCAAAATTTGAAAATAGACAGTTTTGATGTATTCTAAAACAAATAGACAATTTTGTTACATACCAATACTTTTGTTTTGAACTGACTGTAAATAGCTAGGTTAAAAATTCAGTTTTATCAGCTACTCTTAGTCATTAATGTAAATACCACAGTTTTGAAGCAAAACAGAGTGTAGTCATCGATCGAATTAGTTTGAAAGGTATATCGTTTTCGTATGGATTTTTCGGCTGTACATTTTAAAGTTAAATAGCTTTCGCAAATATCTGCTTTTGATCAGAAATAAGAATTTAAAGGCCAATTTTCATGGAGAGATAGCCACTTCTTGTGGAGACTGAGATCGAAAATTGAAAAAATTCAAAGATTCTAACAAGACAAAAAAAAACTGAAAATTTTGTTAAATGGAAATATGTATTTACTTTTGAACATTTATGTAAATAGGGTGGCAAGTTTTACAAAGCGCACAATAATAAAACCAGCAGTTTTTGAGAGTATGAGTCGCTTTTGATAAAGGTCATACAAACTTTCATATTGGATTCTCAAGGAATAAAAATTAAAAATTTTAAAAACCATAATTAACATTAACAAATATAAGACTTAAAACGAAGGTAGTGAGCAATTTTGGAAATCAAAAGTTCTTTTGCGTTTCTTAAACATTTAATATATTGTAATACTTGTAATACTTTTTAACATCTTCATAGCTTTATCACATCAAACAATCACAAAAACATCTACACAACAAGACGATTACAAACACATTGGCATCTTTGAGATAGGACAATTTCACTTTCAATATAATACCGTTCGGCTCTAATTGTATACATACTTGATTAATCTTAGACAACAACAACAGGTAGACGCTTTCGATTTATTGTAAAAAAAACCCCTAACGCCTGAAAATGGCTAGTAAACCAAAATCGGTCAATAAATATACTACCTATATGTAGAGATAAAAATGAAGTAATAAAAACAACAATCTAACATGCCCATAAATCTCTGACTGTTCAACATTAATCCTTTTCTTTGCACTTTATATAAGCGTATCTTCATCCTGAGCCTCGAACAACATTAGTAGGGAATGTTGAGAAGGTGAGCGCCCCAAAGTGACTCCACCAAGGGAACCATCGGGTGACAACAGACCTGTTTGCAAGCTGTTGTTGTCGCGGTATCCCGAAGTGGAGGACGTCTGTGATACCGAATCCCAAGAAATTTCGTTGACGGGCTTTGGCCTCTCATGTGGATGATCGATCGAATGAGAGTGAGTGGACATCTGTGGAATATATGTTTAGTTAAGTTCTTTTCTCGTTTTTATAGTATTTTAAGCATAGCAACTCCACCTCTCCATGACTCTGACGACCCCTTTTGAGACGGAATGTTTTCCTGCTGGAGGCTTTAGAGCGCTGCAACCTCGGCCGTTGCTGTTCGCCTGAACTTTCGTCGGCGGGACTTTCTGGTGATAGAGGTGTTGTAGAAGTCTCTCCTGATGAATGTCTGAATTCTACAGAGGAAACAAATCGCAATTTTGGTGGTTGCACTTTATATGGCTGTTGCTGCAAAGAGAGCGAATGGGAGAGATGTGGTAGAGATCCAGAAGACAGAGGTGGTCCTCCGCTTGTGTGCCCCGGAATTACTTTGATGGAACCACTCGAAAGGACTGTTCCTGCTGTGGAAGCAACTTCTGCACTGTGGCTTTCGCTCGTAATGTGCTCCTTATTTGTGCCAGTGGATCCACTTGACAAGGATTCTCTTGGTGGGTGAAGTGTTTGCTGCGACATAGTATCACTCGGAGTACAAATTCCTCCCGATCCGCTACGTGAATCCACCGGTACGGCGGACACATGAGAATGAGTTTGTTGTCCTGTGTTTCCTGTAAACAATGAAATTAAGGAGGGCCTTTGCTGATGTTTGTGGGAATCATTTGAAGGCGCCGTAACTTGCGAAGTCTCTCTTCTATTTGATTCAGGTATGTTCCGGTCTACAAGTATGGACACCATAAGTTTTTAGTCTATAATTTCACTCACAAATTTACCATAACGCTTCTCCTCTAATTCCTCCCTCAAGTCCCTTAATTCTCTTGCTAATTCCAAAAGTAAGGCGCCTTTAGATTTAATACCTCCTTGTGGTTGGCTGCCCCGCATTCGTTCTCGTATGAGAAATTGCATGTGCCGTTCATGATCGCCGATGGGAGGTTGTGCAATCTACAAGATCACAATACATAAAGTGGTTAGCAAATTTCTGATTTGTACCACAACAGCAATAATCATGTATCTACTGATAGGACAAAGGCAAAATTCTTTTCACAGCTACACAGATATAGGGTATACATACATATACCTATACAAGATAGTGATGATGCATAATAGATTGGTGTGTTAAGCAATTGATATAATAAAGTTAAATAAAAATTTGTTCAGGAATTACAATCTGCACTCTAAGGCGGAAGAAATTTGTTGTATGTCTGTGACTTATTGCGTTGGTGTGAGCATTTACGTAGAAAAGGATATCCAGCTATGTACTTATATTTATATCGCTTCATTATAGTAATCGCTGCAGTGAGAACCATTATCTAAGAAGTTATTTATCGTAAGATTTGTGTCGCTTTATTGTCGTTATCATCACTTTATGAATCCGAATTAAGGGCTTTCTACTCCCTCCTTCAAAGTACATATATTATTCCTGTAGTAATTACATACTCGCTCCAGTGCAGTAAAATTAATAGGAAATTCGAAGAACTGAGATTTCGCAGAAATATCATGTGTAGACTGAGTCGGAGCGCAGCTAAGTACCTACATGCATACATAGTATATTTATAATTTCGGATCAAAACGCAATTTTTTTATTTCTTCTACTTTTTCATAATGCAAGCTGTTTTCGAGTTAATGAAGTTGAAACTAGCAGCTGTACACTGAGCGCCGCCTAATCTCTGTTTCTAAACACTAGAATTAGTTGTAATTTCGTGCATACTTATCTCATAGTGTCTGGAAACAGTAACAGAAATTTCAAAATTTCAATCCCTTCTTTTCTTTTAATCAATAAATTATGAAAAATGATTGATATTATTGTTTAAATCCCTAGATCCCTGCTTCTAAACACTAGAAATAAATAAAATATAATATATAACGAAGTGAAAGTTCCCATCTTCCTTCCCTAAATATCGCAATATTTTAATATGACCTAGATATCAAACCAATAAAGGCAAACGCAAAGTTGAATCAAAATTCATTAAGAAATGCGGCAGTTGTCGCGGTAACAAAATCATTTTTTTAAACTGCTGTAGCCTTTGACGACTTAGAATTAGATATTGTCAATGTGTATTTTAAGTTTGGCCAGTAGCGGTCAAGAAATACGAAAGATATCGGGTCCAAATCATTTTTATATAACTTATGTAGCCCTTATATTCTCACCCTCTCGACCGATTCCATTTTCGAACTTAGCCGAAATATTGGCGGACTAAACATATGTGCTAAGTTTGGTCAAAATCGATTAAGAAATACAGACTCTATTGTGTCCAAAAATTTCGTTATATCCCATATACCATCTCACATACATGTATACATAAATGTACATATGTACATTGTATCTATGTACAAACAAAATTTATTTTTAAAGTCTACGACCTCTGAAACGAGTTTTGGCATCATTCATTTTCCGAAATCTTTTCATCAGGCAGTCTGCAGTAGGTAGTACATATTTCATACGAAATCTCTCTAATGATTGTCGCCAGACACAAAGAGATAAGTTTGTACGAAGTTACAGCTTATTCTAGTGTTTAGAAGCAGAGTTCTAGGGATGTAAACAATAAAATCAATCATTACTGATCATTAAGCTAATGAAGAAAATAAAAGCGATTGAGTATCCCTATTGAAAATTCGACCACTGTTTCCAGACACTATGAGAGTTTATACGAAGTTTCAACTAATTCTTGTGTTTATAAACAGAGATATATGAATTTAAACAATAAAATCAATCATTTTTCATAATTTATTGATTAAAAAAATAGAAGGGATTGAGTATCTCTTTTGAAATTTCTGTCACTGTTTCCAGACACAAATAGATAAGTTTGTATAAAGTTACAACTATTTCTATTGTTTAGAAATAGAGATGAGGGCATTTCAACAATTATGTCAATCATTTTTCATGATTTAAGTATTTATTAATAAAAAATAAAAGGGCTTGAGTATCCCGTTTTGAAATTCTTGTTACTGTTCCCGAACATTATATCAATAGACTTTATAACTAAAAATTTTAGGTTGAGAATATTATTAGGGGCCGGGTCCTATTTCTCCACGATTTGACCCTGGCGGCTGTCAGCTATCTATCTGCTAGTTTCAGTTTCATTTCGAGTCAATGATATTCCAAATCTCTTCCCAAAGTTGAAACGTGTTATAAAATTATTATAATTTTTTATGTATTAAAATAAAAATGTTTAAGGAAAATGCATTGTTAACGTGCTATAAATCAATAATCTCACTTCAAACAACTGCCACTTTGCGATTTTCTTTAATTTTACGCAATATTTAATATTGAAAAATACTACATAATAGAAAAAAAAATCTCAAAAACTATTAAAGAAAAGTAAATATGTTTGAGAGAAGAATTCCCAATATATAGTTACATATAAGACCTTAAACCTATAAAGCGTTTACCTTGTGAAGTATGAATGGCATAAGAGCTATATATAAAGGCGTTCTGTGAGTAACGACAAATTCCAAAAAGTTCCACAAATCGGGCGCTGCTTCATTTCTTCTTCCCAAGTCTCTCATAACTCTTACAATACGCGGCCATTCGTTTGCTAGCCTTGTTTCAAAACATATGCATAAAATTCGAAGGGCTGTAAATAATTGATGAACATTTATTCCAAATAACTTTATTGCAATAATATTTTACCTAAAAATGCTGCTTGATAAAGCGAACCTGATATTCGAGCGGGTCGCTTAGCATCTCTACTACCAGTAAAAGTAAGTGAACCTGCCCTTAAATCTCCCCCAACTCTATTAAATTGCGCCACAACTTGAACAGTACGACCGGCTGGCGGACTCATAGCATTTAAGACTGCAGTGACCAGATAAGAGACGTCTGTTTGTTTCAATTCGCCTATATCGGACACCGCGCGGCCAGAGCATACTTTAAGACATAAAGGCATCAGGAGGTGAATCAAGAATCCCTCTGCCTTTTCTTGTGTGGAAAATTCTGGGCCACCTCCACAGAGTTGTTCCAGTGAAAAGCAATCTACTGGGCTTACAACCTGTAATGCAACTATTCGCACTACTGTCGAACAAAAGAATGGGGGTGGATTTTTCGACATAACAGCAGCACCCGCTCCAGAGCTTACATCTGACGCCGATCCGGGTTCATTTATGATCAAGTGTTGCACAGTGCTCAACAAAGTTTTTATATGCGCCCAATGTAAGACATATGGGTGGCGGACAATGCTTTCGTGTATACCTTTTAAGAGTCCTGCAGCAGCTTCCCAGTCAGTGTTACGTCGAATGGAAGGCTTCTTGGATATTTTCAAAAACACTTTATCGAGACGCCTTAAGATGGTAACCAAAGCGTTCCGCAGGGCATCATTCGACCATTCAGCTCGTGATAAAATGCACTGCATATACCGCTGTAGACCACGACATGCCATTGACTCTGGGTCATATGGAGAGACCTTAAGTAAAGAGTGGGCGATCTCGGCCAAGCGAATGTGACACTTTGTATCAAGAAGCTCGACTTGCTTTGTTTCGATTCCTTGCTTTTTGCTAAGCTCTTGTAGCCGTGTGGATGCTTTGCTCATAAATTCACCCACAACTGATAGCAATACATCTCTTGGACGCCTATACTCGGTCCTAACAAGTTCCGAATCCTCTGCTGAATCCACCATTCCCTTATTTCTCGTATCACTCACATATTTTGAGTGTGACTCATCCTCGTACTCCAATCCTGGTGAGCATGGAGGACCTCTGCTGCAATTTCTTTGGCTGGAGCCTTTGTGCTCTGGACTATTTCTGTAAGGTCCGTTGTAACTTTTAGCCAGTCCTTCGCAGTTATGAACCATTGTACGAATAGCAACTGCTAACTGAAGGATAATATCGCGTTCAGATTTTCCCTCCACGGGTATGTAACTTGGGGACTGAATTTGTTGCATATAGCAGGGTAGAATTGCTTCCAGAATGATCTAGAATTAATAATTTTATCATTAAAATGAACTGCAATTAACCAATAGGTGAAACAACCAGCATTTGGTATCCTCGCGTACTTTCTGCTGAGTAAGATACAACCATTACGCATAGTGTTATGCAATCAAGGACTGTTACATCGCCATCTTCATCATGGTAACAAAAATCTATGGCTTTCAAAGGTTTTGGTTCCTTGACCAGTTCTGCTATGTTTAGGGGGTCGGGTGAAGGGTCTTCAAGGCTCAGAAGCAAATTGAAGAGGCAACTGGATTGTACCTTGAAACAAATTTGTTAACAGTCATTAAACATTTTTTGAGGATTTTTTACCTTATGAGCTTCCCCGTATTTTCCCTCCTCATCAGTATCCAATATGGCAGAGACTGAACCGAACATTTGCAGAATAAAGGGCTTCCGGTTGAGCAGGTAAAACTGCTTCACAGCGTACTCAATTGTTGTAGTTATTAATTTGTTTGTTTGATGAAGCGAATAGACTTGCAAAAGCGTCGGCATAATCATAAAGTACCTGCAAACCAAAACGTTTTAGGGTGGGATTGTAATGATTAGTTTCAAAAATTTCTGAAGAATTACGATAATGCTCACCCATTTGTAGAAAAAATATTCTTAAAATTAAAAGCTGCATTTATAAAGGTAGCCATGACATATCTCATAATGCAAGAGTCTTCAGCATGTAAAATTGCAGCACCCGATAGAACATTTAAGAAAAGTTGGATATCTGCAGAATATGCGAAATTTCCAGCCATAGCTTCAAACATTCGAGCAATGAGACGGACCCACATGAACTTGTGGAGCACATCGAGACCTAAAAGTTCCTGCAAAGAATTTATTTTTTTTTTTTTTTACTAAAATTAGAGTTTAAGCATGAATTATTACCTTTCCGAACTCGCCTCCCTGATGCAGATCTAAATCTACTTCCAGTGCTTTACGGGGAAAGGAAGGTAGTTTCATAAGTTCTTCATGTAGAAACACAACTCTTTGAACAACCATGTCCACATTTTTCAGTATAGCCCACGTTAGGTGAACTTTTCCAATTTCGACAAACTTTTTAATTAATTCTTGCTTTTGTAGTGCAAGAAATGTATCTTCAGGTTTCATTTGAATTAAGCGAACTTGTGGGTATTGTGACCTTTTGAAGAAATATAAATCTCTTATGTACCAGTTCGGATTGAGAATTTTTTCTAAAAGATAATAATACATTTTATATGCACTTTTTTATTTCAAAATTTTATTACTACGATTCTTGTAGTCAACTAAGCAGTATTGGTGGTAGTTTTTCTCATCGATGGGATAAAAGTCAAGTGCTTCCTTCAAAAGTTGACAAAAAAGGGTATCCTCTTGTACCGGAAATTGAGATGGAATATTTCCATCATCTTCAATTAAAAAAATTATTAATTCATAAAGTAAAACAAACAAATATCTATATATACATATAAAGCAGTTACATATATGCTTGACTGATTGACAGACAAAACACAGACCAAACCGCTGGACCGACATATGTATATTCTATATGTCAGTATCTTTCTTTTGTGACGTAAGCATCTACATACTAAGAAAGGTTTTTACGAAAGACTACCGTTAGAGGCAGGGGCGGATTTGCCTTAGGACACTTGGAGCACGTGCCCGGGCCCCCACATGTATAAAGGAAATAATAAACTTAGGGATCATTTAAGAAATTATATAAATGAAAAAAAAAAATCAAAATAAAGAAATTGACTTTCCTATTCAATAATAGTAATCTCTAAATTTGACATTACGTAGACTTAATTTCATATACTTAAGTTAAGTTCTTTTAGACGAGTATAAGTTTTAAAAAACAAGTGATCAAAATCCTAAATGGTGATTAAATCAAAATAAACATAAGTAATTAAGACTGTGATGAAATCATAATAAGCTTTAAGACAGTGGCTTTTTTGTTTATACCGTATTAATGTAACAACAAAAATAGGAATAAATTCAGTTTAAGGTCAAAAATGAAAGATAAATTTCGAAAAAATAGAAAATGTGCGTCAATAATATAGTAAAAATAGTATTAAACGTTAATTATCAATAAGTACAAAATAAAAAGAAAAAACTAAAGAAGTTGAGTCAAGGAGTTAGCAGAGAAAGAGAAAGTTTATTAAAAAAGGAATAAGAAAAGTAAAGAGATAAACATGATACCAAAAGTTTATGAGATAAAGTATATTATTGATGTGAATTTAAAATAAGAATAAGAATTAAACAAATTGGGTTGCTTCCTAATGTAAATTTAGAACACTAACACAATTTGCAAAATATTTTGATTCTGTTAAAATTGTCTGCCTTATAAGGGACTCCACAAACGTAAATCCTGGCCTGCCCAGGGAGATAAAATAAGGGATGTAAATTTGTATGAAAATCGCTCATTTTTTAAATTAAATTCATGACACTTGGTATTAAGCATTTCAGGTAGGAATTAATTAATACGTCTTGTATTTCAGAATTTTTCGAAATTTATCCCTTTAGAGGGGTAAAATAGGGGTTGAAAGTTTGTATGGGAGTTCCGTTATTTTTGTAGTTAGAACCATGAAAATTAGTATTTAACGTTTTGGTTGGAAATTAAGAATGACGTGTTTCAACGTTTTTGGAATATCATCCCCTTAGGGCGTAAATTAGGGGATGAAAGTTTGTATGGAAGTTCCGTCATTTCTTGGGTCAAAACCATGAAAATTGGTATTGGTTAAAGGTTGATTTTCTTAAAAACTTGAAACATGCTAAAACCAATCGTCTTAATACCAAACTCTAACTTTTAAAATAACGGACTTCCACACAAACGTTTATCCCCCATTTTACTTCTAATCTATTTCTATTTATTTCGAAATCCACGCAGACAAAGTCGCGGGCAGAAAGCTAGTAAACTTATAAAGATTTTACTGTATGTGAAAATTTGGAAAGGATTTTATTCTTGAATATTAATTATGAAAGAAATAAAATAACTATTTTTAATTGTTCGAATCTACATCAAAATGAAAAATGAAGTAAAGAGCAAACAAATATTTCATTTCTAATTAATAAATGAATAAATCATTTCATATGAGTGTCTGTTTAAAAGGTGCTATTTTCATATGGTCATTCAAGGTTTACCTTTGATCAAAATTGCCTAGTTTCTTAGAAATATTAGCCTTAATTTCATTGTCTCAGTCAAAAGGTGCTACTTGCCTGCTTGTTGTAAATAATAAGGGTGCTATTTCTAGAATATCTGAACAAACGGAGCTATTTCTACTTTTAATTGTTTATTTTACTGAAAACAAACCTGTAAAAATAAGTATTCTCTTCATCAATAATCTTATTGAAAAGAAAACACCTGCATATATAAATGGTGACGACGGTAAGATTTTTCCAGTTTTTGTAAAGTGTGCTTAGCGTGAAATAGCCCCTTTTGAACCGACACTCCTCATATATTAGCCGGTGTTTCTAAAGGTGAGAAAGTGAATTTACATCACTTTCAAAACTAAAGGCTCATATGTATGTATGTACAATATTTTCTTCATCATATTTACTCTTTTCATTAATTAAATTAAAAAAAAAAAAACCTTGTAATATTTAAGACTTTCCTAATTCTCAACTTTTACTTATAGGATTTGAGTGTTAACGATATTAGTGAATTAAGTCGAGGAAAAAGTTTGCCTCATGGAATATGCTACCTAATCCGTTAGAGATATAACAAAATTATGTGGGGGAGAATTTTGCAGAATTAAATAAAACTATAAAATAGTCCGGGGTAGCATATGGTATATCTATCTTTAATATATGTATAAGTAGTAAAAAGCGTATTTACAACTCAAATTAAACGAGGACGACGCGGGCGGGTCTCTATTGTCTAAACTAATGCCTCTTCTCCAATGCAAAGACCAACCAACCACGAACCAACCAAAATCGCCCCATCCCGTTTCCTTTTCTTGCCGCCATCTTTTCTCTCACTTGTGTTTTGGGCTTACTTTTTTCATATGTGAGTTTCAATTTAACCGAAAGGAATAGTCAGCAAACATTTGTACTAGAATATGTCCCGGAGCTGCAGTAGATTCATCGGTTGTCAAAACATAATTTCATTAATTATAAAACTTGTAAAAATGTTTACGGTAATTTTAGCCCAACATTCTAAGCTACTAAACCGGTTAAAAATTTGTCGGATAATGTTTTGAAAGCTGGTCAGCACAACTACAAGTCAGGACTTGTACTTTATAAGTGATTCCGCCAATTTCACTGCGATAGAAACATGGAGGAGCAAACGAAAATGGGGAGGCTATATCGTGTAAAAACCCTATACGTGTGATAAGCTTTTTGTTGGTGGAAGCGAGGCAAAACGGGCAAGGGAGATATAACCTTATTTCGATTTCGCCGTGTTGATCGAGTTTTTTATGTGCTGGAATTCAGGTTTTCAATCGAGTTTTCAATAAATAAGTATTGTACAGTGCGTTTATTGTATGTTATTTACTATAGTGCAAGAAAACTTTAAATTACTGTATTTATTCCTGTTGCAAAAACAATCGGCGATATGCCGGAGGAAACAAACTTGAAATTTGAGTATTATTTAATATCTTATAAGTGTTTTAAGTGAATGCCGATAATTATATTTGTCAACATAAAATATATTATACTATATCGGAAAATTAAGTTTTAGTTTGGGTTTCCCAGTTTGTTTACATTTCAAGATCTCTCATTTTTGATATCACTTTATTTTTAAGTGCCGGTAGGTACATTTCAGCTAGAATGGATAGGGCCACCGTGAAAGTTTTGCAAGAAAACTTTAAATTTGGTTTATAACCAGATAATCCCAAATCAAATCATAGTTGTTTGTTAATTATGAAATTATTAATAACAAAACTTTAAATAGTAATTTCTTCATCAAAACGTAATAATATGCTGCTTTCTAATTACTAACATGAGGAAAAGTTTCACATTCCAATTCGTCTAACACAAGTGGAAAAATTCTTAAAATTTTCTGCGTTTAGCCTCTCCGTTTTCGTGTGTTCCTGTATACCAAAAAGTTATGATTTAGTTTTACAAACCTTCAAAAGGTCCATGGACAACTATTTTTTTTGCGGCGGGAACATTTGCAGTTAGTAATATTGATGCGTCACATTGTTCCTTTCGTAAAATTTGCTTCAGATCTTTAAACATTATGCCGTGGACACTATGGACGACCATCCATAAAACTGAAAGAGCTGAACCAACGAGCTGAAAAAAGAATTAAAATTAACAAACATTGAGAAATAGTACGGTAAACTTTCCTGCAAAATAAAAAAAATTATTTTAGTTTCAAACATTTTCTGAAACAACTATAACTTTGGTAATTATTCATAAGTGAGACTCCACCCCAATTTCGATAAAACAAAATTGTATTACCATTTGAGGACTTTTTGCTACCTATGAAAAGAAAATGTATGGTGGGGGAAGCCACTTTTCACAATTGTTTATAAAAAAAAAATTGTTATAAATGAAAAAATTCTTGGTAATTAACTGGAAAATGCTACACGGTGCCGATGGCCTTGACCTTGAAATATTTTATCAAGGTCACCGATCTAAGTTGAGTGGTGAGGGTGCACTCTCATGTTTTACGAGGGGTGGGAACAATAAGAAAAAGTGGTAATTATATTGCTAGCGAAAGTTACTTGAAATATCATGTTTCTGTCTTTTTAGTTAATCTTTTTGTTTTTAATAACTTTTTTTCTTTCGGTTTTAGAATGATGACAAACTATTTCGTTTGCAAAATTATATAATATATGTATAACCTCATCTTACCTAGTGGATGGAACAAGATACAGTGATGTCCCATTTTCAATATTCTAGTTATTTGTTCTCAAACTATTTAAAATATATGATTCCTTTATAGTAATCAGGGAGTTATCATAACGTTATTATTTCAGCCAGATCTATACCACTTCCATAAAAAAAGCGATACTTTTGTACCAACATTATTTCTGCGCTGCGTTTTTTTTACAATCGGATTCGGATCAGATTAGTTAGGAAAATGTTCATTGAATTGAATTCTATACGTCGTCTGCTATATAAACATTTTAAAATTTGCGAAAAGCACATCAAATGTCCTGCTAAATCTGATCTAAATCCGATTGTGAAAAAAAACGCAGCAATTAACAAAAACGACTAGACAGTAGATAAAGTGCAAATCCAGAAATACTCATCATATTCGAGGATTCGAGTAGGAGTACAAACGTATTTTGGGGCTTACTAGGAGAGGGTCGAACTCTGGAATTTTAGTTTGGGGTCAGCTTTTGTCTAATGATAGTATAGTCTTATAGTATTACTATGTTAAATTAGTAGCGCGCACTACTCAGCCAATTTCGAGAAAAAAGCGTTTCAAAATTTTCATTTCGGTTTTATACTTTAGCTTTTTTCCCAATGTCACCGTGCCTAGTGTCTAAAGTGATTACGCGCTGGCTTCTGGAGCGCAAGGTACCAAATTCGATTCTTGGTGAAACTTTTGTTCTACTTTTTGTTGCTTTTATACCACTACTTTCAACATTGAATCCTAAGATTTTACAAGATTTTTTAAGTCGGTGCGAAAACCTGACTGGTATTAATCCAATACTTACAATTAGTAGTGAAGACATTCAGTTTGTCGGGATTATTTAATATTGGATTAAAATCAGTTAGGTTTTCACACCGACTTCAAAAATCTAGTAAAATCTTAGGATTCAATGTTGAAAGTAATAGCAGAGGATTTTTAAGTGAAATTATTTAAAACTTCTTAGAGCTTGAGATGTTTTGGAGTCGGTTCTTTATTTTTAAAAAAAATTTTTATTTCAGTCTTTTTCAGTGCCAGTTCTCTACTTTTTTATGATATCTTTTAAATCGGTTAAGAACCATCCTTTTATTATGCAGTCGGCTTAAATTTCGTACGCCATGCTGAATCCGCCATTTTGAATTTCCAAGTTTTGATAGCAAATTCGGAATGATCATCCCCAAAAACCCTCCAATTAAGATTTTTATGGCCATCCCCTGAAGTTTAAAAATGGCGGCTCCACATTTTGAATTTCCAAACTTTCCTATAGTAAATTCGCAATCAGCGGATTTAAAAACCCCATTGTATTCAATTTTACTGCAATAATTTGACATTAAAAAATGTCGGCCGCCATATTGGATCCGCCATTTTGAATATATACACACTGTTATATACTAAAACCTCCCCAGAAATATATAGATTATATCAGCGAAAGAATCATCAAATTCGGTCTAGTGGTTTTTGAGAAAATTGGGTGCAAACAAACAAACAAACATATATACCAACATACATACGGGGGAAACACAGAACCTCCTTTTTTTGAAGTCGATTAAAAATATGGAGTGACATTCAAGTTTTTTAACATACTAGGAAGTTTTAGTGTTTTTATTCAACAAGCTGCAATTATTTTTCTAATTTGAACTTTTTATTTCCCGCGGTTCTGGCCATAGCCAAGTCTTTCCTGAATAAAATGTTTTTTTTTTGTTTCATACAACTAAAACTACCACAGTCATGTCGAAAATGAACGCTCTCGAATTGCCATGCTTCCGATGGAATTTCGAGCCAAATAATAATTAATAATTTTATAATGAATCTTAAAACACCCATTATCGATAGAATATCCCCTTAAGAGAAAATAGCCTCAGTCACGACTTGCTCAGATAATTTAGTTCAGAAACGAAAAGCATATCTAAAGTTATTAATGAAGGCTATTTACTTTTTAATCCTTAAAAGAAAAAAAAATTATAATCATAGTATTTGCTGGAAATATATTAGAAACTATTCTTTATTACAAGAAAAAAAAATACATTATTACATATATGTATGCATGTAAACCGTTTAAAAAACATTTTGAAAATATTGAAAAATACGTTCACAGGTAGTACCATATATGATAATTTAGAAAAAAAATCCACAAAATGCTTGGTTCTGCACACTGTATACTTTACATACATACAAAATAGGTGAAAAATAAATTTGGGATGATTTTATTAATTTTTATTAACTTTTAGTTTTAAAATTGTACCCAGAAACAAATTTTATTCTTCAATTGTTTATTACTGGCAGAGGGAATTGAACGTTAGTTATTTGCATGTTTGGAATATGTTTTTTTCAATTTTCCAGCGAAGCTCTCGATGGTTGTAATCGTAATTTGTTTTATCATGATTTTTCTATCTGAACAATGACCATCAACTTAAATGAAACTGTTAAATATTTCAAAACTCCACACCACTGGCGTCGGTGGTGTAATGGTTAGCATAGTTGCCTTCCAAGCAGTTGATCCGGGTTCGATTCCCGGCCGACGCACAAGTCTCCTTTTTGAAATTGATACTTTTTATATGTTTGTTTGTTTCTAAATAAGGTAGAATTAAACAAAGTAACGCCATTTCGCTGAAAAGCCATATTTTTAAAAAAGCCCTTGTCCAGTAAAACTCATGTAGATGACGAGGACATTTTTTTCCAGGTGCTTATTTCAGGAGGTACTATTTTTTTGGCCGTGGAGCACTTCAAAAATAAAAGCCTTCACTCACAATCAGTATGGTTACAACTCAATAAAAAAACTTTTTTGTTTTCTTAAAAAAAATTCCGAATTTTTAGATACGCCTGCTAGGGCATGTTTTCATTTTAATTTTTCTTTTTAATATTTGTAATCCGAAACATTTCCAGAATATTCACCTAACATTTTAAATAAAAATTTGAAAGCGTTTCGGGAAAATTTATATGAACATATGTATATACATATTATACAATCATCAAAAGTATTTAAGGATAATTAAAAACATACAAAAATATTTCAAATTTTTCAGCAGTTATAACTTTGCGAAAATTAATTCAATTTTAATGATTCTAAGCGTTTTTGAAAGCTTGTATCTTCTAGTTTACGAATCAGAAGATTAAAAAGTTTTATCATCCACTCCTCCTCTGTGCTAAACGTTAGAAAAGTTAAAAAATTATCTCTTAATTTTTTATACACTTTGAGAATGTGTATCGGGTCGAAAAAACCTTTTTAAATTAAATAAATGGAAACATTTAAAAGTTTGTTCTTTCCGCTTAAATGTGTAAATTTTGTAGGTGGTTTTTTTTTTAACTAAACTTTTAAAGCAAAAGTAACTATTTTGACTTTAACTCGTTCGCTACCAGGGTCTCCCTGGAAAAACGTCCACCGCAGCCCAGGATTTTTTTCGGGATTACCATATGTGACACCAATTGAAATCGGAACTGACTTATTCAATTGCTGTACAATTTGTAAACATTCGAATATTATCGCAGACCAAGTGCAAACATCAGACATTTTACCGTTTTAGAACTTAACTCTATTCAAAACAGAACGTGTTTCGACATGGTTTCACAAATTGACCAAAAACTTCCGTCACATATTTGTCGCGACGGGTTCTGATAAGAAACCGCTGTGTCACACATGAGTGAGGGTTGGTAGCGAACGAGTTAAAGTCCTGTATCTCCCGAAATAATAATCGCATAATAATGTTCGAGGTGTCATTAGAAAGCTGCAAGTATCCTCTTTAAAGTGCTTCTTCACGATTGTGCAAAAAATGTTTTTGCTTCCTGTGCAGTATTTTCAAAAAACACGTTAAAAAACGGTATATTCTCATATTTTTGTTATTGCAATTTTAATGTTGATGTGTTTTCTTGTACCTAATAGTGTCACAAAATATCGTACCAAAAATCAAGATACTGCGACGTTTCTTTCTTCGTGTCCACAACTGTTAAATGTTTAATTTAATTAAAGGTAAATTTTCGATAAAATTTTGTTGCATTCTGTTTGTTAATGTATTACCCAGTGGGCCTAGTAGAATCTTGGCCTAATATTCACTTGTTCAATTGTTATCCCCTTTTATTTTGCGTATTTTAAAAAACTAGTGATGTTTTCTTAAAATGTGCGCCATTTTTACAATTTTGAAAATTTTCAATTTATGCTACTCTAGTGGTAGAGGCCACAATTTCTAAAAAAATCCTATTCGAGTTTTTTCTTTCAGACGTCTTATACCGGAGTTATCCTAGTGACCGTTTGGTACTCCTTTTTTGAGGCATATTTTTCGACGTGATTAATTTGTGATAAAACAAAAATGTTTTATAATCTTGAATATTTGCCTAATGCTAGACAAAAAATTGTACTTATAGCTAATAAAAAAGCTTGAAAATTGTTGTTTTTTTGCTCAAAAAATGAAAACAGCCCTTAACCAAAAAACGCTGAAAGGTTCTTGAAAATAGAGAAATCGAAAGTAAACTCTAGGAGGCGTCTTTAACTTAAATGTGATTTATCGAAACTTCAAAGTTAAATATCTCAGGAAGTAATTTTTGACCCTAAATTAATATTTTTACAACGTTTCATCAAAATCCGTGAGAAGACCTCAAACTCAATTTGTTCCGCAATTTCTACAAGCGAACGTTTGTTCGTTCAATGTACATACATATGTATAAGGAGTGTGTTTCTTTATTCATTCCATGGAAGGAAGAGAACAAACAGAATTCTTACGGAATATACGGTATAAAACGAATAAAGGAACAGACGCGGAATACAATTTTGACAATTATTTAATAACAATTTATTCGCAATTTATCGTTGGGAGTAATCCAATTTTTGCGACAGTTCCCGATTGTATAATACTATTGTTGTTCTTAATTTTTTTGTACATGGATTTCAGTCCTTTTGATAGCTGACACGAGAATATTCCTTTTATTCTACCTCTTGAGACAGATAAAAAAGAATACGTTTTGAATATTCCGCAGTAATAAAGAAACGCGGGATGGAATGTTCGGAATACTTTGGATGAATAAAAACACACTTATTGATGTTTCGAATATTCCGAATGAATAAAGAAACACATCCAAGATGTGACCTCTTAAGAAGCGAAGTATTCGATTCGATGACATGACTATAGTCATCGAATATTCAATCTTTTTCAATACTTCTAAAAAACGCTAAAAGTAGGTGCAGTAATAGCATAATTTTAATAAAAAAGATAACTCAATATTTTACCTCCTGACTGTTTTCATGGGACGACCGGACATAAAACATAATATATCCAATGATGTAGTTGTAAAGAGCAAACGCTGCTTGTTGTGGCAATCTTGGCACGAATCTGATCAGATGGCGCAACACCTTGAACATTTGATCCTGCCGATCCCGAGTCAGTCTTTCTAAAACATATCGTAAAAACAGGGCCGAATCCTCAACCAAGCAGATCCAGATGACCTATAAATATACTATTAGCTTTAAATTGTGTGTCTTGTGTAATGAGGGAGATATCACTTGATAAGCAATTTCATAAACCGCGTTTCCATCTGTACCAACCGCAGCATCATCGAGGCAAGCAACTATCTGCATTACAGAAGAACATAGGACGGAAGGGAAAAGTGAGTGTGCGGCGTGCAAATGGGGGGCTACCCTAGCCCCATCGGTGTCCTCCTCACCCTCCGCGTGATCTTCGGCTGGCGCGTGGTCTAGACCAGGTTCATGGGAGGCTTGCTGATTTATGGGGATCGTTGTGAGGAGGAAACTTTGCCGTTCAGCGCGTTGTTTATCTTCTTGCTGTTGAATGGCATGACGAATCGCTTCAGTTTGTTGCTTCTTTCGAGTTTTTGTTGCTGTTACGAGAGAGCGCTTCAAAAGAGAAGACTGATGTTATTTAAATTATTCGATGGGAAAATTGAAAGAACGCAAGTAACAATTGATTAGAAATTAGAATTTTGCTAGAACAAGTACATAGAGTAGAGATGAGCGTTGATTCGTGGTATGCCGTTTTTGTAGCGGCCTTTGATCAAACATTGATCGAGAGAAGCATATCAACAGTAATACAAAAAACTCGATCGCGCAGCTTTCGTAAACAGCGAGGTTTCAAATTTTACTAGTAGTTACTGGTTTTTCTGCACTCGGCTCATTTAGAATTATTTGTTTCAATTTACGCCCAGCGCTATCGATCGGCCGTCGGTGTTGGTGTACAGTGTATGTTTCTAAAGTAATGTATGGACGAAGAGTAGAGTTTAATGATTGGTTTCTAGCGACGCACGTATCGTTCAAAGCGACCGACAGCATAATTATCTTTATACGATTAAAACCTTGAAGTGGTGCCACCTTTCACTTAATTGCCCGATCGGGTACATCTACGAAATCAATCTAGATTAAACTACTTTTGCGCCAAGTTTTTTCTAGATCCACTAAGAAATGCGCCCTGTAGAGAGGATACGATTTCCGTTATATGTATATTATACATATACATTTACAGTGACTACCATGAAAAATCGAACAAAGGTAAATTTGTACAAGAGCCATTACTTCACTATGGTGTCAATATGCTTAGGGCTTCATGATAAAATAGTAAATTTCTACAGACTTTTTTTTTCAGTGTCCCTTATTAAGGTTTAATCGATTGAAAAAAAAAAAAAAACACAATAAATGGTTTTACGAAAATTTCTGCAAAATGAAGTCGCAGAATAATTATTACAATGCGCAATTAAAAAATGAAACAATATTTCAGAGCTAAAAATTGGCATTTCTTAAACGATATACTGTAGTATGTTGATGATAAGACGATAGCTGCGTTCTTTTCATCGGATTCTTACTCTGGTTCTGGGTTATGTGAGATTATGAAAAGAACGATCTGGGTTAGTGATTCGTTGTGATTTAAAAGTTGATATATCTGCCTGTCTCACATATGAATAAAATTTCACAATTCTGTGTGTTTGCGGAAAATACCTAGTGAAAATTAATTTTATTTTGAATTAAAACTGAATTAGTTAATAATTTGGAGAGGATGGATGTGATGAAGTAACAATTTTATACCTTGACTTTTCTGTCAATTTAAAATTTCAATCAGAAAGCTAGGGCGAAAACATTTGCGAAACAAGCTTTGACACCAGCGCCTCTCTTAAAATATTTTTGAATTATTTATCTATGTAGCTCTTGATCAAGAACCGGATAAATATGAGTGTTAGGAGTTGTTGTTGTATTTCAATGTAAAGTGCTGAACTATGTAGAGCCAGAACTCGATGAAAAGAAAAGAACGCAACTAAAACCAAATAACATTTTCAGAACTGGTCCTAATATAATACTTCTCTTCCTACATTAAGGATAACTACATAAACATATTAAAACCAACTTTGAACAAAAAAGATCTACTGGGCTTGTTCTGTTAAATGTGCAGGTTACATTTGACTCGGCGGTTAAGTGATAACATGGAAAAGGCGTACTTTCACCTGTCCGGCACAAAATGTGTTAAGTGATGCGATGTTACTATGGGAATGACCCCCCTTTATCTTTAATCGTTTTCGCATGCATAATCTATTTAAGGGGGCACCTAGAGTAGAAGCTTATACTTAAAAATGTTCTAAATCTTATGTAGAATAAGCCTGTAAAATTTTAGAACGATATTCACATTAGTTTTCGAGTTAGCCGATAATACGTAATCGGTTTTCAGAACGACACCGCCATTCTCCTTTTTTTTTAAACGCGTTTTTCTCGAAACATCATTTTCGAAATTTGCAGGCGTAATATCTCAGAAACTATTAAAGATTTTTGGCTGAAATTTTTATCAGTTATACAAAACAGTTATCATTCATAGTTAAACCTACTTGTTTGGAAAATTATTGTTATAAATTTTGTTTATTAATGTTTAGAGATCGAAATTTTATACGAAAAAACAAATTGTTTTTTTCAAACTTCAAATTTATTATAATATTTTATTTTCAATTGTTTTTTTATATGTTATTGGTTTAACTACGAATTATGGATGTTATTAATAAGAAAATTTTTGTCTGAATGTTCCTGGTACACTCTAATTGCTTTACCGACATAAATTTAAAGAACAAATTCACGTCCATGTCAAGAAGGAAGAGAATTTAAAATTGCTTTAAATACCCTAACCCAAACTTCACTTGATGGCTTTTGAACCGATGTAGCTGCGCCTCTGAAGCATAATATGTATATGTATGTATATGCAGGTACCATCTATACAGTGGCGTACCTAGGGTAAATGGCGCCGAGGGCAAGTACAGAAAAAGCGCCCTTTGGTAAAATATTAAAACAAGTAATAAATACACGTTAACGGTTAACTTGTCACATTCGGTATTATCTAAATAATAATAATGAAAATAATATTTTTATTGTCAAGTTGTAATAGACAAAAAGCGGTTATTTTCCGATTTTCAGACTAACCCAAATTAATATGATCTTAATCTAGCGCTAAAGTCGTATTGGATTCATTGGATATCGATGCCCAGGTTGATGTCGACAACTCTTTCGAATTTCCAGTAACTGACTCGACTAGAAATTTCTTGAAGAACTCACTAGATTTTCGATCTGCTTCCTTCTGCAACTTCCTCCTTTTCTGGCTTTCAACCCCTGATTCTGTTTTCTTTGGAAATTTTCGTTTCATACTTTATTCATATAATTAAAACCCGGGGCTTTTTTAGAACAGAAAAAGAGCTACCTAAAATAAAAACAATGATAAAGTAAGTTTGTCCAAATCATATGTTTCATTTTTAGGCCCTTTAAATCGCCCTTTTCGATTTAAATACCCTTCTTCGTTTCAATTTCACTTTTATTCATGAAAATCATTTCATGAAATTCTTCGAGTATTCTCATCTCGAGGACTTTCGAATCCCTATTGGACACTAATGTGTTCTTAATGAGTTTTTAATAGCCGGATCATTGATCCCCGATCAATGCTCGTTTCCAAAGTTTCGCCCGTAAATTCGAATTTTAAACTTTATATAGTTAAAAAGCAATATACTGGCGCCTATACGGTGCAAAATACATTTGTTTATTGCACACATGGACTTTTATGAAAAAAAAAAACAAAAAAACAAGAACAAAAAAAATATTATTTGCCTATTAAATATACATTGAATAAGTAGATGGGCACATTTAACACACCAATTTTATTCGAAATGTTTATGCAATATTTTTCATTACTTTCAACCCCAAAAATCCACTTTCAATATCCCGACGAAAAATAACATAATTATGATCTAATATGTAGGTACCTGAGTAAAAGCAACTCGAATATTCACTTTTAAAGTCCCGTCGTTAACCAACACAACTCAGAACCATTTGTCACAGTATGCAGCGCCCTCAACTGGCGTAATATGCGCCACGCCAAGGGCGGTAGCTCGTACCGTCCTTTATACAATGCAAGCATGCGCAAGTTATTTCCGTACACGCGGCGCGGCGACGTACTCCTTGTTAGCCCCACGTCAAAAAGTCATGCAAATTTCTTCCAAATGTCTAAAGTTTTATCTTACGGATTCTATGAAAAATATATATTAAACTGAATTTTCATGGTTTGTGATCAACAAATTTTGCGCCCTCCTCTGATTGGCGCCCAAGGCACGTGCCCTACTTGCCATACCTTAGGTACGCCACTGCATCTATACATATTTATTCTATTCTTCGCCGAAAATTCAGACGCTGGTATCTCAGGAACCTGACTAATTGTAAGTAAGCGAAAATAATTTAGCATCAAGGCTCAAACTTTTTTGAGGTATAACATACAAGAGTAAAATCAAATTTGAAAAAATAAATTTTTTTTTGTATTGCGTGCAAAGTTTCATTATTTGTGTGTATATAAGTTAAAATGTAAAATACATAGTTTATTTATTTTACTGTCGCTTGTATTTTATTGGAATATGTCGTGTCGACGGTCCCATGGTGTAATGGTTAGCACTCAGGACTCTGAATCCTGCGATCCGAGTTCAAGTCTCGGTGGGACCTTAATTTTTTTAATACCACTTTTAATTATTTTCTTCTTGTGCTCAAACGAGTTTACATCATGTAGATTGCTAAAGAAGCTTATTTGTGTTTTTAGTTAAAGAATTAATTAGCTTACATGTCGCTCTTGGTTCAGAGTAACTTCGACATCTTTTGTTTGTTGACGAGGAGTCCAAGGTGGATCGACAACAGGCAGACTTTCAATACCAATCTTTGGGGAGGGCAAAGTGAACTCAATACCAGGTGGAGGAACTTTAAAGGACATATGAGCACCTTCTTCCATCCTGGGCCATACTTGGAAACGGCATTTCCATAAGACACTATATCTGAAAATTTTTAAATACAAACGTGAGAAAATTATACAGGTAGTCATTTTCCCAATTACTTACCTGAGTATAGCCCCTATTCTCACGTTAGGATCTTTGTGCTTTAGTGCTCTTTGCATGATATCTGATGCAAAGTTGGGTGCTTTCACGGATCCGGCTATGAACAACGACGCCGATACAGCAGCAGTTTCCTTTGGTAATCGAAGTAGGATATCAATAGACTTAAGCAATTTATCTTCACTAAAATATCTAGAGTGTGTAATATACCTGATTGGATTCAAGGAGTAGTTCCCATGCTGCGGGGAGCGCCTCTATAACGAGTTCTTCGGACAGTACAGCTGCACCCTTCAGCAGCGTAGCCATGGGAAAATGGAAGAGTTCCCGGATATGGTTTTTAACGTATTTCAAAATCGGTGGGACGTCCTTCTTCTTAACATCAGTCTCTTTATTCAACGCCTTGGCAATTCTTTCGGCCATTTCTGGCTCCCTGTCATCGTGAAAAATTCTTCGGATGAAAAATGAAAGCGTTTAAAATATGCAAGCATTTTTTAAAGAAAAAACTTTACTTGTCTTTCTTAGTCATGCTATCTTTGCGTCTCGATGGAGATGTTTGGGTAGAGCTCTGTTCTGATACCTTTCTCGTGGCGCGTGATCGAGCTTGAGATTTACTGCTTCTTGAATTATCCGCTGTCATGATATCTTCCATGTTAATGACAAAACCAAATTCCTCGCCGTATATCTGCAAGATTTTTAGCAAGAATAAAAATTAAAAATGGAGAGATAATCTCATTGCTGCCTCCTGTGAGGATTGAACTCACGACCCCTGGTTTACGAGACCAGTGCTCTACCACTGAGCTAAAGAGGCGCGCATCTCTCCCAGTGGTCAATGTATAATTTCAACTTGTGCCATAAGACTTTAAAGTGAGTTAACACTGGTATTGATAAAATTAAAAGTATCACAATAATAAAAAAAATTGTTGTGATAACGTTCTGGAGCGAATAACCCTTGCGATATTCATTTTAGGAAAATGAAAGGAGAAATTAAGCTTTTTGTTACAATTCTTACATGTCTCATTACAATTTTGTGACAATACCCATAGCGATCAGTGACCCAGTGTCTTTTTGCAAATAGTACATACATACATACATATGTAGCTGATCAAATGTAGGAAAAAGTTCAATTTCGAGTCCACGCGTTCTTACAAAAAGTTTAGCCATCTTATATTTTGAATAACAGGAGCGTTCTCATATTTAATCGAAATGGTCTAAAACTATATAACTTTATGCGATTTAATTAGTTTCACTACCTAGCCCAGAAAAAGTAGACTTAAAAAAATGGTAAAATTACATCAAAAATTCCGACCAAGGTGGATTTTGCGAAGACCTTCAGTGTGAGGTTCTGATGAAATCCTGAAAAGTACCCAGGTGATTTATTTTGTTTTGACGTGAAAACGTCTTTTCGTTCGTTAAGTACAGTGATAGCCGGTCAAACTTTCTTGCGTTACAAAATACCGTTAGATTTCAATCGCTAATAACTACTAAACTAATAATGCGATAACAACGGTTGAGGTCGCAATGGAAAGAGCATGTCTCTGTACGTATTTATCGTGTAGCGTTTGTTTTACCCGTGACGTCATCCGGCTAGTGTAAGCGCCTACGCGTAATTGTTGTGAATTTGCGTTGTGTAAAATTATAAATTAGTGTAGCGTGAGAACGCGTTTAGGTAGGATGTTGGTTCGGGTGTCATTGTAAAGAGCTCGAGAAGAACTACGAGGACTCCAAGTGAAACAATAAAAATATTTGCCGAAATATACGTAAAAATCGGTATTAAATTGAAAATTGCAAAAAATGAAAGATATCGTCTCATATGAGTCGTAAATATGCGCGAAATTATAGAAAACGCAAATCAGAGGAAAGCTCGCATAAAAACGAATTAATAAAGCCTAAAAAGTCCATTGCCGAGCAAATGTCGGAGCTTCGGCAGCATCGAAGAAAAAATGAAAAAAAATGGAAAAACGGCGAAAAATATTTGTTATAATTTTATCCCGACGTTTTCCTTGACCTTGACTACGCCTTGTACCTTATTTAACTCTCTAATGGAAATAGATGCAGAGAACAACCTAATTATTTTTAACAGAGATAGGCAATAATATTTTTTGCGTCAATATTTTCGATGATTATTATAATATAATATTAATACCACGAAAATATTACTTTGTTTGTATATAATATGCATTACTAAAATATGTAATAAAAGATAATAATATTATAAATGTTTAATTATTTAAATATTTTGAAACACGCAAAAATATATTTTCTACTATTCAACCAATTGCAATTTGTTAATAGATCATTGGAAATACTTATTTAATTCGTAATTCGTTAGTAGTAAATTTTAAAATACTCAGCTGCTTATTTCGTAATTCTGAGCCACAATTTTTTTATTACAAGAGGGGCACCTAGTGTAACAGCTCAAAAAACACGCTTATTTCAAACATTTTATTTTTAGACTATATTTTTATGATATTTTAATTAATTAGGCCTTATAGAACATCTTTTAAAGTTGTTAAAAAAATTTTATATTAATATTTTCCGTACAAAATGGCGGCGTGGTAAGCATTTCTATCAGACGCGTTGCAGTTGCGATGTCCAATTTGTGGGAGTAATTACAGCCGTTAGAGTGAACCTGGAACATATGTATATTCAAAAAATTTCTTGTTGACAACATTCATAATTCGTAGTTAAACCTATAAAATATATAAAAAATTGAAAAAAAAGTATTTAATTTGAAGTTTGAAAACATTCTTCGATTTTTCGCATCAAAATTGATCTATAAATATTTATAAATAAAATTTATAACAATAATTTACCAAAAAAGTAGGTTCAACTACGAATAAAACTTGTTTTTTAAATTTGGTAAAAATTTCAGCCCAAAATCTTTAATAGTTTTTGAAATATTACTCCCACAAACTTCGAAAATGAGGTCTGATAGAAATGCTTAGCACGCCGCCATTTTGTACCGAAAAAATTAATAAAATTCTTTTTTAAGAACTTTAAAAGATGTTGTATAAGGCCTAATTCATTAAAATATCATAAAAATATAATTAGTATAAAAATAAAATGTTTGAAATAAGCGGTTTTGTTTAGCTGTTAAACTAGGTGCCCCCTTAAGCAATCGACAATTCATGGCATAGAAATTTTAAAATACTCAAGCATTTCGTAATTCTCGATGACAATATGTTATTATTCAAGCTTTGGGCAATTCATGAGCTACAAATTACAAATACCCATTGTCGGGTGACTTTTTTACTTTTTTTGTGTTTCTATGTAAATATTACATATCCCATATCACACATGTAATGTATATAATACATAATATATAATAATATATGTATATGCACACATGCATATTATATAGTGTGTATTATATATTACATTATATATGTATATGATAAAGTGCAAACATAGCTTTTTACAGGGCAGTATACGCTAAAAATTTTAAGTCTCTTTATTTCAAAAACTAACAGAGATAGACTGTCCAAACTTAAGTTTTTAAGAAAAACATTTTGTAATTTGTCATATTATACAGTACTGTATAAAATAATAGGACCACGGTTAAAATTTCGCTTTTTCCAACTTCTACAATCTGTCAGTGACAGGGTTTGAAAAAAAACTCATTCTGTAATAGGAATTGTACATCCTTTCATTTACAAAAACAACTTAGCAAATTAGTTCAATTAAAAAGAATTAAAATACAATGATTATGAAGAAATAAAATACAACGGCTATGATTTAAAGGGGGCGGTAATATATTATACAGTTTCAATTAGTATAAAAATACAAATTGTATGTTGAATAACATATTGGGCGATAAAATATGAAAAAATGGAAACTAGGAATACAATATCTTGAAAAGAGTAGCTTAATAAGTCCTTGAATACGTGAAAATCCAATTGAGCAGTAAAATGAAAAATTGGGCAGTAACGCGTGAGTAGTTACTAAATTAGAATAGGTCCGATAGAAATATTGGATTAAGAATTAAGTAGCTCTACATATAACTTTTGTAAAAGAAAATGTTTCAGTAAATAGTTATTTAGTTTGCGTACTTCCAGAATATTTTCCATGTAGACCAGTACGCATTCGCGTTTTGAATGAATACAATATTTATGATGTTAAAATTCGGAATAGAATATAGAGCAGGTATATCCCAATATAACCCAAGAGACGTATTTGAATAAATAAAGTTGTTTTGTTCATTTCTAATATCGCCATTGTTTTTTAGAGTTTAAAAAACTAGAAGAGGGTTTTAACACCGGTGTTACTGTTATTGGCATATAGTTTACACAGATACAAAGTATATTTGATACTTTGAAGCAGTATAAAGTAATTTAAACAAATCATTCACCAGCTCTCATTCTATTCATATTGTATGGGTATACTTTTAATTAACATACTTAAAATCATAAAATTATTCAAAACTTACTTTTCTAATAGCTTTTATTAGCCTTCCAGAAGCTCTCATATGGCGTTGGTAACAATATGGATGACAGTAACCTTTATGGGTGCAGTAAAAATTGTAAGAGTTCATTAGTTCCACAACAGTTTTAAGCCATGGTAAATGTTTTGCTGTTTCATCAACTTCGTTGGAATCTGTAGGTGATTCAGGCGGTTGATCATCACTGTATAAATAAATGAAATTGTAAGTTTAAAAATTGTTAAAGAAGCTTTGTTGTATAATTATTTATTTAAAATAATATATTGTTGTGCATTATAATTTATTTTTTGTGTTGGAAATAATGCACGTGAAGACCGGACGTTGTTTTCATATCGACGTTGAAACGCTTCGGAGTCAATAAAATTGATCCTGTTATTGGCTCCGATTCTGCCGGTATACGTGTGAAAATGCCTTTTTGCTTTTATTATTATTATTATTAAAAAGCGAGTCTTTAGACCCGAGCCATTTTGCATTCAATAAAAATGTGGAAAACCAATTTCGATCTTCCCATACAAAAAATCGACAGAACGAAGGACCAAAGTCAAATTTTGGGCATTGAAATTGCCATTTTGGAAGTTTCACGGGTCCACTCTCACGAAGAAGCGAGAGAGTTGACGAATTTTGTCGTCAGAGGTATCCTTGGAAAGCTTGAAGTTTCTTACACGCTATCAACCAATATCCTCTCAGACAACTTATAAAGCATTTTCTGGGTTTATTTCTCCAAATTTTCTATTGCGATTTTAGAGGTGAAGGACCGATTTTAGCGGGGCCTCCGAACGTTGATCATCAGACCATGTAGAATCGATTGGCATACCCCTATTCAGAACTTGACGAAACACTCTGTATACATATGTATGTATAGATACATAAATCAGCAGTTTTCCAAATCTTATTATACTATTTTTGTCAAGTATGACATGTTGTCTCTTTGGAAACGCTTAATTCAATTCTATGAACTTAAACTCTTGCAAATGTACTGTTACGTTAGCGGGAAGAAAAATATACCTCAATATCCCAGGTGATTCTTCTCCACCACTTATTATTCCTGGTTCAGAAGTATCACTTCTGTCGGACAAAGATGACACTTTTCGCCGTGATTGGATAGAATCAGTTCGTTTAACTAGAAAAGCACCAATTGTATTCATAATTAATATATGAGATCAAGTAAATTACAGTCTACTTCGAAATCCTTTCCGTCCTTAGTGCCGCGTCTCAATTTAAGGGATCTTCTTTTAAAGGATCCGCCTGTAGGAGCTCCCGCCGTACCCCTTCGTAACAAAAAGGGTCGCACTGCGGCAACAGGGCGCCTTGTCGCTGTAATTGCTGAAAAACATGGGTTATATTAAAGGAAGTATAACCATAAAGAACTTGCAAGGCCCACACATAAGAACCCAAGAGATACAACTCAGCATTCAGCATATCGCAAGCCGACCCCATAAAACCCCAGTCGTGTGTTGCGTGCTGCTTTTCAGCAGTTCAAGTTATTGGCTCTCTCTGAGTTCTCTCAAATTTTAATTCAAACTCTAATAAGGCCTTTCTCCAATACAGAGACCAACCAACCACGAACTAACCAAAAATGCAAAATTGAGCAGTTTTTCGGCTCAAAAAGTGGTAAAAACTCTTCCAGATTAAACATTTGCCTGAGGATGTTTTGACCAAAGACTATCTAGAATAAGGTGTGACACTCTTGTTATGTATAATAATAACAATTGAGATCTTATTCGGTGTGAATAAGATCTCTTGGGGGTAACGTTCCGGGTTTAGCCCTGGAGGTACCTTATCCGCGAGGATCTCGGAAGCAGCACGAATGCTTTAACTTCTCGAGACCGGGGCGGCTCGGGAGGTGAAGATGGAGGAGTCGCAGAAATGCGTTTGCTCCCCTTACTACTAAAACACTGCACTTTCGAGCGAACTGTTAGTTTATTCAATTGTATTACACTACAACACTTAGGATACTCTTTACTTAACTAATGTATCTCTTTTGGTACGACCCGCGACTCCCCTTTTGTTTAGGACTCACGATTCAAGACTATTATTTTACGACTGCTACTTTACGACCCCGTTCCTAGACCCCTATGTTACGACTTCTACTATTAGACTCCTCTTTTACGACTCCCAACTCGACTTATTCTTATCGAGTACTTATACCCCCTCGATCGGTTATTGGAACTTTCCAATGTTCCAATTGCTGACAACGTGCGCGTCGCAACTTGAGCGGTGCACATGTTTTGAGTCAGCATAAATTACCCCGGTCGACGCACGCGCGGGCGGTCAACCCAGCGTGAGCTTGGGTCACTGCGCTCGCGGGTGGTCGACGCAGCGTAATTCGAGAGGTCGCATTGTTTATTCTGCGATTTTCTAATTTCATTGAACCGCTTCAGATTTCAATCCTGTTGTGTCTTGAATTCTGAAGGGTTTCCGAGGGGTCACCTTGTGTCGTATTGTTTATTCGGCGACTTTCTAATTTCATTGAACCGCCTCAGATTTCAAGCCTGTTGCGTCTTGAATTCTGCAGGGTTCTCCAAAATCTGGACGAGATTTTGGTACACAACAATTCCTTCCCCCTTGGAAAAAGAGAATTATTCTTTGAAGAGGAATAATTCTCGGGGTTGAAAGGTTAAAGACTAGAAAAAGGAAATTATTGGAAACTAAATATCGCGACGGTGTTCGAATAGACGCGATTCGTTCGGGGAGTTGCGAGTGCGTTAACATAATTAAAATCTTAATATCTAGTACAAAGAAGATTTTTTTTTTTTTTTTCTCTTATTGTAATAATGTTTTCCTAGCCTATGTTTTCCGTGCCCCTTTACATAGATTATTTATTTGCTAGTATTAATGTTGTACAAACTATTATTTTTTTTTTTTTTTGATTTTATCTAATTTCTTACGGGCTAAAGGTTAATTTTGCTTAGGTAAATATATGTAGAGAATTCTCGATTTTCCGACCTACCCTAACATTGTTTTGCTTCTTATCTGCGTGTTTCGGGTTATCCACCTACGGCGAAGGTCGGTGTCTTATTACCTCGGTGGGCGCTTGAGCCGAGGAAAACCTTGAAGATCAAGTGAATTTGTGGCTTTTTTATTTTTGTCATTTTTCTAGCGGACCGTCTCGGTGTTTTTTTTTTTTTTTTTTTTTGTGTGTTTTATTCCGGGAATTTTTAATTTGGGAAAGTTCGGAAGGGTAAATTGGGTTATTGCTTGCACTTGCTTGGAAATGGGATTTATCATTGTCAGTGACGTTTTTTCAGGAATTTGTCTTTTTCTTAAGTTACTAAAAAAAATTTTTAGAGATGTGAGAAAGTGAAAGGTGAGGGAAAAAGAAAGAAAAAAAAATATTGAATGGGGTTTTCGTGAAGCTAAGTTTGACTGAGGCTGCATTTACTCAAAATAAGGCTTTAAGCGGTTATTATGTATTATTTTAGTTCGCTTGCCAATTTTTAATTCTGTGTTTACTGACGAGGGGATACCTGTTACTGTGTGGGGTCCTATCCAGATTTCCGAGAGTTTATGTTTTTTATTCTCGCTCTTCAGGAGGACTTTGTCGCCTACGTGGAATGCTATTGGTTTCGCATTCTTATCATAATACTCTTTAGACTTTTGCTTACCGGCTAAGAGGTTTTTCCTTGCGGTAGCATATGATTTTTGTAATCTATATCGGAGCTTATGATAATAGGCCTCACTATTATAAAGGGGTTCTGGTTCTCTTTTTAAATTGGATGGGACATCCGCTGTAAATCCGTATACACAGTCCATGGGCGTGAGTTTTGTCCCTTCGTGTACACTATTATTGTACACGAACGCAGCTGTTCGTAGGAATTGATCCCAGCTCTGGGAGTTTTCGTCTACGAAGGTGCGTAAATATTCGATTAGGGGCCTGTGTGCTCTTTCTAGTGCCCCGTTTGATTGAGGGTGATAGGCCGTAGTCTGTAATTTTTTCACTTTTAATAATTTGCAGACTTGTTTGAACAGATCGCTTAGGAAGTTCGTTCCTTGATCTGTGACAACTTTTTTGGGGATGCGGTAGCGCGTGACGATTTCGTCGAAGAAAATTCGCGCAATTGTTTCCGCTTCCGCGTCTGGCATCGCGTACCAGTCCACTAGTTTCGTTAGGTTATCCTGAAAGGTCAGAATGTATTTATTCCCTGACGCTGTCTCTTGTAGTGGTCCAACTATATCAAGGTAAACCTTGTCGAAAGGTTTTTCGGCTATATCAGTGATAACCATGGGCATCTTATATTGCGGAGATGCCTTTAACTTCTGGCATTTTGGACATTTTTTCACATACCGCTTTATGTCACGCAGCATGTGTTTCCATTTGTACTTACGTTTTATTCTCTTGTAAGTTTTTATCACTCCCTGATGACCTCCGAAGACTGAATCATGATAATCTTTTAATATGATTTTAATTTCTTCGGGGCTCGTAATTAATTCAGGGGTTTCATGCTGTGATTCTAGAATTGGGGAATTTTTATTTTTTCCCATTTGTAATGGGTCGTGGAGACCTTTGTTTTCTTCAGAGTTTGATTCCTGAGAAAAAAATTCTGCCGGGATTATTTCTTCGGCTTCTGAATCTACATCTTGTTTAGGTTTTATTTGTTGCGGCTTATTGTCCGTCTGCTTAGTTTCTTGAGACTTTTGCGTGGTCTCTTGTTTATTACTCTGGGCGTTTCTTTTTTGAGCCCGAGTTACTGCGCTTATTCTGGCAAAGTTATTTTTCTTTGCGTTTGTGCGATGAATTTGGGCCTTTACCGTGCAGGTGTGGCTTTCATCTTCACTATTTTCTTCCCTAGGAATGCGGCTGAGTGCGTCTGCATTCGTATTATATTTTCCGGGTTTATATTCGATTGTATAATCGAATTCCGAAAGTTTGTGATGGAATCTCACTAGTCGGGAAGTGGGGTCTTTTACATTGAATGCCCCTTTTAGAGGTTTATGGTCTGTATAGACCGTGAACTTTCTACCTTGAAGGTAGCACCTAAAATTTCGGGTTGCCCAGACAATGGCCAGTAACTCCTTTTCAATTGTGGAGTAATTGCGTTCCGCTTTATTCAGAGTGCGGCTTGCATAGGCTATGGGCTGATCTTTTCCTACTTCTCCTTGGGAGAGAACTGCTCCTATAGCCTCATTGCTCGCATCTGTTGTTAGATTAAAAGGTTTATTGAAGTCTGGATAAATGAGAAGTGGAGGTGAAATTAAAGAATTTTTTATATTCAAAAATGCTTTTTGGCATTTTTCGGTCCAATTAAATTTAACGTCCTTGCGGAGTAAATTTGTTATTGGGCGTACAATTTTAGAAAAATTGGGAATAAATTTTCTGTAATAATTCGCAAGTCCTAAAAATGATTGGACTTGTCTTACTGTTCGGGGAACGGGAAAATTTTGTACGCAGGCCGTTTTACTGGGGTCGGGCAGTGCTCCTTCGCTGGAACATTTATGTCCCAGGTAGATTACTTCTTTGCGGAGAAATTGGCATTTCTCCGGCTGTAATTTCAGGTTGTTTTCACGTAACCTGGTAAATACTTTTCGCAGCTTATTGTTGTGGTCTTTTAAATTTTTTCCGTAGATGACGATATCATCCAGGTGTACAAAACATTCGAGTCCCTGCAGGCCTGTTAAAACGTAATTCATTAGGCGCTGAAAAGTGGCAGGGGCTCCCTTTAATCCGAAAGGCATACGTTTAAATTCGTAGTGCCCGTAATTAGTGCTAAACGCCGTCTTTGGGCGATCTTGTGGCTCGACCAGTACTTGGTGATAACCACTAGCGAGATCGAGGGTAGAAAAGTACCTCGAGTGGCCTAATTGGTCCAGTATATCCTCGATTCGAGGCAGGGGAAAAGCATCGCCAATTGTTTTTTCATTTAATTTGCGGAAATCGACGACTACTCTCCATTTTTTCTCACCGTTTGGTCCCGGCTTTTTGGGGACTACTAGTAGAGGTGAGTTCCATGGACTCTTGCTAGGCTGTACTATATCATTTTCGAGCATTTCTTGTAATTGCTCGTTTATGATGCTACGCTGTACCTCAGGTAGCCTATACATTTTCTGATTTATAGGTGCTTGATCCTGCACTACTGGGATTAGATGTGTAATAGCATCTGTATGAGTGAGGTAGTCACCTTTTAAGTGGAATATGTCGTTATATTCTCGGCATAGTTCCAAAATTTCATTTTTCTCTGTTTTATTGAGAATGGGGCTCAGGTTGAGCTCTTCCTCTAACCTGGCTATGCGCTCTCTGGCGGCTATATTAGTGTGTACGGTGTTTCCGGGCGTTTTAGAATTATAATGCGCGCTCTCGGACCGTGTAACACTAGTTTTATTTATACTTTTATTTTCTATAAAATTTTTCCCTTGGGCTAGGGCTAAATTATGTGTGCCGCTTGGGCCCGGGGATTTTCCCCGTGCATTCTCTTTCGGCTTTTCTGCATTTTGTTGGGGATACAATGGGACTAATGTGTAGTCATTCACCGGAGCCAATTGTAAATCAAGGGCGGTGAGCGCTACCTTGGAGTCCTTTGCGTTGAGGATCCCAACCAGAACTTCTTTTTCTTCTCTAGAGGAAATTATACTGTTTGCCAAGAAGACTCCGTCGTCTACCTCTTGGGATAGACAGAGCATTTCTTCTTGCAGTTTCAGTGGAATTCTAGCCACTATCTGCGATCTCGCAGGTACGCATATGGGCTTGATCAGAGCCACTCTATGCCGCCTGATTTGTGTGATCACAGGTGTATTCGCCAGAATTTCCTTCTCGTCTTCCCGTGGCTTAACTTTAGCCCAACATCCCCCATCATGTGATGGTTCGAGAACATGGCAGGTAGAAAGCTTAACCCCTACGGGTTCCATCACTTTTGCCTGTTTCTCGGATTCAGATGTTTTTCGGGAGCTATTTTTCTCAGTCTCGAGAAAAATAGGGTAAGAGAATTCCTCTAAATTAGTTTCCGTGCGAGGAAACCGAAGTTCACGGTTTGGGCCCTCAACATTACAGTTTTGGGCAAGAAAATCGTTGCCTAACAGACCGTCGTGAGAGAGGCCTGAAGTGTTTTCTATTACTTGGAAAGTGCAGGGTGTTTTGATTACCTTGTGTTCTTTTAATTTCGTAACAAGGTTTCCCTGACAGCTTCCCAGTGTGTATCCCGTGCCAAAAGGAGTTTGCAGGGTAAGAATCTTTTCGGCGTTTATCAGCTCGGAAGATTTCAAAGCTTGTTTCTTAATCAAGCTTATCTCAGCGCCCGTGTCCACCACTAGTTGAGTCTTTTCTTTCAAACCAAAATCTAGGGGGAGCTCCACTACGGGAGTACTTGGTTTGGGCGGCTGAGAGTACCCTGTATTTTTGCTATTAGTATTTACTGCCGAGCCGGGGATTTCGGGCTCGACTCGTCGCCGTTTCCCGAATTCCGGCTATGGTATTCCTTCTTTCTTTGGCATGTGTTTTCTTCGTGCCCACGGCGGCCGCACCAATCGCATTTTACCCGCACGTTATAGACGCGACGTGCCCCGTTATTATTTGTTGCGAGGGCCGTCTGTGCGTTTTTGCGAGGTGAACCGCTATTGTTACTGCGACACGTTTTGATATCGTGTCCCATTTTATTACACTTTACGCAAACGGGGGTATTTTTTCTTTTAAAACACTCGTCATACGTATGCCCCCGTTTGGAGCAATAATTACACACGATATTGACTGGGGGCTTAGATGCTCCTCCAACGCCCGAATTTTGTGGCTTTGATAACGCATTCGGTTTCGCGGGATAACTTGTCGGCGGCTGAGCGTAATTCTGTGCCTGTCCGGTAGCCGTGTAAGGATATCCAAATACTGAATTTGAATATGCAGCTGCCATGGTAGCATTGAATGGATATCCCCACGGCTCGCCGTAACTCGGGGGTGCCGGCAGGTTTGAATTGCTCGGTTTATTGTCCTGGGGTGGCGTGAAGGTGTGGCTGGGTATTTGGAAGGCTCCTTGCTGGAGCTTTTCCATGTCCAGTGCCTTTTTAGCCAGTTCCTCCAGGTCAGGCTCATTTAAAGTCAGTAGATACTGACGAAGATAAGGACTGAAAGACCCGTTTCGCAAAGTATTTTTCGCGAAATCTTCTAATTGATGATTCACAATTGTTGCCGCTGCGGCACCGTATTTTGCTTCTGCCGCTTCTTTGCACTGCGACAGGGCTTTCCGAATGCGCGAGATGAACCGGGTGAGGTCTTCATACGGTGTCTGGCGCATGGCTATTAACTTATTCACAAGTTCCTGATGAGACTCGCGGGGTAGGAACGCTGCATTCAATTTATCTTCAATTTCTTTGAAGGTGGCAGGTTCCTCTGGGGCCAAAAGCTGATAAGCTTCGCCCCGGAGTCTCGTCGGGATCATTTTAATGAAAGTTGTTTTATCTGGGTCTGCGAGGCATTCTAAACACCGCCTACAGCAGCCCAGGAAAGTTTGGAGCTCATTGCTCAAATTTGGACCTGGCTCCCCCGAAAAGATAGGCACTATCTGAGTCAGATTTCTCGTGACTTCAGTGTAATTGGCCATTTTTATTTTATTTTTCTCGGATTTTAAGTAGGGAATAGGATGCGTGTTATCTGGATCACCAGAGGAATCCGAAATTGGGAACGACGCGTTCAACCAATTTAGCGCGATCGCGGTAGCCTCAAATTCACTTGCACTTCTTACACTCTCACTACTTAATTCTAAATCACCTTCGCGGCTTAAATCGGGCTCCGATTTGCTTTGCCCTTTATTTAGGAAAGAGCACGAATATTCTTTGAAATCTTTTAGAGATTTTCGGAAACTCTCGGTTTCTTGTGTAAATTTTTTAATTTGAGCTTGTCTCAATTCGCCAGTCTGATTGATCTGGGCGCTAAGCTCGTTAATTTGCGCACTCGAGAGTCCCCCTGATATTCGTGCTTTTTCTATTAAATTAATTAATTGATTATTTAGACTTACAGCTATCTGACTTGTTGTCGCTGCTCCGCGGGGGATGATCGTCCCGCTTCTTAATTTCAATCCTTGATGTGGGTGCGGTGTTGAGGTGCTAGGGGTGTCCCGCGATGCTCTTCGATGTGCTATCGGGGTCGTCGGTCCCCTCGGCGGTTGAGATGCTGAGTCTCGCTGCGATGGGCCGTTGGGTTGCTCCCTCGGCGGCTGCGGTGTAGTGGGGTCTTCGTTGGAGTCTGCGGAGTTGGGTCCGGGCGATGTTTTCACTTCTTGGGGCTCGTCTTCCGTCGTATTTTCTGCGGTCTCTGGGCCTGGCATTCACTCGTGTAGTGCCCGATCGGTGCCTTTTTACAATCAATTTGGTACTTGCTTGCTCGCCTGGAGCAGAGGCAACTAAAGTTGGGTACCTTTTTTCTTTTCGGGTAATTGCGTGCTCGCCTGGAGCAGAGGCAACTATAGATGATTACCCGGGAGCGTTGGAGTTCGTTGCTTTGAAAGAACTGTGTGCCCCTGAAGCTATTTTCTACTTCAGGTTATGGGTAAAAATTGTTTTACCCTGCACTTAAGCAACTATTCGAACTCTTGTTCGAGGATCAAGGCTTTTCAAGCTGTTACGGTTTTTATAGCTGTTAAAAACCAGGCTTCCCTGATCCTACCGGCTGCGCCAAATTGTTATATATAATAATAACAATTGAGATCTTATTCGGTGTGAATAAGATCTCTTGGGGGTAACGTTTCCGGGTTTAGCCTTTGGGGGTGCTTATGCTTGGACCTGTGAAGCAGCACGAATGCTTCAACTTCCCCAGATCTCGGGTGATTATCCGTGGAACTCGGAAGCAGCACGAAATGCTTCACTTCTCGAGTTTGCTATTGTTAAGTATATGATTGAGGTGGGGGAGTAGCAGAAATGCGTTTGCTCCCCTTACTACTAAAACACTGCACTTTCGAGCGAACTGTTAGTTTATTCAATTGTATTACACTACAACACTTAGGATACTCTTGTACTTAACTAATGTATCTCTTTTGGTACGACCCGCGACTCCCCTTTTGTTTAGGACTCACGATTCAAGACTATTATTTTACGACTGCTACTTTACGACCCCGTTCCTAGACCCCTATGTTACGACTTCTACTATTAGACTCCTCTTTTACGACTCCCAACTCGACTTATTCTTATCGAGTACTTATACCCCCTCGATCGGTTATTGGAACTTTCCAATGTTCCAATTGCTGACAACGTGCGCGTCGCAACTTGAGCGGTGCACATGTTTTGAGTCAGCATAAATTACCCCGGTCGACGCACGCGCGGGCGGTCAACCCAGCGTGAGCTTGGGTCACTGCGCTCGCGGGTGGTCGACGCAGCGTAATTCGAGAGGTCGCATTGTTTATTCTGCGATTTTCTAATTTCATTGAACCGCTTCAGATTTCAATCCTGTTGTGTCTTGAATTCTGAAGGGTTTCCGAGGGGTCACCTTGTGTCGTATTGTTTATTCGGCGACTTTCTAATTTCATTGAACCGCCTCAGATTTCAAGCCTGTTGCGTCTTGAATTCTGCAGGGTTCTCCAAAATCTGGACGAGATTTTGGTACACAACACTCTCTATATCACCTCAAAGCTCTAACCTATTATACATTTCCCAAAATGGGATCGAGAAAAATGTCCCTTTAGATAACGCGGCAAAGAACTACTGCCTACCATTCCTTATGTAAATTCCAATAAGAGCGGACGAGACAAAAATAGGCAACCACAAAATTCTCACCCACAACGCTTACACTGTAAAGAATAATGAGCAGCATTTTTTTTACATGCAGTTTTAGAGCGTAGTCCGAAAAGCATGTATGTGTGCGTGCATGGTATTAGTGCCCTCCTCTTGCAATGTTTTATGATAGGGAAGGTCTGAATTGAAGAAGGGGAAGAGGTAGGTAGCGCATACAGGCCTTAAATACGGATACGCTCATATTGTTATTAACTTTCCACCTCTTTGAGTTGATTGTGTGTCTATCTAGCAGGCGAGTAGAAAGTAGGTTGGCTTGCTTTTTACACGCTTTATATTAGCTTCACTTGTAACTAACTATGTATGTATGTAAGAAAATCTTGGAATGTTAATTTGACCCACTTCCCGGTCTTCAATTAGGATGAAATTTTGCACACGCTCTGAGTTCTGATGACAATACATGACTAGCTAAGAAACATCATTACAAATCCAATATGGCGGCCTCCCCAAGATATGAGATGAGAAACTACATTTTTCAGTGAAGTAAGCATGGAGAAAGCTGTCTTATTTCCCTGACGATATTCGACTTCAAAATCATAATGCTGAAGGAAGGCCCTTTTGTAATTTTTAGTGCGTGCTAAAAGCGTGTTTTTTAGTTTTTGAAACTATTATATTATTTCAGAGAAGTTTTACAACTTGAGAAATTAATTCGAAAAGTGTTTCCGTTTGGGAAATTAATTATATTAAATAAGAACGTGCATATTTTGCTATGAACTTAAGTAATAAAATTTTGTTTATTTTAACTTTAGGTAAATATTATAATGTGATGCAGGTATCGTACATTTGTAAAAAATAAAGAGGCACCCTGTAGAATTGTTTCAATTCTCGTTCCATTTCCTCTCAAAGTTTTATCCTTTTCTTGCTTATGACTTTCTTATTACTATCTACTTCTTGCAAAATCTTTATGTTCGTTTGAGTACCAAGGTCGAATTTAAATAAGGAGATACGTCATGAGTGTCACATCTTGTTGGAGATAGTCTTTGGTTTTGCTACAGGCAAGGACTTGTACTTTACACGGAATTCAGCTCTTGGTTGGTTGGTTCGTGGTTGGTTGGTCTGAGCATTGGAAAACGGGCATAAAACACTCAACATCCATGAAAACTTACGACGTTATATTATAATGTGCGGCAAGAGGCTCTCAGCAGAACAACTATGTAGAAAACAAAACAACGCTCAAAGCTCGTCGTTTTGGCCTGCGACCTGCATCCTGGTCTAGAAATTTTGAATATATACGAGACGGATCAGGGTACAGACAGAGGCCAATCCTCTCAGTGAACAAAGACTCTAATAGCTGAGGGTTCTTCTTATTCAGCTCAACACAAGATTTCCCCTTTACAAACTCCCTTGCGTCGACCGCACAAGGTCCATTACAGCGAGAATTTCGTAAAGCACGGACTTGTACTGGGTGCAAGTTCTTTGTGTTTATATTTGTTTTGGTTATATATTCATAAAATTGAGAACTTGATATTGATCTCCATTTTTGAGATTGATTTTGTTTTTTATATTTACAAAGTTAGAAACAAAATCGCAAAATAATAGTTTGGACTCAAGCATGAAGCTGATTTTATTTAAAAAAATGATTTGATGTGGTACTCAATTTAGCTAACTGAGTGAATGAGACTTAAAATTGTCAATACTGGTTTTTAAAAACAAAACTTAGTAAAATTAATTTCAGTTTTGAGATTGACTTTGAAAACGATTTAGAGGAATTTAAAAATTTTATATTAGATAGTTAACACTAAACTCAAAATATGAGATCAATCTTTTAGAATATGAAAACAAGATTGATCTCTAGAACAAAATTTGGTCTCATTGATCTATCAGAATTCTCTGAGGTCTCTTTTTTATGAATACAACTCAATATGAATGTGAGGTAAATATATGTACAACATTTTTTAAATTAATATAGGTATACATACTTTCTTCTCCTCTGTCCATAGTAACAGTGGTATTACTGCTATTTTCTGATTCGTTGTCGGGTTCATGCAGAACAAACGATATTTTTCTCTCCGTTTGACCAATCACTTTAGATTAAGTTAATATTAAATTCAGTTTTTATTTTTACTTCTATAATGTAATAAAAAGATTTACCGCCTTCTCCGCCGGCAATCGATTGAAGACTCTGCGCGGACGTCTGCGAATGGCCCATTGAACTTAATGCCATAGACCATCTCCGATTGGCTTCTCTGTAAGAGAAAAACAAATTACTAATTTTAATCTAGAGAGATGCGATCGAGAAGTTTCTGAACTTCGATACTTTGCTATAAATGATTTGAACGTACATAGCTTCACGAAGGATTTAAGTTCTACAATCTCTCAATGAACTTAAATTTATGTATTCTTTGAAGAAGATATAAAAAAAATGTTTTTCTCTATCTTACATATTTGACTTTTTGATCAGTCTCTAGAGCAAAACAATAAAACTCATCCATATCCCTATATTACAGCATTGCATTTTGTGACCCTAGAACGAACTAAGCGTTCGGTGATTCCATTTCTACATCTTACTTTGTTTGTTTTAAACTATGTAACGAAAAATATGGAACCGCATTGAATATTTTACTTTTTTAATAGAGGAAAAACAGACATAAAAATATCCAAAGTTTGAAATAATTCGTATCGTGCTAAATTTTATATGAATTATGTATATACGCACTGTATTGTGGATCTAAATGAGAGAATTCCTCATCGATCCGACACCTGCATGGTGAACAAATGTATGATACCTACTCGTATGAAATTTTGGTTCAAGTACACTTCCAAGAACCAACTCTACTAGTAAAATAAGTAAAGCATATAGGAGTATGTATTAATAAAATAGAAAAAGTTGACAGAAACCTCAATTACAAACTAAAAGGAAGTCTTTTATTCATTTTAGAAAATAGGGTGATTATTTTTGAGACATTTTCGAGCTATCTCGGAATGTATACGTACATATGTATATTTAGATGGGCTAAGCTCGTCAGCGTCTTTTTTGACATACTTGCTCTCAGCCAAAATTTCAGCCGTCTTAACCATGTAACTGCGAAATTTATTTTTAACCTTTAGCTGCCATATTTCTCCAGATTCACATAGCTATCACACTGGGACGTCTGGTACCCCAACAACTAAAATGCTTACTATGCGTAAGTTATTGATTATTTTAATTTGAAAAAATACCATTCTTCAAACAGTGTTCTATAAGTTAAATAAGATAGTTTTAAAAAAAATATAACACTGAAAGTAAAACATTAAAACGCCCAGAAAACCGAAAAAATTACTACAAAAAATATAAATATTTAAATTTTTACTTTAAAGATCTAAAATTTTACCTTGATACTGATACTCTTAACATACCACACTTTAAGGGAGGACACCACTGTAAAGGCTCATTTTCGACCTCAATCTTTGGCATTTTTTATAGAAGAGGAATAAAATATTATATATAGGACAAACATGTTTAGGTATTATTAGGCACATATTGAAAGATATAAAAAAAATGTTATTAGTCAAAATCATACAAAATGGCGGCACACGAGTTGCAGCGCCAAAATACGTTATTGTAAAACTGCCTCCACGGTACGCAGCAGAAGTGTCTTAAAGTTAATTCTGCAACAAAAAATGATATATTTTCGTTAATAAGTTTAGGTTTTGCATGGAACTACACGAGGAAATAAAAAAATATTGAAAAGAGAAAAATTAAGACGAGTATGAAAAAATAGTTCAAATTTAGCTCCTACATTTTCATATAAAAAGTGACATATGTTTTTACAATTTTCAATTAATCGAGCTTTTGTTCGTGTACAATTTCGTGAGCTATTTGTTTAACAATGCCCAGGCCAAATTTGAAATCAATCGGGCGAAAATTGTTTGAGTTCTACTGCGTGCCGTTTGATAAAAACATATTTTGGAGTGGCAGCTCGTACTCTGCCATTTTGTATTTTTTTACCATAAAAACAATTTTTTATTTATTTCAATATATGATCTATGCCTTATAATGCCCAAGGGTTTTTATTCTCATATATTTTATTCCTTTCTTTATAGAAAAAGGCAAAGATTGAAGTCGAAAATGAGCCTTTACAGTGATGTGATATTTTATGGGTATCAGAGTAAAAGTTTAAATATTTATGTTTTTTGTATTTTTCGGTTTTCTGGGAGTTTTTAATTTTTTACTTTCAGTATTATATTTTTTTGAAACCATCTTATCTAACTTATAGAGCACTGTTTGAAGAATGGTATTTTTTTCAAACTAAAATAAATTAATAACTTACTCATAGTAAGCATTTTAGTAATAGTAATTGAGATTTTGAAAAAAAAACAATGAATTTTTCAAATTTTCTATGAAAAGAATGAAGAAAACGAGTCGATTCTTTAAATTGTTCACTCAATTTCAAGAAATTAAAATTCAGTTTTGAAATGCCGTACTCTACTTCCCATTTCTTTCTAAGCCCATCATAAATCTCTTTTCGTTAGTAATTTTTAATTTTTTAATACTAAAAAATTGTTTTTAATAGTAAAAAAAAGAAAACAATAATTCTTTTCAGGTGCTATAACCTATTTCTTTGTATTCTGCATATTTATCGAATCGACTGTGTAATGACTTAAAGAATTCGCAAAAGACAAGGACAGTCCAGCTCCTGCGCGTCTTTATGAACTTATTTATGTAAGATCAAATTTGCATTATACTTGCAATACAGCGACACACAATCAAAACTATCAGAGATTGAAATCAGTACTTATAGTGACAGTGAAAGATGTGATAACAATTAATATTTTAATAGGACTTGTTAAAATAAAAAAATACCTATTTTTCAATTATATTTTTCAGTTAAAAACGTTTCCTTGAAAAAAACTGTATTTTTCAAATGTTTCTTGTTTTTTTCCTTCAAGTGTATGTAGGTATTACTTGCATTTTTCCAAATTTTCTTGAATTAATCGTACACACTGCTGGGTTTAACCGCTGGCCTATTTCGTTTATCTTTTCAGCTCATGCATATCCTCAAAGGCACATGTAAAGAAGCTGAAGGGTAGAGATAAAAAAAATGGACACGGCAATCAATATATTACCAGCGAAGAGTTGATAATAAAACGCTTGCTACGCTAGGTGGTTTAAACCATTTGCTGCCGAGGTCATATTGACCCACGCATTCAACTATAGGCAACTACGAGTGTACTCGTATACGAGTATTTCCGCAGTTGGTATAGTGAATTCTTTAACCGATCGCTTTTCGAAATACCTACAATATATCCTAAATACAATATACATTATATAAGAATATTCTCTTTCTTCTTGTTTTTTCGCTCTTTAATAGCACTATTGTCTATTTATATACATATGTAGTATATGCATTTTGGAAACCAATTTGAGACTTACAATTAGATATGTTTCAACGTTTTGCTACAACGAGTGGAATAGCGGTTTGTATCCTGTTTAACCATTATTAGGTAAAAGATTCGGAGGTTTTACCAGATTGTTAAGTCATTTCTAAGAACCTACTTATGTTGCGTAATAAAACCTTAACTTCTAACTTCTTAGAAATTGTTTTATTTTTCGGTTTTTCTCTCTGCGACAAAATCCTTTTCATGGATTGCTTCAGTCACGTAAAATTGTGATAAAATTCGTAAAGGTAAACAATTGCCAACCCGAAACAATTAAGTGAACAATTATAATTACGCACATGTGCAAGTGCATCGATATTTTTTTGTTACATTACCTGTAATGTCTTAAAATGTATCTATTTTGAAAAAAGTGCGAGGTTGGATATATGTACAATATACATACGTGAAGTGCAAAAGATTTTTTGCAAGTTACTCAGCAGATATCGTAAAAATGGTTATGCGTAATATACTAGAGCGTAAAATTGCAAACTGCAATAAAATCGCTAACTATTAATCTGACGTCGACAACTCACCTAATTTGTAGAGAATTAAACTCTGTACAAATTTGTAATAAATTTTTCCCAGAACTTCGATATTTTTAGAGTTATTTGTGAGAATAAAGGTAGTGAAATTTGACAATCAAAATGTATATGGACATTTCTGTAGACAATTTTACCCTCTACAATATTGCGCATGACAATTCTTACGACATCTGCTACAGTTAAGTAATAACTTGCAAAACACTTTAAGTACCATCATTGGTTCATTTCTGCACGTTACTGTATAATGTTAAAAAATTTCCCTTTCTTTGACAATAGCACTTTAGTAAAAAGTGTAAAAGCAGAAAGCTTGGCGTAAAATAAATCGAACGTTACGGTCAACCGAGCTTATATTTGATATATATATGAATAATTTAGTAGAAAAAGTTCTTTAAACAACATAGTAAGCCTACATACGTATTAGAACCTCCGCATGGAAATCTGTAATTGCAAAATTAACATTAATCATTAGCACGTTGCGTTATTCAGAAATTGCAAGCTATTTTTGTTATATTACTATACATAAGTAGGTGTTTTAAAGGTCAGGTTTATTTAAGCATCTTCATCACTAACTAAGAAAGTTGTATGCATTCGGTTTATGTTTGCATTAGCAATCAACTATAGAAGTCAAATAAAATAATAAGTAAGTTTAGTTCGTCATCCATTGTGAATAACAGCGAAAAGCTCTAAATGTGTAGTTTTAACAATCCCAAAGCGGTAAATCTAATTATTAGTTACGAAATTAAAATTTATCTACAGAAAATCGAACTACTATGTATAAATAAGATCTAGGAAATTTCTCTTATTGTTAGACAAATGCAAATTACCTATCTAATTTACTACTTTTTGATGTGTTTAAAATACTCAATTATATAATATTTTTTAGTTTTTTGCATCATCTACAATACCATATTCATTAAGTAGTACTTGTTAAAATATAAAAACAGGGTGCTTTTATTTGAAAAAAATTCTTAATACCACAAAGTTTAGATGAGGAATCAGGAAATCAAACTGCATTAAACGAGAACTTACCTATAAACCTTATCCCAGGGTGCTGGTTTATCCTTATGTAAAAGTTTTGATGCCTTAGGTAAAGTTTGATAAGTTTCTCTCAAAAAGCATGTAATTTCGTATAGAAGTACGCATGCGATGAGTTTAAGTGCATGTGGGCAATCGTTACCGTGGGGATTAACAGAGGCTGAGAAGGTCATTTATGCATATATACGTACAATAAAGACAATAAAAGATACCTTCATCCAAAAAATCTTCTTCTTCATCTTCCTGCAGAAGTTCTCGTTGTTTCTCAGGATCTGATACACTGATGTTTACAGCTTCAAAATTCATTCTTTCTGTTCCAAGGTGATCTTCCAGTCGTGCGCCTAACATCTCAGCCCACTATCACAATATAAAACAATTAATTTTATATTACCTATAGCTATACATATTGCGTAATAACTTAATATAATTTTTGTATTTGATATTTCTTTTTTAAGTTCTTCTTTTTTAAAAATATTGATTATGCTGCCGCGAAATTCTAAACACATTTTTGTGCAGGCTTTGAACATTTGTTGTGCCAGGTTGGTTCTTCGTAAAGGCTTTAAGGAAGAAAAAATGAACAAAAAATTGTTCAACTTATTTTTCGCGTTTTAAAACCTTAAACAACAGGTATGTTGTGTTTTGTCGTAGTTTTTTACCAATAAACCTTTTTATAGCAATATACATTTTTTAATCTACTACATTTGTAATCTAATTTTTGAATAACATACATATACACCCGATAGAATTTCTAGCACTATTTACATATGCTTGAGCTGGTTATTTTGAAAGGGTATCAAATAATCTTCCGAAAATGCATTTAATGATAATAAATACCACAAACAGGAATCATATTACACCTGCAGGCATTACTTTGCGTGGAGATGGCAACGATTAATCAAATGAGAGCAATAACCGAAATTGATTTGATTAATCGAAAAATCATATGATATTTTCCCATTAAAAAAAAAACCATTATTCGATTATTTTGAGAAGTATCAAATGATTACTTTCTATATTTGTGCGATATTATGTGATTAATCTTGTACTTCTTTTTGAGTCCGATTTCGTGCCCAAGTGAATTGATTTTTACTCGATTAATCCCATATTAATCAATTATATCTTTTCAATTTAGTCGCATTACAATTAATCCGCTTGATGACAGATGGCCTATTAATCGACTAATTTCTAATTATTTTTGCAATCTCTTAATGCCACTTTTAAAAAATATTAATTTTTGATTCAAGCTCGGACAAATTTCGCATTATAAACCATGCTAACGGTACCAAATGAAAGGATGCGAATAAATATGTACATGGGCATTTACATACATATGTACTATACATATGTACATATATTAGTCTGTATTAGTTCATATGAGCGCTGCCTAAATTAAATATATTCTAGAAAGAATACAAACTTTTTAATTTCACCACATTTTTTCCAGGAACAATTATATACATAAATACATATTTAATTATCTGTGCTTATATGCAATCGGCCTACTCTCCCGATGACCATTATCTGCTATCTCGTCTGAGGGAGCACAAATTTTATGAAAAGGAATGTAAACATGTAGTTACCCGACTTTGAGGTACAACTGAATTTCTTAAGTTTTCGGCAGAAATTTTGCTGTTAAATTGAGAGTTGGGCTTTTAGAATTTTTGTTTTTGCCCCCGTTGGCATGGGCGCCACCTGAAAAAAAATGTGTTTAATCTTTTGTCACCCTCTCTCCGTACATGTCTACAAATTATGTGTGAATTCCTAGTTCCTATCTCATTTTGTTTAGAAGTTAGAGGCCTGCCGCAGGCAGACAGATGGGCATCATTGGCACAACAATATAGGGTTCCTTTAGGGTAAGAAAACCCTAAAAAGAAAACCCTAGAGGGCGTAATGGGGCGAATTAATTCAGATTTATTTGCAATTAAGTATGTCTTTTTACTATAACTAAAATTAAGTGGAGATTATAGTAAAACCCAAAATAGCTCTAATTTTCATTTTTGAGTTGTCAAAACAGTTGTTTAGCGATATAAACCGCATTTTCAGAAGTGAATATAGGTATCGCCATTTCGCTGGGAGTTTTTCAATGAAAACAGTGTTATTCCAGAAACTTTCCACTGCGAAATTACTTGAGATTTGATACTACGTTTAGGGGAATTGGATTTAAGGATATAATTAAAAATAAATATACAAATATACAAATATACAAATTTTCAATTTGTCGTCCTTTGAAGATGTCTGTGTAACCACAGATGTAGATGTCGCATACCTTATTAAAAAACCGGCCAAGTGCGAGTCAGACTCGCGCACGAAGGGTTCCGTACCATTATCTATAAAAACGGCAAATTATTTGAATTTTAAATTAAATATTTTGTAAATATTTCAAGTTTCTACCTGTTATCGTTATTAAGATCGAGAAAAAAATTGGAAAAAAATCACGTTTGTTGTATGGGAACCCCCCTTAAATATCAATTTTATTTTAATATAATTATTTATTTTTAAAGTGAATATATAACTAAATATTCTGTGAATATTTCAAGCCTCTACCTGTTGCCGTTATCAATATCGAGCAAAAACGAGCAGAAAAATCACGTTTGTTGTATGGGAGGCCCCTTAAATATATATTTTATTCCGTTTTTTAGTATTTGTTGTTATAGCGGGCACAGAAATCAGAAATACATCATCTGTGAAAATTTAAACTGTCTAACTATCACGGTTCATGAGATATAGTACAGCCTGGTGACAGACGGACGGACAGCGAAGTCTCAGTAATAGGGTCCCATTTTACCCTTTGGGTACGGAACCCTAAAAAGAGCCACTGTAGCAACATTTCCAATAGCCAAGTAAATCGCCCTCATCATAGTTTGTAGCCAGATTCATAACCAAGTATGTTGCTCAACAAATCGCAGCCAAGTGGGTATATTGCATTTACAAATAATGCCACTTCATCTCAAAGAGCGGAAGAAATGGAAATACATATGCAGATATAGGAATAATGTTAAAACAGCTAGAGAACTTATCTGGGAGCTCTAAAGTTATATATATCTTTTCTAATATCGCGTGGGAAGAAGAAGAGTAGTGTTGTGGGTAGTATAGTTGCTTATTACGCAAAGTGATCGAGTTCAATCCCTCCTCGCTAAACTCGCTACGACTTTTTAACTTTTTTATACACTTTTCAACCTGTTTTTGTGGCGTTTTGAAACCAGCTGGGCTCCTTGTAAAATAAGCACATTTCAGGATCTAAAGGATTATTTGGAGGTTGATTTAAAAGATAACAATTAAGATTTAATATCTCGAAAACGATTAAGATATTCAATTAGGAAATATTCTTATGTTATTGTTACAATTTTTAGAATAATATATGTATAATGCACATTTTAATTTCCATCAAAGTTTTATTTACAAACAGGAGTATAATATTATTATATGACAAAGTTACTGTGCTCCAGATATTCTTATATTAACAAAAATTAATATTACTACACGTAATACATTTTGTATGTTTTATTTTTCGTATTAGAAAGTACCTATTATCTTTTTTTTTTATTGGTATTGGTCGACGGCCCACAAACAATGCTTTCTTAATAAAACTTTTAACATGAAATCTAAAATAACCATTCGATGAGCATAGCATTCGTTGGATGCAAAACAATTTTCCGTTGAAACTACACAATTTGCAATGATGGATCTTATAATATTTGCAATATGAAAACGATTTTTCAAAGTGTCTTCAAAAAATTTGATATGCACTTGACATATGTTCCAAAAATGATCGGAAGTGAAAAAACCATTACTATGCTTGAAAAACTTTTAGTTTTTATTAAAGTATTTTACATATAGTCATTATTTCCTCCTTCCGTTAAATCTTTGAAACAATTTGCGGACGGTGTTTTCATTCTATCATCATCCGCCAGTTTTTCTCAACTTGTTTCGATGAATCTTCCAGAAATTATACTCATTCAGATTCCCGTTTTCACTACAACTTTCGAAAGATGACCTATGTCAAGCTTAATTTCTAAGTAATTTTAATGTCCTCTCCACTTTAAGCGTTTCCCAATTATACATATATGTATGTATTCCCTGATTATATTGTGCCACCATCTTTTTCCTTTTCTCCGAGTGTTGCGAATTGCTTTACAATAACAACCTAAATTGACTGCAGTCTATACTCATTTCTGAGCCCAAATAATTCTATGTACAATATAATATCATTAATTTAAAAAGAAAATCCAACAGATACCCCCCTGTCCTTAAACTCCATGACTCATCCTTATCTTCCTTATCCCTTCAATCATTGCCAAACTTTTTGCAGATTTCTCCAGTCATTATTTTAGCGATTTCGCCTCCGTCCCTAATCCTTCTTATTATTCCTTCACACAAAACGAATTTAAGTGAAATTTCGTACTAAGGTACCACTGATTTCGAATTCCTATATACATATGTAGATATATATCAACTCGAAAGTTTATTAATTTATTTGGATGTTTGTTGCTCAATCACGCCGAATCGGTTGGTTTGATATTTTTCATTTTTTGCCTGAAAGTACTACTTCCTTCAATTTGAAATATGTATACTATTTTTATGGACATAAAATTAAGAGTTTCAAAATGGCAGACTTAAGATGGCGGCCAGCAATTGTAAATTTCAATGAATTGCCGGGAATATTTGGAGTTTTTGTAGATGTTGATTGCGAATCCGCTTTCAAAATTTAGAAATCAAGATAGTGGACCCAATATGGAAACCACATTTTCTACGATAATACGTAATACTATGAGAAGATAAATTAGAATGATTGATTTAATATCCAATAATTTAATATGTAACATTGACATGTTTAACGAAATGTTTAGACGTTAATGTCTATTATGAATAGGCAATCAACATAAGATTTGCAGTTTTAATGTTTTCCAATAAGGCAACGATGAAATAACAAGAACAGAAAACCCTTATTTATTTATTTAACACTTAACAATGGAAACGTATAAGTATAGAATAGATTATGAACCCTTCTGATATGGACCGTGGTACCAAAATGAGTTTTAAACGATTCTATACCATGTCCACATATTTTAGTAATACTCCTAATCTCCCTAATCTGGGTGAAGTACCAAAATTGCCAAAATTGAACATTTTAGAAGTATTTAACTAAGTAGTATGTGTGATAAATCGGAACAAGTATACTATACAAATTTTTAATATTTTTTTAACTTTTCTATTCGTGGGAGGAAAGCAAGAGAAAGAGAGAGAGAGAAAAAGAGATTCTACCTTAATACATTTATATTGAAAAGTGTAAGAAGCTTCGCTTCTGTCGTGCGTCTACTCATCGATACACCGATTTTTTTTTTGTTAATTTAAATATCTTCCATTTTATTACAGATAGGAATTTAGATTTAAGATATATTAAATAGAGTCACGAAAACATATGGGAAAATAAAAATCCACGTTAAAGTCGATTGTTTTAAGCACAGGTAAACCACCTACAACGCGTTAGATACGTTCCTTAAAAAATACCGCGGTGTGGGAAATCTCATTATATAAGCCAGTAACTTAATACAAAAACTGAAGTTCGGTTCTAAAAAAAGAAAAGCGGTTAAGAGCATATCGAGCCATATTTAGTGAAGGGCTACGTAGCTGTTACATACAGTAGGTGATCGATGAATTAGAAACACTTGAAAATATTAACACAGTTTCAATTTATGTATAATGTGCAATATGCATTGGTGATGAAGTCTGATAAAAAGATTTTTTCATGAAACAAGTAACGGAATCTCCCACATTGGGTTAGGCAGGTAAATTTTATAACATCCTTAGGTTGTGTATAATTTATTTTTTTTTAGTTTGTCAATTTCGTGGTGTGGGACGACGAAAAGACATAACGAGTGAAAAAAAAATCGAGATTGCAACATTGTTGAGATTGCAAAAGTTTTCTGTTCGACAAATAGCAACAAAAGCTGACGTTTCGGCGGTTACAATGAGCAGAATTTCAAAAAATATTGAAGTCGGCTTAAGTCGTCGACGTAATAAACGGGAAAACTGTAAGAGTTCGAGAAAAACCACTGCGAGAACTGACCGGGAAATTATTCGAAGGGCGGCACAACAACGCAGGACACCAGCTCGCGTAATCGCTAGAGATCTAAATGAGTAGGGAGTGGACATATCTAGAGGAAGATTTTATGAGGCAGGTCTGAAATGTAAGCGGCCTGCAAAGAAGCCGAAATTAACGGAAAAAATGAAGAAGAAGAGATTAATTTGGGCAAAACTTCATAAGAGCTTAACCATCGATGATTGGAAAAAGGTAATTAAATTTGGAACATTTGGGTTCTGTTGACGCTTATGTTTGTCAGGGTTACGATTTTTCATTATTTCTTTTAAATTTAGGTCACCTTTAGTGACGAATGTCGCTTAGAGGCTGTCACGGAAGCAGCTAATTTTGTTAGAAGGGGACCCCACGAACGTTTCAACGAAGACTGCCTCATAAGAACTGTAAAACATCCACCGGCAACAATGATTTGGAGTTGCATTACTGGAGAAGGCCCCGGTCCTATTTATTTCGTCGAGGGAACGTTACGCTCGGAACAATATAAACGTGTCCAAATAATACCATACAAGTTTTGAAAAATAACATCGAAGACATATGGAATAATGACCCTGAAATTAAGGCAAAGATCAACAGTTGTATTGAAAGTATGCCAGCGCGAATAACAGAAGTAATTAAAGCTAAGGGGGGGACAACAAAATACTAATTTTTTGACTTTATATGTACACCAGATGAATTGAGTAATAAATATTTAGTGCAAATTTCACGTAATTTTTACTTAATACCTTAAATTTTCACAAATTCTCAAATTTTTTTTAAAGAAAGTCTAGTGTTTCTAATTCATTGATCACCTACTGTACATCGAGACTCACACACATAAGTACAAACACGCGAGTATATATGTAGTTTTTGCGATTTTTTCCGAACCGTTCTTTGAGTCCAAATAAACATAACTTGGTCGGCTATATTTTGTAAACTATTTGATTATAGTAAGTCGTGTTAAATTTAAAAGTAATTTCAGTCTATGTGCTAGTTAGTATTCTAGATTTTTTCAGATTTTTTCCGAAATTGTGTTTAGGGTGATATCTTCGTCGACACAAACCAAATCGAAAATGGCCACTTTGGAGTCAAATATTTAAAAAACGGAGCAGAATTTTGAAAAACAGTTTAAGAAACTTCATAATTATTTTAAAGTTGCTTTCCAACAATACCCCACTCGATGAGGTAAGTAAATAGTTTTTTTTCATCGCCACTTTTTATGTAGGGGTAGTAGTCTTAAATTTGTTTCTTCTAAAATGTTAATACATATATTTGTAGCAGGTATAATATACGTATACGTGTACCAAATTTCAGTGCTCTAGTCCTAATAGTCTCTGAATAAAATGACTTTGACATACAGTCGGGCGGACGGACGGGCGAACGGAAAGACATTGCGAATCTATGCATAAAGTGTTAATTGTTTTGCCACGGAACCCTAAAAACAGTCTCTATGGTGAGATAAGTTTTTTATTATATACATATAACTAAAAACGTTTCATAACAAACTTAAATAAAATCCAACTTCATGTATGTATTATATGTATGAACCAAAAAGATCATGATTTCAAGTTTAATAACCAAAATTGTAATTAAAAATCAAAAAGAAACATAATGTTATGCTAGCCGAGAACGTTTTGAGTGGCCTTATCATACTCGTATTCAAAATCTGACATGAGATATTATAGATTCATCGACAAGTTCGACTGCACCTCCAGTAGTTTTAGGTTTCAACAAATATATCATTAGAGATTGTTTACTCTTGCAAATCTTTATAAACTTCACGATAGGCAGATAAGCAATTTTGAAGATTTATGGAGAGTAGACTGGGGATGGCTGTGAGCCACTGAGTGTAATATTACTCAAAAAATAAACGCATGCTAACACTGCTCACAAAAAAAAAAACTGACTTAACTTGACAATGAATATGGCATAAGTGAACAAAACCTACAAATACGTACATATGATATTTGTGAATATACATATGTGTACTATAGAATTGTGGCATTGTAGAAAAATGACTGCATTTCCCAACCGCGTTGTAGAAGTGCCACGTTATAGGAGATTTACCTATACGTTATTCAGTTTTTTGCTCCTGTAAAATTTAATTTTATGTAATTAAATCGTTTTTTTCGCAAGCTCAGTGGCGGATTTACGAATTTGCCGCCCATAGGCAGGCAGCAGTGTGCCGCCTTTTTTTCTAAACAAAAATCTGTTTTATTATTTTGGAAATTGGAAAATATTTAATATAATAATTTAAATAACTTTTTAATTATAATTAAGGTTTACAAAACAAAAAAGTACATTTTTCAATTATTTCTAAAAGTTATAGTGTTTCTGACAAACGTTCTAAAACTTCCAGGCGTATATAGTGACATTCGCTGACTTAACATAGTGACTTAATATAATTCTAGTAAAGTGGCGCCTTTTTCAAATGTTTGTTTTACGCAAAATTGACTAAAATTAAAAAATTTTGTATTTTTACATTTTTATTAATCAAAACATTTTTAAATAATTGAAACGACTTTTTTGCCGCCCCATTTTTTTTGCCGCTGTAGGCACAGGCCTACTTTGCCTACGCGTAAATCCGCCACTGCGCAAGCTCCTCATTTGCAAAGCATTATTTTCCAAAACGTATTCTCCTTATTAATCCGCAATCTGAATTAAATATGTGTAATCAGGAAAAAAATTAAATGGACTTATTAACAATTTTCTGGTGAATTAACACAATTGTAGCACTTTTTCACCATCTTGTTGGATTAAATACATATATCAATATTTTCTTATGAAATATTATGAACTGAGGTGGCAACGACGAGGTGGCCGAGTGGTTAAGGCGTTGGACTGCTAATCCAATGTGCTCTGCACGCGTGGGTTCGAATCCCATCCTCGTCGCAACCCCTTTTTATTAATTAAGTGTCAACAGAGATATATATTACAGGGCAGTATTATTAAACAAATTTAACATTTATTTCTGATGACAATAATATTATAAATAATGTTTTTTCCAGACTCAATTAACCCATTCGCTGCCGAGAGCATATTCAGCTAAATATTCAGCTATTGTCAACTACGAGTTATCTTAAGATTCACTTACCTGATAAAACATTTTCCCAGCAGCTCTCTGCAAAATATGCGTTCGTCTTGTGCCCGGAGCCAGCGGAGCTCGCGGATTAATATTTGGTCCAGATGGACGGAAGTTAGCAACATTCTGTTTCATCCATGCCGGCCAGTTCCCTCGATTGCATAGGTGTACGAAATGAGCACATTCCAAGAGTAGTGCTGCTCTGGCCACTAAAGGTGCTTGTGGCTTTAAAAAATGGAGATAATAATCATTTTAATTTTCCGATCAATTTATATTTAATGGATGAAGGAACTGTATACTCATGTCCTGTTTCTTGTGTTTCTTATTAAAATTTTATTTCAATATTCCTATATTTTTAAGCGACTTCAAAAGGAGAAGATGTTCAACCAGTTTTTTATGTATTTTTACGCATGATTATGTAATGTTATCTGATTTGGATGATTCCTTTTTTATTGAATGCAGAAAGCTACTCGAAGGAAGTTAAGTATGCAGAGGGGTAAAATGAAATGAAAATGATAAATGGTTTGTAATTTTTATCCAAATGACTATGTGGCTTTGATGATTTAAAAATCGCTGCGAAATTTAAAGCTACTTGATTTGTAGATTCAAAAATAATGACCTTTTATTTCCTTATATTAGACACAGATTCATTCAGAAGGTTATACATAAATAAATATATATGTACATCATAAGATTTTACTAATAAATTATTGAAACGGAGCGAAAATTCTTCTAAAAAAATCGCGCTAGGAAATCATCTGCATGCTGCTGAAGATTTAAGATAAAAATAATTTTCAAATTTTAAGGCATCTAATGTTTTGAAGAAGGTTAAATTTTTATATCTTTGTTATTTCCTTGTTAGGTAAAAAGTGCCGCTAAGTTCAAAGAAGAAACAGGCACCGCTTGACAACTTTGCCTCCTGTGAGGATTGAACTCACGACCCCTGGTTTACAAGACCAGTGCTCTGCCACTGAGCTAAAGAGGCCCGTGAGACTTTTGTTCTTTAATTTAACTTTGCCATTAAGTCTACTTTAAAACTTCAATAGTTCTTTATTATTATTGTTTTTTATTATGTATCAATTTTTAAAAAAATTACATTGGAATATAAAATTTATGGCACTTCGTCAACGCGTTGAAAAGCTTAAAATTTCAATTAATTTCTGACTTCAAAGAGATCTTGATGCAATTTGTAAATTAAAATTAAGAGAAAAGAAGATAAAAGTGATAACATTATTTATTAAGTAGGCTTACGCTCAGTTTTTCTGTTTTAACAGTTTATCCAGCAATAAGTGCAATAAGTGAAAAATTTAATTCAGATCAGATCAATGACATAGCACCCTCAATAATGCAAATTTACGCCAATTTAAACAAATCTAAAAAATTGGATGTGCTGGTATAACAAAATGGAATAGGAGATAAAAATTGCGTGAACGAAATGAAAACCATTTCCGAAGTTAGTCATAAGTTAAAGTTCTTTGCATATTTACACATATGTATGTACAATCAGCTTGCCCGTCCCCGGCGCACATGCAGCCTGCTTCAAAGGGAAACAGAATGTGGCCCTGCAGTGGCTCTTTTAGAGCAAGCTCAGATGCCTTTTTATCTTGTTTGTCTGCAGCTGCCAAAGCCTTGTGGCTTGGAATATAAAATAAGTAAGGAACGGGTGCGTTTCTCTAAAACCGAGATTCAGATTAGGAACAGTACGCAATTACTCAGAACAAGCTTGGAAATAAAGTAGGAAATCTGAATCATAAACTATAATAATAATTACAAACAATTACATATAATGAGCGCCCAAGCTTTTTTTCATAGTCATACGAATACAGAAATACCGTGAAGAAATACGTTAAAGCTTTGTTTTGGTTGAAATATATTTTAGGCCCAAAATTGATAAGTTTAGACCCTTCGTCAATCCAAAATATTAAAACTGAGGTATTATTTTATTAATTATTTTATAAAAATATTACTTTCAACCTAAATGTATTTCAGCAAAAACTTATTTTTTCCCCTTTTAGTATATTTTTATGTTTTATTGTTAAATAAAAGCTTTTTTTAAAAAATATTTTGTATTATGTAATTTTATTTTCTACTTTTTAGTATTTTGAAATTTTGCAATCAATATTATCTAGTATTTGTCAACATTTTTAAGGTGTTTAAAACTTGTTACGACCATTTTCACATACATTTTATTACTTATTAGAAATTGCATCAATAAATCAGGTATTGTTTATTAGGCAGTGTCTTATACTTTGTTGAGACTAAACATTTTTTAGCTATGGCCTTAAACCTGGACGAAATCGGAAATCAAATGCTAGTGCATAAATGAGGCGTTCATTTTGAAAACTATTTTGGAATTTCCTACAAATTCAAATTAAACGAATCAAATATATGTACATATGTATGTATGATTTTAAGAAATATTATTTTAACTAAGATAGGGTCTTCTTAAGCATCGAACAATATAATTGTTCCTCCGTCGTTTGAATATTCTAAAATTATAATACTTACCAGATCTAAGACAGCTGCTACAAGTTGTGGATCTGGAAATGATCCTGGAGCGCATGCTTCTAACATAAATTGAAACCTAAGCATGCCTTCCTTCATTGGTTCTGTTGGAATAAGTCTTCTTTCTTTTAAAACCACAATTTCGGATTCTCTCGGTCCCTCGCCAAGATCTGAAGAGCTGCGTCTACTCAAATCTAAAAAAAGGACAATTAAAAATAATTCAATATTGCTGTTCAATCTCGCACAACTGCCTGCACTTTCTTCGGTTCCTCCAACTTTTTTCTTTCCTTTGCCGAGACCCAAGCGATTCAATCGCCTTTCCACCCTTCGTCTTGCCCTTTGCAAAGATCTACTAATTCCTTCGCCAGCACGGCGTCCTTGTATCTTCAAAGAGCCATGTCGTATAAATGTGAATGTCATATCAGGATTTATTGATCCCGATTCAAGGTCAACAGAACAGCGGTCCTTATTAGATCCCCGGAACCACCTGACTATCCCGCTCAATCGACCTAAAGAGTTTCGTTCTGAACTTGATGTTGAGTCTGATAATAAAGCTCTTTCGCTGTGCCGAGGAGTTAAAGTTGGCCGAATTGCAGTAGTTTTCCTTCGAAGATTTCCCAAAGGACTCTGACTAATTCTGCAGTGCTCTTCAAGCGTTTCTGTTTCAAGTAAGCTCTGCAATGTATATTAAAAAAATAGGTAAAACTTGTAAGGGAAGTTAAAGTAAATAAACATATACCACAGCACATGTTGACGAAGTGCTTCGTTTTTTGAAGAAAAGCTTTCTTTGGCTTCTGTTGTCTTCCTGCTGGTTATTTGGCGTCTCAGTTTGTGGGATATGTCTAATTAAAGTTTGTAATAATTTATTTTTTAAAATATATAGCAAAACTTTTAATACCTTATAACCCGAGTTGTTTGGAGATTGGGGGCTTTTTTGTGTGGTCGTGGCGTTACAGCAAGAATTCCACTGAGCGCAACTCTTCTGAAAGGTCCACCATGGGCTCCTTTAACGTACGTTACTAGCTGCCTGATGTCGCATTGTAAGGTCAAGTTCTCTTGTGTTCGGATTTCTTTCGAACATTGAACAAAACGCGAAACTAGAGCCTTAAAGACAGCCGCTATCACTTGACTTTCGACACCACCACTAAGCCCACCGCTGAAATTAGTCGCGTAGCCTCCCTGTCCGCCTGATATACCGCCAAGATCGGAAGTGAGATTTTTAAATCCGGTCGATCGTTTATGATCTGGATGCAATATAGGGTGAAATGAAAGAAATGGCATGCATGCACCTACATTAAAGCGCTATGAAATTGTGGCTAGTGCTATATGTCTATGCTGTTATACTATACTATGCAGTATGTGCTCTCAATGGCAGCCTACAAGCTCTCCATGCACAAGTTGATCAAGCTAATTAGTTAGTGTTCAGAGAGAAAGTAAATAATTGAACCACTTACTCAGCGGTGAAAGCAAGGAGCTCGGGTCTACGCAGTATCCAACAAATGCGTGAAAGAATTCCATAAGTTCGTGCAAAGGAGTTGTTTTAATCATATTCCGAAGATAACTCTTGGTCTGTGAACTTAATTGCCTCAGCATTCTTGATAAGATTTTTTGGCATTGGATTCTCAAAAATTCTGCTGGTGGCCCGCGAATCCCTGTGAAAATGAAAAATGTGAAAAATGAATTTATCATATAATACTTCAACACCTTACATTCATTGCTCATGCAATGACATTGCAATCTATTGTATAGTATATTAATATACTGTATGTATGTATACAGGGTGTTTTTTTTATAGCGTATGCAAAAATTAGTGGGATAAAAACTCTGACCTAGAAAAACAAAAAATTGCTTCGCAGGGAGGGCATGTCAACCGTTTCGGAGTTACAGGGTTATTCGAAAATTCGAATTTTCCATGGTATGCACATCACTATTTTATTTTTATCTTTTGATCTACTCAACACAACGACATCCAATTCACGTCATAAATCTACTATCCTAATGTGCTTTCTAAAACTGGCAACAATGTTGGCCTACCACCTATAACGCAGGTACATACACTCACTTCCGAAAAAAAATTTTTTCCCAAAAATTCACCTTTTCCCCAAATTTTCTCCGAAAATCATGTAATAAATGCACTTATATTTTATCTTTATCGAATTGCTCATCTTAAAAAAAAATTGTAAAACGAACGTAATTTCCAAAAAGAAGATCGGAAATGTTTGATTAGTGTCCACAGATAATTAGTATTAATTATTGCTCCAGAAAAGTAATAAGAATGCCACTGGCCACTGGGATTTATTCTAATGCCGTAATTAGCTAGCCATACTTGGGTGTATCCCGACGCACTGTTACTAATACCTGACGAAAATTTTGCTATAAACGAGGGTAAGTCAGAAAGAATATCGATTATATTTGAAAAACCAAACGATAACTACGGGTGTTTTGAAGCTGAAATAATTAGAAAATTGCTGAACTCACTTTTGAGGAATACGCCGATATAATTTACATTTACGGTGTAGTAAACAGAAACGAAACGGCTGTCCGGGAATACCAAAAGAGATTCCCTAATTGATGTGTACTTCAAAGATGGGTATTTTCGTGGATTTTCCAGAGGTTGACAGAAACTGGATCAGGGAATCGCGATCTGGAAGATCGGAAGATTCCGTCGAGATCGCACAGCAAATAATCATCATCGTCAGACAAAACCCTGAAACGAGCACTGGCCGAGTCGACGAGACGACGAAAACGATTAGGAGTATCTTCATCTACGGTTTGGAGGGTTATTCATCGAGAGCATACCATCATATGTCAGTACAAGGATTCCGGGAAGGAAATTCCGAGAGAAGATTGGAGTTTTGCATTTGGCTTCTGGAATGCGACATAAAGAACAAGTCGTTTCTACACCGAAACTTTGATTATGCAGAACATAGATATAGAGAAACATTTGTGGAGCCATCTCACTAGATGGCGTTAGGTGTATCGATTTGAAATATATGAGCTGCAGCTTTTAGTTTAAAGTTTTAATATATGGTTTGCTTTACCTTGTTCTCTGCTTAATGAATAAATTTCGGAAAATCAATGATACCAAAATTCGTTTTAGAGGTCGTAGACTTAAAAAAAAATATGTTATATGTATATATTATATATATATAATTTGTTTGCACATATATTATACATATATTTTGTACTAACGAATCTTGTGGACAACAGCAGCTGGAGAGATCGAAGGAGGCTCGACCGCAGTTGCAACGGGCTTCGCCATACCATGAGGAGGCGGCGAGGAATGATTACCATATCATCATGCTTGCAACACGTCGACTCATGCGTACCCGACTGGAATCCCACCTATGTTTATTAGATGGTGACGGAGGACGGGCCGGCAAGAAGACTCCGATGCCAATACAGGATAGTCTGCAATAACGCAACTCTCCACGACCTTAGAACAATTCAAAGCAGCACACGGGGGCTGGATGCAGTCATTGTGTGACGCAGGCATGTCCGCCAGAGCAGACCCTGAGCAAGAAAAGCGCGACGAAAGACTTCCAACATCGGCAGCAAGGGAGCCAATAAGTTGGAAACTTCACAAGACAGTCGTAGACCAGGAGACAAGGTCACTTCTCATCTGCTTCACGCCACGACGGATATCCTCAATGACCGTTGTAACGGATGAAGGAAGATCAGCAACTGAAGAAGCCGTATGCAAATCACCCACGATATGAGCCACAAGAGACAACTTCGTGGACAGCTTATGGTTACTCTGCAATAGAGCCGAAGATTTCGATTCAACGGAAGTAGTCAAGTCTAAAATTTACATATTCATATACATATATGGGGGCAGTCTTTGAAACATCTGCCACCCTTCCTGTCCAAAATTGGTTTCGTTCGAATGAGGTCTACGACGACGCCTCAAATGAAAGCTTATACAATCTACTTTCGAAAGCCGAGTGGCCAATTTCACAATGGCAAACCCAATATGGTTACCGTCATTTGTCAGTAGGCGAACCCCTGCTCCCCAAAATTCGTTCGAATGAGGTTACCAACCCCTAAAATGAAAGCTTATACAATATATTTTCGAAAGTCGTGTGGCATGTCAGCACGGCGGACTCAATATGCCTGCCGGAATCATCTGATGTCAGAATGTTTTTTTACCACCACCATCATTACCATGTCTTGATAATGTAAATTCTTCAACGTCTGCACCTACCTTTGATGATTTCACCACCGGGAGTATCATCAGTAGACCCAGGCTTGCTGCCTCTGCTGACGATAGACAGTACTGCGCCATACAATGCGCAGCCGTAATCGCAAGCGACCTGCTTCAGGATTAAACACGGGCTCCACGCATACGAGCGATTCATTGCCCATTACGGCACCTGTTTTGGCGCGGGATGTTCCACTGCTTGACTCGGTGACTGGCTAAACGCCCGTGCTGCATTTTTATCTCCCGCGTTCATCCTGACACTAATGAGGAAGAAATCATACAGCATATTTCTTCACGGATAGACTCTCTGGGTGATTTAATTTAATATAGAAAACTGAGCAGCACCCGCGGCAACGGCAACCGTGCATTTTTTAAGTCCTGGTACCCGAAAATATTTTTCAGGCAACCCTATCGCCTGAAATTTGGCTTCCCATTATCAGGATTCATTAATAGAAGGTCAAAGGAATTTAATGAGCTCCACCAAACTTCTGTTCTGTACTTTCGTTCGTCTCATCCCCAAGTACGCGGGTCCTGCATGGTCTCCGTTTTACGCACATCACATTAACCTTGTTGAATCTGTTCAACGGAGATTCATACTCTCTGCGCTTCGTGGGCTTAATTGGGGCGATCCGGTCACTCTCCCACCATATACGGATAGACTAATCTCTATCCTTGTATATACGAGTATATAAAATCGAAAGTTTGTTTGTTGCTCAATCACGTCTAAACGCTGGGTCCGATTATTTTCATTTTTTGAGTGAAAATACTACGTATCCCGGCCTAACATATAGGTTACTTTTTATTCATGAGTTTCAAAATGGCGGACCTAAGATGGCGGCCAAAAATTGTAAATTTCAAGAGATATCCATGAAAATTGGTATTTGGGGGTTTTTGAAGGTCCTGATTACGAATCTACGCTCTGGACTATAGTCGACACTCGTACCGAAGTGGTTAAATACGGTCCATTTCCCTAAACAACACTATACTACGTACTTTCACTATGCACTTATATGGTTAAAAAGTTCGCATAAATTTGGCAATTAAGCACTTGCGGCAAAATCATTGCCGATTATATCAGCCTAAACATTCACACTGAATTTATGCTGAAATGATAAAAATAAAAAATATAATAAGTGCATTAATTACATGAATTTCGGAGAAAATGCAGGGAAAATCTGAATTTAAGAAAGACAAAAGTTTTTTTCCAGTTGCGAAAGTCAGTGCACCTATAGTGGTAGGTGGTAGGTTAACATTGTTGACATTTGTGGAAAGCACATTAGGATAGTAGATTTTTGTCGTGAATTGAATGTCGCTGTCAAATGATAAAAATAAAATAGTGATGTCGTGGAAAATTTGAATTTACGAATCACCCTGTACTCCCAAACAGTTGGCATAGCCGAACCCTGCCGTACAAGTTTTTGTTTGTCTAGGTCAGATCTTTCATCCTCATTTTGAAATACGCTATACGAAACACCCTGTATATGTATAATATTATATATGGATATGTGCATTGTGCATACATGTATATGTATACCTTTGTGAACGATTTTGCAGAATACATCATATTTTTTTAAATCCCCAAAGTGTCGACACGAACTTACCTATACTAGTTTATATTCTTGTGAAATACTTAAGTTGTACATAGGAAAAGAAAAATTAACCCGCAGACAATAGCTGCGTTTATTTAATGAACTATTTATACAATTCTTCCCCATATAAATCTGAAAACCCAGGTTTTATCTTGATTTCTATCCAGGCTAAGGAGGAAATTTTGGAAATTTCCCATTTTTCAGAATGTTGCAAACCTCACGGCAGCAAGAGAAATGACAATTTAACCCTAGAAAAATAATCTACATCTGCGAGACGTACGGCGCGCGAAAAAATTGTTATATCTTTTTATTATGAATCGCAGTGCATTGGTTGTTTCAACCAACTCAGTTGACAGTCGGAGCTCGCGTGAGACGGTAGTGTCGTCACGGTAAGTATTCGTAGTAACTAGTACATGGGTTTCATTAAATATGCTATTTAAGTTCCGTAAGCCTCTGAGACGTATGATTATCTTTTCCGCTATTTAAAATATGATTATCTCTCTAGAGTTAATTGTATTTATGCGTGCCTGAAATTAAATTAGTTAAAGATGAATGGAACGCTCTACCCCTCCGGAGCCCTCTTTGGTTGAGCTTTTTGTATGAAAGAAAGAACCCTAGCGGACTTGAGTATACGGTAAAATTCAATATAATTCGATATGCGTTTATTGTTCAGAAAGTAACAATGCATAAAATTTTGTTATGTTTATATTAATTTTACTTTTTCCATATTAATGAATTTCAGATATTATTTTCTTTTTTTCAAAGTATATGTGATTTATTTTTTATAATATATTTAATGAATTAAAATGTGTAAGCACGAAATAAATTCTTAAGTGAACTCTAACAAGAATTTTTTAATATTGTTTATTGTACTTTTCAGTTGCTTTTTTAGGTCTGGAACCAATCTACTATCTTCCCATTTACCCAATATCTTTTTTACACGAATTTTTTGGGAACATATCTATCGTGTAAAAAGAGAATTAGGTGTATTAAAATTAGACGGTACATTTGTGAAATGTTTACACTTAATTACACCATAATTTACTTCGAGGTTTTTGAAAAAATTTGCCCTCAACTTCTTGACGCACAAATGAGAAAATAAATCGTTATTAATCAATACTAAATCACAGCTGAATTATGTATTCCTTAACATAAAAGACTGTAAGATTGAATATTATTCCGCTCATAATACAATTATACTTAAGCAAATAAGTCAAAATTTGAAAACACCATAATTTAAATCGGGTTTAAACCGATGTACGTTGGATGTCATTTTACAACAATCTTATGCTTATGATACACATGGGGTAAACTTTACCGGGTATTTACTTCATATGTCATTAAATTACCCAGTTAATTATAATAGAACCCTAACACAAATATGTAAACCGGGCAATCTTTGAAGTTAGAGGCAAATTTACGATCGGTGTTTTCAAATTGTGAAGTGCCTTGTGAGTGAAATGTTTAAAATGGAAATTGACGAAGTATTAGCGTTAAATAGACTTTAAAAATTTTTTTTTCTTAGTTGTTTCAGTGTTCAATTCCGCAAATCCTTTGATACTACTACTTTGGTAAATTAATTACTTTTTAATAAAAAGGTAATTGAAATTACCCAGCAATTTTTGGTGGTATTCAAATACAGGGTACCATTATGTATTGTAATATAAAAAGATATTTTTATATTTTGTTTGCCTTTTCTTACATAATTTTGTATGCCATGCGGGTCGTCGAAAATTAAATAGAAACCGAAAACGAAATGAAAGTTTTCTGTTTCTTTTAGCTTAAAACAATATTTTCTTAAAATAAACGCATAATTGCAAACCATCTCAGCATTACTGAGTAACTTAAAGCAACAAATCAAAGACACGTATGTATATTTTAAACCAGCAAATAAACACTTAAATTTTTTTCAAAAATTGCATCAAAAAATTAATCAGAATTACCTTCATTGCATCCATGCGGACATCCGAGGTGAAGTAACGCTCGTTTTATTATCCCCATTGATATTTCATGGGCATGTTGGCCTCCCACTTTTAAAACTCCAAGATCAAGCAGAAGTTCGCAAATATTGAGCCCAGTTTCTATTACCCGTAGAGAACACGTATTCGAATCACGTTTGAATACTGTAAAAACAGCCAAGAGCACCATTTCATAGTCGATTCCGCCGTCACGGGTTATGTAAAACGATGATCCAGGTGCTTCAGATTCATCAGCCCCACTGTAGTCGATGTGAGAATCGGTATGGGATCGCAACATGTGACTTCTGAACCCTCCCGCAATACTTCCTACTGTGCTCAATACGTCAAGCTGAGAATCAATTGATCCCTAAATGGAATCCGCATTAAAAACATAATATTTTCTGAAATCATTTCATTTGAAATTATCAAAACTAAGTACAATTATTAATTGTGATTTAACTTTATAAGAATTTTGTTTTTAATGCCAAAGAAGGAACTTCACCGCAATTTATTGTATTATTATTAACTAGCTGATCAACTCGGTTTTACCATATAATGTATGTATGTACAATTTCTGAAATGCTCAAATTTAATATTTCACACGGGGCATGCCAGCCGACCGCCCGTTTCGCTGCGAGCGATTAATAATTTTAAATCTGTGATATCTTCTAAGATATTCATTTTAATGATATGCTGTAAAGGGTAATTTTGATCTACATTGAATGCACAACGTATCTAATGTATTTAATTGGATAAGGATTAATACTGTATTGTTTAAAATAGCTTCGTAAATAACCCATTATTTTTTAGAAATATGTAAAAGATAAAAATGGTTACTGTGGGTTATCCTTAGGAGATAGACATATACCAGCCGGGACTTTTCTGTAGACCTTTTTAAGATATACAATTCCGTAGTACATTTTTTTGATCTATCTCGTAAGGTTTAGCCAGTGTTAGCAATGTAAGCGCCCAAAAATATGTTTTTACGACATCATTATAAATCTTTGAAATTCTCGGCTTTTCTCTACTATAGCATGCATGTATTATACGTAAAAATCTTCCGGAAGAAATTCTCTAAATGATAGTGAAAACCGTATCAAAATCCGTTGCGTGGTTTAGAAGAAGTAAGCGGAGAAACAGACAGATGAAAACAGCGACTTTGCTTTATACTATTTAGAGACGAGAAGAGATAGCGAATTCCTGCGACTTCGTTCGCATAGTATTTATTTTATTCCTAAATAGCGAATACACGCGACTTCGCTCGAGTGGTATTTATTTTATTAGTAAATTTTTTTTTTTGGAATAGTAATATTGATTGAATAAAATGTGGCGACGTATCACAGATACATAGCTATGCATCACTATAGTATGCTTTGCTAAAGAATATTCAGTTTGTAATTTATCTTTTGTTAGTTGTCATTGTGTATTAAATATTTTTAAAATTAAAAAATTAAATAAATTGTTTTATAACTTCTAAAATGTGGCCACTCCGACCACAAAAATATAAAAAGAAGCCTATATTTTAATCTTGGACTTAAATATAGTCCACTGTTACGCTCGCATGAGCATAATTTTAGTTTTCAATGACCACACAATCATGACCCTCGCTTTATAAGAGACCACATACATAGTACATAGAGCTCAAGCTGTCACCTTGGATCTATGGCTATGTTTTTAAGGCAGACTATTAGCTATAAAATAAAGAAAATGTCTTTGAAATCAGCCCAAACGTTTTCACGTGATGCACGGTCAAACAGACAGACAGACAAACAGACAAATATTCTAAAAAAAATATTGTTCCATTCCGTGCCAAACATTCCTTAAACATAAATTTCTCAAAAAATATTCAATGTACAAACTCAGCCCATTACTGATTTATTATATGTTAGATATATCTGCTAACACTGAAAAAGTGTTGGTTTTAGACTTCTATCTGCCAAAATCGTTCTTTAATAGACCACCTGTACGATCTTGATCTTATTTTGAAAACTAAACGAAGAAACTTTGCACATTTCATACCTATTTCGTGTTTCGATATGAATACGTGGAAAACGAGATAAAAATCTGAAATTTGAATCCTTATGCCTCGTCTCACAGGCCAACCAATCAATTTGCTAAATTGACTGAATCATGTGTAAACTACAAGTCCTTACCTGTAGTTGCGCTAACTGGTTGACAAAACATCGTCTTACAAATGTTCGATTGGGAGGCGTTTTAACCATTATTTGATGGAAAAAACTGCTCAACTAAGCTATAAAAGGCCTGTTCGTGGATTGATCTATTATAGATCAGAAAAAATCAAGAGATCCGCGATCGATTAAAACCAATATAACTACTCGTTTCTGATCTAAGCTGATCTGTTTCGCATTTGTTGAGCCTGATCTAGGCTGAATTATCGATCTTTTCTAATTCATAAACGTGCGAAGACCAGGTTGGATCAAGGTTGTCGGTTTGTGATTTAAAGTGTTTTAGAAAGTTTTCTTGCTTTTCCTTTTGTTGAATTGATGAATATTCCTCTTGGTTAAAATCACACATGACAAATTTAGCCAGGTTGACCAAACCGTGAACGAGTAAGATGTGATGGAGAAGAAAAAGGAAGGGAATGGGGCGGTTTTGATTGGTTCGTGGTTGGTTGGTCTTCGCATTCTTTATTTCGCTTAATAAGTACAAGCTACAAAAGAAAACTAAAATAAAATAATCGACTTAAAATTAACACATGCAAGTTAAACAAAAAAAAAAAGGAACAAGTATCGAATTAAACAACAACAATGAAATCGGGGGGAAAGCAGAGGAGAGGAATGGTAAGGGTCTGGCTGGTGAAGAGAATGTCTGAGGGGGCTTTATCAATGTGGAAATCGAAGGGAACGGAGGTATTAACTTTTCGAGGCATGCTATTATAGTAAAGGCTTCAAAGTGTTCATTGTTGGTGCGGTGGCTGTTTAAGTGAAAGAGTAGAATTGACCTTGCATTGCGAGGGTTGGTATTGAGAGAGATGTTACGTAAAATTTCGGGGCAGTTGATAGATCCTGTTAGGACTTGACAGATGAAGACTATGTGAGCCACATCACAACGCATTGTTAAAGGTTGGAGATTAGTCAATTTCAAACGATTCTTATAATGAGGAAGGTTAAAGTTATGGGTTTCATATACCCCGCTATGCTAAAAGCAGGTGATCATTGTCTAACTTCAGCACTGAAAAGAATATTTAGGGCTTGGTTAACATGGGGATGTGCACCAATTGCATAGCGTAAAGTCACAGTAGTCAGCATGCCTTCAGCAATGGGAGATTCTGCGAATCCACACTGCACGAAGTAGTCTCCAAGATAGAATGTGCGACGGATGAGGTGTGTTATGTTCTTGGAGTTTATGTTTGACATTGAGAGGGCTTTCGACAATGCAACGTTCACTTATCACACCATTGCATATGATGTAAATACTTTGCTTGTAAAATGGATGCTGTCACAGAGCTTACTTTTGGCAGAATGCGGAACTGATACAGTAATGAAAGTGAAAACAGGCTGTCCCAAAGAAGGGTGCTCTCACCATTGCTATGGTGCTTCCTAATAGACTCAAGAGCTACAAAGTCTAAATATACACCTAAGTGAAATATCTGGGGTTGATTCTAGATAGCAAACTAACTTTGAAGGCTCATGTCGAACACAAAGCATCTCGACAATTGAACGCCTTCTGGCAATGCAGAAGAACTTTTGGGAAGACATGGGGTCTAAAACCTGATATTCTGCATTGGATGTATACAGCCATTTTAGGCACATCATTACGCGTCAGTGGAGCAAAACAGGGTCAAACACTACCTGTTCTATTCTTTACAGAGCACAGAGAGAAGTTTACGTTGGGATAGGAGGAACTTAAAGCTCGGCCCCTGGTGCGGTTCTCAATGAAATGCTTAATTTGCAACCCCTGGACCTTGCAATTGAGGAAGCAGAATAGCCTTTAGCATAATGGACATGGAAGATTTCAGATCAGTCTCCCGGCAAGGGAGCAGTGAGATGATCCAAACAAATTATTGAATGGACTAAATTATATCTTCTATACAGACAGATCGAATACCTCAACTGGTACGGATGCTGTATGTTATTTGAACGAATAAGTCAAATACAGTAAATCACTTGGAAAACTTACGACAGTTTTCTAAGCTCAAATATTTGTCATTCTTGAATTGGCTAATTGCCCATAGCAACGGGCCATGGGAAGCACAACCAGATCCTTCTTATATGGGCCTCTGGTCATCAGAGAGTCGAAGGTAACAAGGCATTAGATGCTCTGGTGATGCAGGTCGCAAATTCTTTTTCTTTATGACCGGACCCCGAACTCTGCAACGCTGAAGAAATGAGTAATTCGACGTGGACTCAATCCACTAGAGAGCAGTGCGAAACTTTTACTCAGATTAGGTAGGAAGGATTGCAAAATGCTGGTAGGGACGATAACACATGTGGCAAGCACATGAACACCTTAGGGATCATCAGCGATCCAATGCGTCTATCGTATAGGAACGATTGTTCGATCTTCTTTTGTGCGCGCATGACGGTGTTCGGCATCTCTTTCTGACGTTCGTAAGTTCATAAGGAAAACAAAGAAATTCGGATAGAGTAGGAGACAAGTGCAATGGACTAATATCTGAGCGCTCGAGGTTACCGTTTCTCCCTCAAACCAATAATAAATAATAAGGTTATCAACCAAAGGAAGGCCCACGTAATGCGAAGGAAGGTTAGGTTAGGTTGGAGTGGCTGCCTTGAAGGCACACACTTAGGCCATTTCTATCCCATTATGTTACCATGTAGCGCAGGAAATGGTTATACGTGTGACTCGAACCCACAGCCTCTGGGATGGTATAATAGTTCAGCGCGTTAACAACTGAGCTACCAGAGGCCGAAGGTCTTCTTATTTTTATCCCTTTAGTACTTACAAGCAAGGAAGGAAAAATCAAATCAAATAACGTTTGCCCAGGAATACCTAATAGAACAATTTTGGAGTCAATGATACAAGAGAGTTAAAATCATACTTTTTCAATTTTTTTTATAATTGCACTGACATATTTAAAATATATTGACTTAATTTTCTTCATTGGCACCTAAACGAAGATTCTTATTATAAATCTCACCGAAATCTTGCCTTATTTTTGATGATCTCATATGAAAACGAGCCATTGGTAAAGACCCACCTGTCTTTTCAAGTAATCTGGAGAAGGAGTCGGAGTGTGTTCCGTGACAGTAATGATAGGATTACGTGCAAAGAATGAAGTGCGAGGACCACTTGATTGTGACGACCTTATAGGCTTTGGCGGCTCCACATACCTGTAAAATCTTAATTGTTTTGACGCATGCTTTATTTCGGAAATGAAAAGATGTCGATGAGTTTTAAGCGTTTACTTTGAAACCTAAATTAAGCCATATTGACTATATGTATATTTCGGTCGTAATGGAAATGAGATATATGTATGCCAAGATGAGTGTGAAAGGTAAATATCGGAATATGTGTATAATAGAAATGTGTGTAAGAAGAGCTGAAACAGCACCACTTACCCGCTATCTAGAAGACAGCTGGTGGAAGGAGAAGAGTTAATTTGTTGCAAGTAGATTAAGAAAATTTAGGTAAAAGGTACAGTTAGGTAGTTCCGTCTTAGGTCTCTGAAAAGTGTGAAGGGTAATTACCTTAAGCTAGGCATACTCTTTCCTTTTGTCAGGTTACTCGGCGGCTCTCGTGAAATCATTGACGCTGATCGGGATAGGTGTTTCTCACCGGTATCCAGGCTACTGTGATATTCCTTAAAAGAAAGAAAGCAAAAATTAAATCGGTTTGCTTTTTGATATTTCTCCATTCTTACTGCGTGTTCCAGTCCCTTGTCATTAGAAACATTTTCAAGACCGACCTTCTCGAGCGTTCTGTCCGATTTAGAAAACATTTTCGTTTCGACGAAAGCTCTTAGGTCTGCCATCTTAACGCGTTTTTTCTTTTCGCTGCCTTTTCGTTCGCTAATTGTAATAGTGTCTTCTGCTTTTCCACCAAGGGGACAAAAGGGGGATTCTTCGTCAAAATTGAAAAATGGTCCGACCTTAGGCCGAATTGTATTCACTTACCGGTCAGAAGGGCTGATATAGAAGGCTCTGGAACCTCGATATAATCTTTAGCAGTTGAACTTCCGCTAGGGCTGTCTCGACTGTTAGTCCCCGGACCTTGATATAGGGATATTTCAATGTGAGGAATAGGAAGAGAATTAGAACGTCTTCGTGGTTGCTGCGGTTGTTCAACCGTTTCTTCACCGATCTCATGTAATCTTTGATGAATAAATTCATGAAGTTAATCTATATTTTTGGATTATGTATTTTACCGATTGTACAAATAGTGAAGACCCCAGTAAACACCTTCTTCTTGCCAATGGGAAATAAAAAGGCAACGCAAGACTGCAACGTCTATATAAGTAGCAGCGCCCACATCGAACTTGAGAGTTTTTTCATCAGTATCAGACTGATCTTTTTCTGTGGATGAGCTACTTTTGGTTGTAGTCGTTGAAGGCTTACTTTCTTTTTCTTGGATTTTGTCCGTATCGAAATCAAAACGAGTTGTGTATTTATCTGTTTTATCTTTAGAGTAGATAGATTGTTTGCTTCCTCTCCTACTTTGAGACTGCTGCAATAAACTTGCATCGGCCTAGCAAGAAATGGTAAGGACAATTAGGATTCTTATTTTAAAAAATAAAGAGAAAAGTACAGTGTAAAACGATGGGTCCATTAGGTAGGGTCCAGAAGGTAGACGAAATATAACAACTCTTTCCTCTTCCACACTTGAAGCTTCTTCAGGTATCGTTTCCGGGAAAACGAAATCTTTTGGAGAAGATACCCATGAACCTTGCTAGGATTTTCATAAAATAATGAGTGATATAAATGCATAAGTGTTCTATATGTTACCTCTTCATCATGTTTTGCTGGATCGGAAAAGGACATGCTTTGAGGTGAGTCTGTATTTGGTGACATAACGTCTTGGCCGGAAGATGGTTTTCCTTTAATACAAAAAGGCAAAGTTTAGATTTTTAAGCTCACGTTAGGTTTTTTTAAATTGATCTAAGTAAGATGTTTTGGATTGAATTAAAATGTTTTCTCAAAATACAAGAGACACTAAATTTTTAAAACTGGCTGTATAAAATGTCAAAGTTCTTAGATACATTTCAAGAAATACTACCTATTACCTCAAGACACGATTTTGGAAAATGAGTGGTGCCTACCTAGTGATGCTAGACGGTGTGTGATTGGTCAAGAGGTTGTACCTCCGTTGTAATTCGCTCTTGAAATTTGATTGGATATGGGGAACGATGTGCGGTCCGCACGATCGTGTCGTCTGTGGCTAAGCCGTAGCCACACACACACACTGAAAAGATCGGCTTAGTGTTCCGGATCGAAACGCCAATATTTTTGGACTCGTCTACCTCGGAAGACGAGCAATAATTCTCAACAAAAAGTTAAACACGTCCCCACATCCGAATTACAGCGAGAGGGCGATCGTGCACTTTTGTCAGCCAACCGTAAAATTGTAACAATATAATCTAAATAATACCTTAAAATAAATTACCTCAGAAAGTAGTTCTTGAGAAAAAATATTATTTAAAAATGACCTTTATTTTACTACCGACGAAGTAGGGTAACCTCTTTAAGTGCCATCTAAATTCCTTAAGTTCTTTTCCCATTAAATAATAATATTTTCAAAACTACTGTTATTTAAAAAAATTTTTGTTTTGTACTCCAAGTTTGACCAAATTTTGTAAATACAAAACTCAGACGAGAAACGGAGAAATTCTTGATTCAATATACAAAATCACAAACATGTCCATTTGCGTACAAATAGGTTTAAAAACAAATTATTTTAAAATAAAATTGACATTCTTCCATTAAGATTTATAAAATTTCCTTCTGTTCTTTTTTTACAGAAAGCCGTATTAGGTATATCTATGTAAAAAAGTTAGATAAAGAAAAGTTTTCATCTTACTTCCGGGAAAAACTTCAGTTGACCCCTTAGGTGTTGGTGGGCTTAATAGGTTTCTGGCTTTAGGTTTAACTGGTGCTATAAAACAGGCCGCTCCAGGCGCTTTATACTCCCACATACCTTGCCAAAGTTTAATTCCGTTCTCAAGACGGAAATTTTGAAAATCTGATTCCTTTAGATGGTGAATAATTGGCGCAAAAAGGTACACAAAAAGCTGTAAAAAATATGTTTATTTAGTTTATTAAAAAAAGCATATTTTTCTTAAAATACCGTAATTGTTGGCACTGAAAATAAATACTGATTAGTTCTTTGGTCTTTTGGTAAATTCGCACATTCCTCTTCATCTGCGCATTCCTCCGATGCATAAAGAAGAATCCACTGCATCGTATACAGAAGTTTTATCTCAGCAGCACCCATAGTCTGAAGATCTTTTACCCTAATCATTATTATTGATTATTATAATAGTATAGCTACTTTATCTTCAAGGTAATCAAATCTTACCTGTTGTGGAGCAAGGCTGCTGCACAATGCATTACATGGGGCAAGGCCGCTTGAAGAAGCCTCCATCTGGGTATATCAGCGAGGCCTTTTGTTAATGATGGTGAGAGTCCAAATTGGATGTTTTGGACAAGTACTTTTTCAAAAGACTAAAAACAAATTATATTTAATCTATACTTACCCAAAAATATTATTTGAATTTTTTACCTTGCAGGCTTCTTTGAGCTCCTAATTATTGGAAAATAAACGTTTTAGATTATTGCATTTTTAACAATTTTTGAAACTAATTAAATCTTAAGATGAAACAATTTAACATAAACACTTTGCATCATTTTCAACTTACATGATGTCCTGGTGCATGTTGGCAAAACTATATCGCATTTGTGAAGATGTCGCATTGATTTTTACATGTGTGTGTAAGCAAGAGACAAATACAAACATATCACATATATATAAAACAGTTAGTGACATATTGTACAAAACATTATATGGAAAAAAAATGAAAACATCGTACATTCATTCAGCGCCTGCGGCAAAAAAAAAGAAAGACAATCAATATCTGAACTAATTTGTTTTGCAAGTATGTAATAACACTGATTAAAATATCTTTAGATCTTAACGATTTTGTTAACATAATAAGCTTCAGCAAATAAAATAAAAAATATATTCATGTGTATTTATGCAGTTTTTATTAATCCGTCAAACATTCATGGAGATATATGAAATTTTGTGACAACAGCAATAGGCCTTTATGTACAGCTCCGCTATGATGACTTTTTCTGATGGCGGGCATTTGTGGTCAGATCACTGCCTTGCACTGCAAATTGAAAGTCCTCATTTTCTTACCATACAACTGGCTTCATGAAGTTTTCCTAGTTTTGGCCGTATAAATGGTGCTATCTGTCGCCATAGAAAGGTTTGTACTGGAACTGGAAGTCCCAGGTCTTGAAGGCCGTCATCCATGGGAGTATTTTCATATATTTCGTTGTTGGAACTCATTTTAAATACTGCTCACTGCATTTCTGTGAAAAAGAAGAAAAGTAATAAAAAAATTATGACTGTATATAATAGCTTGACAGTTTCTAACGATTGCTTGTTTCGTAATAAAAGAAGCAAAGTAATTAATTAGATTGAAGAAACGTGTTCAATTCACAAAATATTTTAAGTAAACTGCATATACGAGTATACACTTTGTTTCAAAGCTATAAACAAATATAAAATGTTGACATTTCAAGGGTAAGAGAGGGAAAAACAAATAGGGACTAAGTATATCCGTATTATGTAGATCAAAATTGTGCGTTACAGCATATCATTATAATGAATATCTTAAAAGATATCATAGATTTAAAATTATTAATCGCTCGCAGCGAAATGGGCGGTCGACCGGCATGCCCCGTGTGAAATATTAAATTTGAGCATTTCAGAAATTGTACATATGTATGTATATGATACACTGTGTCAAATCGGGTTGATCAGCTAGCATTGAATATTTCGATTTTTCCTTTTTCCGGTATGTTCTCGATATATTATACTTTCGAAATGTGAGAAAAAAAAAATTCCATTTTTGAAAAATTTACAAGGTTTTGTCCTCCCCTGAATGTTTTTTTATTAATAGTTCATAGAGTAGGAGTACCATGCTAACCAACAAACTATATCTGGAGCGCGATATTTCGCGTCATAACTTCCTATACCGTGGCGTGGAGTATGTGAAAAGGATGATAAAGGTTAGCTATTATTTATTAGCTGGATTATTCGTTATGATTTAAAAGTTAGTATACCTGCCTGTCTGACATATGAGTAAAATTTAAAAATTCTGTCTGTTCGAGGAGAACACTGAGTGAAATGTAATTTTGTTTCAATTAAAAATGAATTAATAATAATTTGGAGAGGATGAATGTGATAAATGAGGTAACGATTTTTTTTCTTGGCTTTTCTGACAGTTTAAAATTCCAAACAGAATGTCGGGGCAATAACATTTGCGAAACAAAGTTCTACACTACTGCCTCTCAGAATATTTTGGAACTATTTTTCTAGTTGTGTGATCAAGAACCGGATAAATATCTGGGTTAGGGAGTTATCATATTTCCATGTAAAGTGCTGAACTAGAGCGAGAACTCGAACTGAAAAGAACGCAGTTGTTATCATGGAACAAAAATCGGGATAATTCGGAAATGTTAGGGTTGATGAGGCTGTGACTCGATTTATAAAATCCATCCCATCTCTCGGAAATTCCATGACATCGAATTTGATAATATGCCTCTGGAATCGTCTGCTAAAGTAGTCGATCTCGTAAAGAAGATCTCCAAGGCGTGTAACGAGCTTTCCCTGCATCCACTTATCCATTCGTGGATTTCCCGAGAGAAAATATATAGACTGGTTGGTCCGGCAGGAATGCGCGAAAGATGGCGTTGAAATTAGCTTTGGGTTTCTCTGTAATACTTGTATATGCGTTGCTACGTCTAATAAGACCTAGTACGGAGATCATGTCCCATGAATAGCTGTGAAGGTGAAATCCCTGTTGTAGCTTGAGGAACCTTAGAATAATACCAGAGACATTTTTTCGGGTTTGATTGCAGTGTACTTTAAGTTATTGACATTGCTCGAAGAGTGCCCTTAACCGTCTGCACTTATCTATCGGCTTGATCCTTTGATGAGGGATATTATGGGCTGTGAGTGTATAGTATTTTGCCCCGAATTCTGCACAAATTGTTGAACTCGTCCGATGTAAACTGTGCTCCATTATCAGAGACGACGATGACGGGAACTCCATATGTTACAAACATCTTGTGCAAAATATCAATTATTGGGGATGCTGTCATCGACCTTGTTGTCTTAACCTCCAACCATTTGCTGCAGGCATTTTTCATGCGAAGGAGCCCATGTAGTGGACGTGTATCCTTTCCCATAGTGCCTTTGGATTTGAATATTCCTAGTGATATTCACGGAATTTCGGAGGGGCATGCGTATATTTTGCACACTCGTTACATGACATAACTGCATGCTCAATATCCGCATCAATGCCGGGCCAAAAAACAAAAGAGCGAGTTAACCCCTTCATCTTGACAATTCCGAAATGTCCAGATGTTCCTGATAATAGCCTCTCGCAGCGCAACATATATTCCAACAGAACACAATTTGCAGCAAGAGTGTAGTCGGTCTCCAGCGCAAGATCCTGACTCGGTTCCAGTAACTGGACGATGTTACCAAAATGTTCATTTTTAGGGTTCCGTACCCAAAGGGTAAAAACGGGACCCTATTACTAAGACTTCGCTATCTGTCACCAAGCTGTATCTCAAGAACCGCGATAGCTAGACAGTTGAAATTTTCACAAATTATGTATTTCTGTTGCCGCTATAACAACAAATACTAAAAACAAAATAAAATAAATATTTAAGGGGGGCTCCCATACAACAAACGTGATTTTTTTGCCCTTTTTTGCTCGATATCAATAATGGCAACAGGTAGGCACTTGAAATATTCACAAAATACTCAGTTGTATTTTTACTTTTATAATAAATAATAAAATTAAAATAAAATAAATATTTAAGGGGGGCTCCCATACAAAAAACGTCATTTTTTGCCTATTTTTGCTCGATATCAATAAATGGTAACAGGTAGGCACTTGAAATATTACAATATGAAATTTGTGTATCTACTGTTGTTTACCTAGTCAATGGTACGGAACCCTTCGTGCGCGAGACCTACTCGCACTTGGCCGGTTTTTTCCTTGTTTCTCGCGCGATATACATATGTATGCGGCTCGCCTGATTTGTCGAAAAACCAGAATGGTCAAACTCGTCCGATATCGCCACTTCTTTCCCCTCTGCGGAAAAATGATGCAACACTAGGATTGTTGCCAACAGACAACAGGAGCATGTTCACAGACTTAACTATAGTTAACCATAGTTAGCTATGGTGATTAGTGTAAAATGACGAGCATACAGATAATGAAAGTATTTTTGGACTGCTCAAACTGTGGCGAAAGCCTCTTTCTCAATCTGCGGGTATCGCTTCTCCGTGTAACTTATTGTGTGGCTTGAATAAGCGATTGGACAGTCTTGCCCGTTTTTGAGGCGATGAGACTAGACAGCGCCCAATCTTGTTCTACTGGCGCCTACTGAAGCCAATAATAATGATAGCGTTGGGTCGTATGGCGTAAGCACCTGTGGTGAGATTATGGTGATGATTAATGTCTGAATAGTCTTTTCACTACCTGTAGTCCATGCAAATGGCTCAACAAGAAGCATATCTTGCAGCGGTCAATCTCGCGTTGATGAATCTAGAATGAATGCATTATAATAAGTAATCGTTACAATTCCTCAGGCGTTGACGGTTTTGGTGCATCACGGATAACTGCAGCAATTGGATTTATGCCTTGAGCATTTAACTTATATGACCCAAACACTGAAGGATGCTTTCCACGAATCTGGACTTTACACGATTATGTTTAAGACAGTGACTTCTCATTTGTTCCAGAATAGCGTTTATAGCCAGCAAAAGTTGCTTAAATTATCCGCGAAGACAATTGCGAAAAAATTTACCACGCATGTCAGGTCCCGTAACACCTCCTCCATTCGACGCTTCCAAATAGGAGGTATGTTTGCTGTTCCGTATACGGCGTCGGGCGTATCAATTCATGTGTAGGCATATTGAGTGTCATGGCAAGAACATACTCATCAACAATTTCGAGGTGTGTACAAACGTCAATGACGTCCGGATGACAGAATAGTTTGGCCCTCTAATTTTATTGATCAGGTACGTCACTCTTGGAATTGGGTGTTCGTCGATGATGAATCGTGGGTTTAGAGTTGGTTTATAGTTGCCGGTAATCCGAGATTTCCCGTTTTACTTTGCAACTACATATTTATGTTGTTGAGGCCCACTCCGAGTACTCAACACTCTTGTAAAATCCGGAGGCCAATTTAATCACGACACGATCTACGTGGCGTATGCGTCTCGAAGCGTAAGGGATATCTCTTGAGCTCTGGCTTTAAAGTGCAACTTAATTGGCGACCCAGTCAGCTTGCCTGCTCTTTCGCTGAACACGTCGTTGTAGTGTTCCAGATCGCAATCGAGCAGTGCCCTCTGGATTATTGTCAGAGTTTGCGACTCGGTTGAGATGGTGTGAACTGAGTCTGGTTTCGAAAACATGTAGAAAAAATTTATTTCTTTAGCAAACTCAGTTATCCAGTCTCGACCAAGAAGTGTGTCGAACGCAAAATTGATGACATAAAGATCAAGTTCTGTATTATGTTATTGTACCAATTTTAGCGCTTGGCGATGCAATTGATATGATGTCCCGTGTAGCTTACCGATAATAGCGCAAGAGGCTCCGGTGTCCAGCTCCATTTGTATGTTGCTTCCTCGATTACCACGTTTATCAATGGATGACGCAGTGATTTGACGGTTTTAATAGTGTTGGTATTGTGAAGGCACTGATTCACGTCGATGTAATCGGTATAACCGGTGTTTTAGCGTCCTGTGGCGTCCAGTTTGCGTAGTCTGCTTAGCAGCGTTAATGTTCATAGGCTGGTACTACTGTCTTCGGTGGAGCGAAATAAGAAATCTCGTGTAAACTAAATAAACTTTATTTCGCTGACTCTCAAAATATAAAAGTAAAGTAGCACTCGTTGCTTGTTCGGCGTCCTCTCGTGTTGCTGTCGTCCTCCAGAGTCGTTGGCCATCGTGAGTGGCAGCTATGATCTTCCACGGTATACAGATAAGAAGGTATAGTAAAGATTAGACAAGGCACAACATTTTGCGCGTTATAGCACACCATATCTGTATAAATTTGCCCACGATTCCCAAAAATTCCCATTTGAATCTCATACAAAGTTCGTGCGACATGACATCACAGGCTGTTACAGCAATTGTTTACTATAGCCCGGTATGCGCCAAGAAATTTCTTGGCCCGTAAAACACTCATGTAAAAAAACATTTCGGCGGCAGTCAGAAGGAAGAGATATTTCAATGTGGTGAAAATGATTTTTACATAAAGGAATGTGATGCCCCCGCCCCCTTTACATCGTATTTGCGAACATAACTGACATATTTCCATCGAGGATATGCTAGCCAAGTTTGATCAAAATTTAAGTTAAGAAATATACGGTCTACATGGTAATAAATTATAATATATAGCGAGGGAAAGTCCATCCAAACCCCGCAATTTTTTAATATGACCTAGATATCAAGCCAATAAATACATACGTAAAGTTGGACCAAAATCCATTAAGAAATGGGACAGTTATTGCGATGATAAAATCATTATTAGAAACTGATGTAGCCCTTCACCCCTTTGATCGATCACTACCATTTTAATACATGACATGTTGTCAATACGTACGTTAAGTTTGGTCAATAGCGGTTAAGAATTACGAAAATATCAGGTCCAAACCACTTTTATATAACTTACGTAGCCCTTATATCCCCACCCACCCCCATGACCGATTACCCCCATTTACGAACTTAGTCGAGATTGGCGGAATAAACATATAGGCGAAGTTTGGTGAAAATCGATTAAGAAACACAGCCTCTATCGTGTTCACACGTTATATATGTATGTATATAATATGTCTATGTACAAATAAATTTATTTTTGAAGTCTACGACCTTTCAAATGAGTTTTGGCATCATTCATTTTTCGAAATCTTTTCATCAATAGCAATAGTTAGTATTTCATATGAAATCTACCAAAAAACGCTCAAGAAATGCTCAAGGAATTTTTTTCCGTTCTCCTTGTCAAATTCAGATTATCTTTAGTCAACATTTTGGCATATGTGGATGTATACATCGAAAGCACCGAATACTATATATTTGCATTTCTTAGCAAGCTATATTGTGTCGCTCAATATACCTGAATAAGTTATGTATGAGTGTAAGTGACAGTTCATCTGGAGGATATATAAAGTTAGGAAATGGAAGGTGGAGAATACGTGCATGTCGATATCCTCGAAAATTTAATTAATTCTTTGACAAGTTGTCAAAATTCCTTGACATACTGGCAAAATTCCGTTTGGGAATATGTACATATTTCCTTGGAAACAACATACTAGGCTTAAAAGTTTTACAACTATGATGTGTATTTTGAAATATAGGTGGCAGGTTTTGGAAATAAGTGTGACGCTCGTAAGAACTCACCGCTTGGAGCGCCGCATAAGAACGTCAGAGTTGAAATGAACTGTCAGCGATTGGCTTCTCTGAGTTTTAAGCACCATTCCAGAAAAAATTCCCGGGCTGTACGCACATATACCGAACAAGAAGAATCTTATATCAGAATCTTTGAATATAAAGCCTCAGGAAACGCTGTACTATGTGAAAGCCCTGTACGTGAACGTAGTAAAAACAGAGGTGCCCATAGAAAGAGAAGTACGACTTTAATAAATAAGAGGGAAAGAGCGAAGTAGCATGGGCTCTCGTTCATTTCGCACGGTTAGGGGTGGCCTTTTTACAGACGGCGTTAAAAAAGAGTTTATGGGGAGGTTTGTGCATAAGAAAATTTGTTTTATTCCTGTCTCCACTGCTGACTAATACAACAATTGTCTGCACTAACACTAGTCGGACTTTATTACGCTCGGAGAGTGATATCACGCTTCCTAGGCGTTATCTTCAAAGATCAGAGTCAAATAAAAAGAATAATCAACTGTTAAACGTCTTGGTTTTCTCTTAATTGCAACTGCTGGTAGTACGAGTAAACGTAAACATTTACTGAGCTCTTAGCACCCCGCGGTGCACCCACATAAGTTAATCATTTTATAAATTAAAACGTACAAACAAATCTAAAAAGTATTCGTTTCGTGATTGAAATAACACAAAATGTATTATCTAATTTTGAAATTTTGAGACAAATTTTATATCACGCATGCGGAGAAAGTACTAACTTACCGCACACTTTTGCGTCCGATAAATCCTCGTTTCGCACGGAAATTTGACATGTGGAAATTGGGGATGGTTCAATTCCCACACAATTCCCTCCTGCGTCATTACTTGATTGGGCACATAACTAAAAAAATTTAAAAAAAGCACCTTTTAATTTAAATTTTTGTGTAAAACACATGAAAGTTCGAAAAATATCTTATTTTACTGTGTTTGGAAAGATTCTTGTGATTATATGTACATATATCTACTATTAAAATGGTAACTCAAGGCTCCTAATTACACAAGAACAATTGGACACTTTTCCATTTAACCCGAATTATCAATGAAAATCATTGAATTCGAGCGCCGTGTTAAAACTTATTATTCTTTCTTTTTATGGAGTATCTAAAGAGCATAAATTAATCCCGGTGGCTGATCTCTTTTCTACGACTTACCCTAATTACGTTTGTCAAATTAGCGCTCATTTATTTAGCTGTTGGCTATGCCTCCCGCATCCCCGTTTGCACTGCACCCACTGACATATAGAAATGGACCACGTGCTTTTCGTCCTGCAAAAAAACCGTTATTGACGAAACGACATGCGAAAAATAGGTTGTTTTATAACAAAAATATTGCTTTTTGAAAAAAATTCTGATTTTTTTAATTTTTAGGCTACAATTCACTCTAGATCATATCGACTGGCCTGTTTCCAAATGGAAAACAGTTCTCTTTAGCAATGAGAGCAAATTTAACTTGATATCCTCAGACGGCATTCAACATGTTCGTAGAGCTCAGGGTAAAAGGCTGGATCCAAAGAATTGCAGGCTATCGGTCAAACACGGGGGATGTTTTTCCGTTTGGGGAATGGGTCCCCTTTTCCATATCGAAGGAATAATGGATAGATTCAAGTATAGAAATATACTAGAATCTATCATGTTGCCTTACGCTGAAGAGGAAATGCCACTTCGATGGGTGTTTCAACAGGATAATGATCCTAAACACTCATCGAAGTTGGTGAAAACCTTGTTTGAACAAAATAGGGTTCAAGTCCTTCCATGGCCGTCACAGTCACCGGATTTGAACCCTATTGAAAATATATGGGGTATTATTAAGTGAAAAATCAGTGGTCAGAATCTTTATAACAAACGAGCTCTTATGGAAGCCATAAAAACAGGATGGGAATTAATCTGTCCACGCACAATTGACAAACTAATAAGGTCCATGCCAGAAAGATGCGCAGAAGTAATAAGAAATAAAGGTTATTACACGAAATATTGAAAAAACACTGATGTTGCATTTGTTTTGCACAGGTGTTTAGTATGAAAGTGAATATATATTTATTTTTTTCCTCTTCTTTACATTTTGATGACAAAGACTTTGCTTTAATTTTTCTTAGAACTTATTGTTGAAACAAAATAAATAAATAAAATTATTCTATAATTTTGAATCATGATGGTTTTTCAATATGCTTCTTAGATGTATGAAGTGTTGGGTTTGTTTTGCACAATACTGTATGTCTAACCTTCATATTTCACGTATATGCCAACATAATCTAAAAGATGCGGCATAAATTGCCATAGCCATTTGTTGGGCATCGTTAAACTATTGCAACAGCAGATTTTAATTTGGTTTTTTTTGATATAATTTTTGTCTAATTTCCGTTTTTTTCAAAACAAATTAATTTAATATGAAGAAAAAAGTGTTATGCAGCGGATTGCATTTATCAGTGTTGCGCTATATTCAATCGAATATTAGAATGCATTGTTATTAAGTTGTCTGCCTGCGGGAACTAGGTGAGAGCGAGATAGTTAGATTTCGGCCAAAATTTGATCTCATTTTTGAAGTGAGTTTTTGTGCAGGACCAGCAGTCCAGTTCCTATATGTCAGTGGTGAAAAGAAGCGTGGAGAAAGCATGTGGTCTTGAGTAAGTATTGATAATATTGAGAAATATGTTAGGCAATAAGAATCTTAGGCATATATACAATTTTGTATAAATAGGCTAAACAAATTAAATAAAGCGAATCAGTCAGAACTCAAGACTTTCACTTGCCGGAAATGCCTTTCAAGGCAGTGCTCTTTCAGAACAGATAAATTTTTCGGAGATTAGAGAACTTGGTCGCTTCACTGGAAATCCCAACAAAGCATCTATTAGTAGTGAAGAAAATGGGTCATCCGAGCTTTCTGTCTCATTTTTATTCGTTGAGCAATACATTAATTTTTGCCACTTTCCCCAAAAAGGGCCTAGCTTCTAAAGCTTGTTTTTCTCTTTTTAGTTATTTATTCAGTCGGGTTTTTTTTATTAATTTTCTTTTACCTGATCTAATCTAGGTAGAGAGTTCCTCATTTTAGCGGTCTCAATGAAAGCCCTATTTAAAGCTTATCCGATCTTGAAATGGATACCTTATTGAACCGTAGTACAAAATGTTTATCTCAACCCTGTTACAAGATGCCGTATTTGAACTTATCAGGCCCTGAAGTTAAGGTCGTTTTAAAACCCTAATGCCTTTTTGAACTTACCATTAGTATAAATAATACTAGTGACGATTTGTATAATAAGTTATTATAAACCGTAGTGGGAGGTTTTGTCGATTAGCACTCCATAATATTTGTAGTTAACAGACATATAGTTCTACTATTATAATTTCAAAACGAGCTGATCTTACGATCTGAGGGCATCCGATGGCGGTTTCTAATTATAAAAATACATACTAGTATTATATAGTGAGGAGCAGAAATGGACCAATGATGGTACTTAAGGTTTTTTGTAAGTTAATCAGCAGATATCGTAAGAATGTCTGTAGAAATGTCCATATGTATACACTTTGACGTTCAATTGACCATTTGTGAGTTATTTATGAAATTTTAAACCTGTCAAATTTCCCTACTTTTTAGGCAGTTTTACCCTTTGTATTATTACGCATAACCATTTTTACGATATCTACACAGTTAATGAATATCTTGTATAAAACCTTAAGTACCGCCATTGGATTACTTTTGCTAGTCACTGCACTGTAAATATTTTATGTTAGAACTCGCTGTATGTACTTACCATTTACAAATACTTATCTAAGTGCTTCAACGATAAAAAAATTATTTTTTTTTTTTTGCAAACAAAATGGTAATTTACCGTAGCCGGGTTTTTTCAAGATATTATATAGAAATCGAATTCCAATGTAGCAGCATTTAGATTATTATAAATTCCTTGAATTGCATATAATCGACCAATTAAGAAGTAGAATTGAAAAAATTGCCGTGAGCCTCATAATGCTGTAAACAAGTTTAATTATTTTATTTCAATTATCTCAAAGATAAATCCGGTTGTTGAAAAACAGAGATGACAAAATGAGATATAGAAATGGTTGGCTCGTTTTTGTATACACGTGGCAATTGTTGTGGGTAAACATCCATAAGCACAAAATATCCATCCGCATTTTCTTTAAACTATTTTCGACAAAAGGAATTTCAATTAATTACGATGCTCAAAGCAAGGATGTTCTAAAGCAATATCTGTCACTAATTATACAACTTATCCGAATATGGGATTCATGGGGGAAAAGCTTTTAATAAATGTGTGCTTTTATACTTCATGTTTGCAGCCCACTGAAATCTCCTTTATTTTTAGCAGCAGCAGGAATTTTGGTTTATGTCATCCGGAGTGTTATTCAACTGGCATTTGGCCAAGAGATATATTCTCCTTTCTGTTTCTACGGTGCGACCGAAAATTTTAGTAGACCCATACTTGACTGAATTATTAATTGTTTGAGACTAGGTAATGTGTTCGGTTTGAATTTATTCTTTGTTAAAAACCACTCTTTATATGAAGTTTAAACATCTAAATCTTGAAATACAATAAACTCTGCCCGAATTAATACTATAAAAAAAATAATAAACATTTTTGTTGTTAAATTATGCAAAAAATAGTAAAAAACGTGAACTAAATATTAAAATATGAAATATGTTCCTACAGGAAAAATTATAAAATTAATTGTACTACATTCTTTAAAATATCAATCACTTTGGAAACAACCGACAATTAACTACAATTTTAATTATGTTAAACAACTATAATTTATGACTAAAAATAAAAGCGTGGAGGTCCTGTGCAACACAGTCATTCGATAAACTATACAATTTCTACAAGCAATGACAATGACAATACAATGTTCATTATAATATTGGGACCCGGACAACCAGGTCGCCGATTACGAGGTCATGTATAGCGTGGTCATTTTACTAAAATAACATGTTTTTCAAATCTTGTCTCTTAATGAGCGGAATGATGTTTGACGATAACTGAATTCAAACGTAAATTCTTAAATTAATTTTTTCTCAGCTAAATTATACTAGCGAATACCCGGCGTGCGCTGCTACTCTAAATGAATAAAATCGAAGAAGAACAAGGAAAATGAAGAACTCATGGTATGGGTGTGTAGTGCACTCCTTTTAATTTCAATAATAGTACGTGGTAAAAACGTGATCTAAAATCGGTCCTTCACCCCTAAAATCGCAATTGAAAATTTGAACGGGGTGAACCTAGAAAATGCTTAAAAGTTCTTTCAAAGAAATCGTAGAATATTGGTTGATAGTGTGTTAGAAAGCTGAACGTTCAACCTTTCTAAGGATACCTCCCACGACCCAATCCGTCAAGAAATAAACGAGAGAGGTCGGGTCACACTTTGCAAATGGCAATTTCAATGCCTAAAATTAGACTTTGGCCCTTCATTCTGCCGATTTTTTGTATGGGAAGATCGAAATTTTTTCTGAGAAAAAGCCCTGACTTATGGCCTTTGTCAGAAAAATGACCTTGAATCCGACGTCGCGTTCTGAAGGTCTTCTTGTTAGAATGGTTCAGCACCATTTTGCAACAGTGGTTGACATATTTCTAACAATCATATTATGATTACCTTCACTATTGACTATAAGATATGTTACTACCAATCAAAAAGAATACAAGTTTGCTGGAATCATGATACGATCGTATTTAGATCAAAAGTTGTTCAGGGTATTAAAAATCTATATAATATAAGGAGGTGACTATTTTCACCTTAAAACGTGAAACCAGAAACCAGAAACCAGAAACCAGAAAAAATAAATTCACAGTAAAAGGAAAATCTTTATTTAGTAGGCATTTTGTAAAAGGAAAATCTTTAGTTAGTAGGCATTTTGTAAAAGGAAAATCTTTATTTAATAGGCATTTTGTAATTTGAATGAATTTATTTTTTCTGGTTTCTGGTTTCTGGTTTCACGTTTTTTAAGGTGAAAATAGTCACTCTCATAATATAATAGCACCGAATATTCCATAGTAGCAATTGTATTCATTACAACTACATCGTTCCTCGAAATATTTTTATTCCATTATAATTTTATTCACCATATTATGGTCGTAAGAACAACAATTATGATACCAAAATCAATCAACTTTTGTTCTCAAGCATATATATAGTGTTCTGCAAAAGAATAGCAACCATTCTAGTATAAAAACTTATTGTAGTATTTTTCTTCATTTTATTTATTGTGAAACAAAAAGCTAACCACACTTTTCGCCGAAAAACAGGTCCAGGCCATCACGTTTCCTCCTCCATGTTTGCTTGTTACTTTGCAATATCGTGGGTTTAGTCGCTCACCTTTGCGTCATCTTACAGATGTCATCCCGTCTAAGTTTATTACATTGAATTTTAACTCATCGCTGAACAGTGCGGTTTTCCATTTTTCTAAAAACCAGTTTAAATGGTCTGGAGCAAGTTTTTTTTTTGTAAGCAAAGGTATTTTGGGTGATCTGTAATTCTTTAAATTCTAAAACACGTTTCCGGCGAACGGTGTGCGTCCTTTTTTTTTTGAAATAATGGAAATAATGGAGCGTTTTCTTTACAAAAATATTTTGGAGACGCAAATTTTACCATAATGATAGTCGTCCGAAGCACACATCGCAGTTTGTAAAACACTAGATAAATGAGAATGGGATTCAAGTTATTGATTGGCCGGCTGAATCACCAGATTTGAATTCCATTGAAAATCTCTTCAGGATCCTTAAGGGGTCAGTACACTTTGAAACCAAAAAAAGGAGCCTTTTTTGAGAATTTTTTTTTGAGAACTCAATGAAAGATATTGATATAAATCTTTTCAGGTTCAATAAATATACGCTTGAAATACCTGAAAAAAAAATTTTTTATTTATATTACATGTATATATATATATATTTTCAAAATGGCGGCACTTCTGCAGATGTCCAAAAAAACGATGATAACTGTGCCAACGATTCAGGAAAAATGAAGCATCTACAACACACAAACCAAAAATATTTAGTTTTTTTATGCCAAGGGCTATCGTGTAAACCAAAAAAAAAAAACGAATTATTTTAGCATTAAAAAAAAAATGACGAAAAATTCATTTTTTTTCAGATAATTTTCCGGTTGAAAAAAATATCAAAAAGTGTAATTTTTAACATGTTGGAAGTTTACACGATACCTATACATGTCATTAATATGTGGTAAAATTTTCAGATGAATCGGTTGAGTAGTTTTGGAGAAATCGTTGGCATGGCATGAAAAAAAGTGGTTTTGAGAAAAACGCGGTTAAACATTTTTATCGAGAAAATCACGCGAGATATACTTCTACTTTTAATTTCAATACGAGACTTAAATAGCAGCCACGCAAGATTTTAGAACGAACTTTCTCTTTTAAAATTTGACAATAGAGCCTTACATAACTATATTTATAAACAGAAAGAACATCTTCCATATAATAATAGCCGTGTAGAGGGGCAGAGCGGCTAAACGTGCTTATACGCCGAGGTACGCTCGAATAAAGTCAAAAAATTTTATTTAGAACGCTCCAATCTTTATGAAATTTTAACATGATGTTATTGAAGAGGTGTACTTTCGATATCCGTAAAAAAAATTGATTTTATGAAGTTGACACAGTGTACTGACCCCTTAAACGGGAAGTCTCAGGATAGCGTTTCTGAAATAAAACAGAACTAGTGGAAACGCTGGAAAAGGAATTGGAAAGCATACCTCAATCAACTATTATGAATTTAATAGCGCCTATGCTACGAAGGTGTGCAGAGGATATTCAAAATAAAGGCTACCGTATGAAGTACTAGGGAGGCACTAAAAGGTTGCTTTAGTTTCGCACACTAACATGAACCGGAGTTTGAAATTTTGTTAGATTTTTTAATTAAATTGAATTGTGAATTTGTTGCGAAATCAACTACACATTTGTAATGTTTCATGAAAGGAGCAAAATAAGATATACTCGTACATAGATTTTTACTTCACAATAAATAAAATGAAGGAAAAACCACGTTCGCGGATGGTCTGAATTTGTGTAGGGTGTTGATATTATCACTATCAATAAACTTTACTTTACTAATAAGTTTATTTTTTGTTTTTGTAATTCTATAAATATTTAAAAAAATTAAAGAATAGAAAATACTGCATATGCAGCAGTGACACACAAGAACAAAGTAAAAATACTGCATATGAAGTAGCTGTCCGCGAACGCATTAAGTTTCTGTACTTGAATGGTTGCAACTGTTTTACACAATACTGTACGTAAATTAAACAAAAAAAGTAACCAGAAAATTATTGCCGGAACTATATACTATACATATATGTATGTACATGGTTGATTCAATTATATTATAGATGCTACAAATCAGCTCCCTCTAAATGTGTTGCCTGTTGTGTAGCTAGCTCTCTTACAGTTCGGACCGAGGTGTAAAGTAAAATTAGGGACCACATCTGCCTGAACACCTGAACACACGTATTGATACGGAAGGTGCATGTCGGTTTCGGCAGCGGCCTATCCGTGTTCTCTATCTTCTACTTAGGCGAAAAAACGCGCACTTCTCTCCTTTTATCTGTCCTTTTCTCTCTTATAGAAACTATCCGTAATACAGAGGACCTGCCTTCTTACTACAAGTAATGCTTTCAATACAAGTCAAAATAAAAGTTGTGGCAGAAACATATTTATGATATTCCAAGGTAAGTTAACGGGATTATTTTAAAGCTATCACAAATCAATCATAAGTCACAACACCAATGTAGAGTCATAAACTGACATTTCTTATAATTTTGTTCCTTTTCTAGAATTAAAGTCATAATTTTGACAATTTAGTTTTGGTCACAAAATCAGTGACTAAATCAAACGCCGATAATGGAAGCATAGTTCAGTGTACGCAAACGCACGCTCGCGTGCGCAACCGAACGGCTCAAATCTCATTTTGCATCTCACGTGCGCGTTCGCTTCTTAAAAACTTTCCTGCTCTTAAAAAATTTCTTTCCGCTGGGCAAAGCGCGTATGAAATATCTCGCTGCTTATTTTCTATTCTAGCTTTTATGTGCATTTGCATTTGTAATTTATTGAAATGAAGGTACTTTAATGAATTGTCATGTTTATCTCTAATTAGTTAGGAAATTGAATAAATATATTCTCGAATTCTTTAAGCAAAGTAGCCGTCTAAATAAACGGCTAATAATTTTGTCAGTTTTATTTACAGTTCCGACTGTTACACATAAATTTTGTGTTGTCATAAGTTTGCTAAAATCAACCAAATTTCGACAGCGACTTAATAAATATGTTATCTCAAGGGAATGGTTTTAGGAAACAAGTTATTCAAATAAACTAAATTATTTAAAAAACAAAAAACCCGACTGCAGTAAAAATATCAACTGAAAAGCGAAAAACAAGCTTTATAATCTATAGAAAATTGTAAGAGCAATGTCCTTATAAGTAATGCACCATGCAATTATTTTTTGTTCGATACCTCGTTAACAAATAATACAATTTATACTATTATTTAAATATAACTTAAATATTGGAAAAGGTATTGCAGGCGGGGATCAATTAGTCCAAATGTTACTTTTTTTCAATAAATATGTTTTGTCGTTCATTGCTTGTCCCCCCCGCCTGCAATACCTTTTCCAATATTTAAGTTATATTTAAATAATAGTATAAATTGTATTATTTGTTAACGAGGTATGGAACAAAAAATAATTGCATGGTGCATTACTTATAAGGACATTGCTCTTACAATTTTCTATAGATTATAGAGCTTGTTTTTCGCTTTTCAGTTGATATTTTTACTGCAGTCGGGTTTTTTGTTTTTTAAATAATTTAGTTTATTTCACACTTTTTTTTTAATTTCCCTGTCAAAATGGTAGCATCAAAGTGTTATAACGTATATATATTTGTAATGGGCTATTTATTAGCTTTCATTTGAGACCCATATTGTTATAATAAAAAAAACTTTTTTTTTATTCCCCTCCATTTTTTTTTCGCGGAAGCCATATTGAAATATTATATACCCTATAGCACTCCGACAATTAAGACGAATCGAATGACACCTTATATGTTAAAATCTGTCAAGTCGTTTAGGCTGCAGAGCGACACAACGAAATAGACATACATACATACGCTCGAAAAACATAACCCTCCTTCGGCAGTCGGGTAAAAATCATAACTTCGCAGGTAGGCTTCGGCAAATTACCACAAAATTTATAATGATGGTTGCCTATAGTAAGAGGAGCAATAATCAACAAACCAAAATTTTGGCGCCTTAAGTATAATTGAGAGTAATTAAGGATTTCCACGTCTAGGAGCAAAAACGACATTTATAATGGAAAGTATGGGATGGTTCTTTATATTATGAAGACTTGGGTTGCAAACAGGTACATAGAAACTCCAAAAAAGTTAACAAAATGATTGAGATTGCATTAAACATTAATTTTAATAGTAAATTTTACTTCTGTTGACACTGAGTCTTGATTTCGGTCTTTTAACACTATGGTTAGAACCGCTCTCAATTCCACTGTTTTCGTTATTATCATCAGTTCCAATATTTATTTTGTGCACTGATTTATAATGTCTTTTAATATTTGCAGGCCTATTTCAACGTAACTCTTTTTTACAGTCCACCACTGTCGATTTCTTTGTGTCGAAACGATAGCCCACATATGTTGTAATAACAAAAGGTTTTCCTTTTCCCATAATGATAACTTCTTCATTTTTAAAAACACTGTTCTTGTATGGATGAATAACAAACATAAGAGGAGCAGTAAACAATTTCGTGTGCGATTTCTTCCCTTCAAGAGTGATTGCATCCTCTATTCTATCTTTTTAAATGCAATTGTATCGTAAGTGCGGTTTAAAGTTTCGAATTTCTCACTCGCGTGCGCACACGAAATTTCACTTCGTTCATTTCTCACGTGAGTGCGATGAAAGAAAAAGAAAATCGCACATGGCTCATGAGCGGGTACACTTTCATCGTACACAATTTATCGTACGCGGACGAGTGCACACGCGAGCGTGCGTTTGCGTAGTCTGAAGACAGAAATCCAATATTCCGCTTGTATTTGGAGTAAGAAAATACTTTTCTATACATACTTTTTATCCGAATGCATATATGTAATTTATATTATCCTTTGTAATTGTTGTCAGTTCTTCATTTACTTGCATACGATTGCTATGAGAAATATGTCGGAAAGAAATACGTCATTGCAATGAACCAGCATGCAGTTTCACGAAATATCTCAGTAATTTGTTCCCTTATTATAAAACTAAAAAACAAAATAAAATAAAATAAAAATAAATTCATTTTTACAGATCCTCACACATTTTTAAGCATTTGGTGAAATATTGTGAATCGCAGTAGCAGAATAAAAAACAACCGATTACTCATAATTTTAAATCACAAGTGCAATCTCAGAACTTTAGTCACAATAATTTTATGACTTGTGATATACAATTGAGAATTGAGGGGTTTATTTAATATTTATTTTCACTTATTAGCTTTATTTCATTCCACAAATTGAATTCTATTTCAGTTCAAGTACAAAAACACCCAAAACGGGTTTTAAACGTAACAAAGAGTAACAAGAGTGTTAATTATGTCAATATCATATAATAGTATTCATGAAGTGATGCCTTTAGTAGAAATTTATTAGAATTATAGTAGAAATCAAATAAGGATTGTAATAGATGTTCATGAAACTCCAAGGCAAATTTAATTTAATATGTTTTATTTATTAACCTTATTTCATGCAACACGCTAAATGTCTTTTCTAAACTACGTGCTCTTCCCTATCTCTCTTTATATTTCACTCTTTTCAAGATTTATTGCCCTATTTTGTTTTCGCGGACATTTTTATCATACTTCAGTTACCATAAACCAATTGTTTCCATAATAGAATGTGATGATTAGATTCAATTCTTTTGTTTCAATATACAGATTAATAAATATTTAAATAAATATTCATTCAAATAATATAATATAATATAAATCTTATTTCTCTCTTTCAAATATTTAATAAAAAAACATTCGCCGCATAAACAATTTGGAAGAAATTTACAGATGTATGTATGTACCTGTATATACTTACATATATGTATATACAGGGTGTTTTGTTAAGGTCAGAACAGGGGTATGCCAATAGATTCTACATGGTCTCCTGATAAATGTTTGTTCGGAGACTCTCCCCTTAAAATCGGTCCTTCATGCTTAAAAACGCAATTGAAAACTTCGAGGTGACCTCAGAAAATGCTTTATAAGTTCTTTCAGGATCATCGTAGGATATTGGTTGATAACGTGTTAGAAAGCTGAGCCTTCAAGCTTTCTAAGGATACCTCTCACGACCTAATCCAAATTAGCGAGAAAGGCCGCGTCAAACTTCGAAAATGGCAATTTCAATGCCCAAAATATGACTTTGGCCCTTTGTTCTGCCGATGTTTTGTATGCGAAAATCGAAATTTATTCTGAGAAAAAACTTCCCCGTCTTACGGCCTTTCTCAGAAAAAAAAACGGCATTAAAATCCGATGTCGCGTTCTGAAGTTATTCGTGCTAGAGTGCTACAGCACCATGGACCAGGTGTAGAAAAAAAATCCCCAATTTACACGAAATCTCCTAAATCAACCTCTCGCATCGAATTTCACAATAAAAATGAAAAATTCGTGTTAGTTATGTTCCTACGCACGAACCAATGACGTACGTTCTTTTAGACATATTATTTTATTTGAATCAAATAAAACCAGCAAATAACATGAAATCCGAACTTATGTACTATATTTGAATTTTTCGTGTTATTCCATATTTCGCTAAATAGTACAAAGCTTGTTTATAAAAAGTTTAACGTTTAATATAATTTTATACTTTCGCAGCAGCTTTAAATTCGATAAAATTGTTAATGTTTTCGCCAATTTATTTAATGAAAAATTACACCCAAACTTATGAATATGTATATGGAAGTAACCTCTACTTCCCTAAATGTGGTTTTGAACAACATGAGGTCAAAGAACCTTATCTCAAGGTTACAAAGACAATCGTTAATATTTAATACTTGCCCGGTTGAAGCATCAAGCGGAATATCCGTAAAATTTTACGAGAGTTCACACATAGTCCATAAGAGCTGAAAACGCGCCGCCATGGACGCAGACTCCATCCCAGATGAAAAGAAATCCACCATATTGAAAAACTTGGTTATATAACAGAATTTTCTCACAACTTCAGAAAAATTATCTTGTATTATAACCACAACCCTTTTTAATTTTACAGCCAAAAGCATTAAGTGCACTATCTTATCTTGCAAAGAACTTATCAGTGCTAAAACGCAAAAGGGCAGGGCACACCCATTAATCGAATTAAGGAAAATTTCTATCCTCTGCGAAGTTCTTCTACGTAAAACGAATTTGTGGCACGAAATTAACACGCAATCTCGGAAAACGCAAATTTTCCGCTAATTGGTTGCCCCTGTCGATTATATTACCTGTGGATTGTGAAAAATTTGTTTGCACAATTTCACTTAATAACACTAGTTGGCACGCGAACAGGAGCTACGTCATCACCACCTCGGTGGAGCGAACGGGAATGGCGACTGAGGCTGTAACAGGACGGACAAGTGTATGATGAAAGTGAGCAAAAGGGACGCGTTGGGGGTGGAGCACCCTCGCCAGGCCGAAACATAAACAAGGGTCGACCTGTGCTATCGACGATTAGGGAGAAAGCTGCGTGCTGAAGAGAATCGATCCAGTTCAGCTGGAAGCTGCACGTGCACCTCGAGATTGCGCTGATCTTGTGCCGGTAGGTTTGTTGGTAAACAAATTCATATACATATTAGGGGTATCCCCGTACTTTGGGGTGGCCGGTTAACCACGTGCAGACCACGTGCTTCATGGACCAAAATGAGATATGTAGGGGTGTTCTCAGTAGCGGCTACAATACCCGCCGGCATCCAGCTGACCAAGCACGTGTTAAAACATTATGGGTGCTTTAAACAGATTTTATTTATAGTAATAATATTTCATCTAACAAGTTAATGGTATGTATATTATGTTAATAATTTGTTTTGATAGTTTTGTTTCGGTTTTATTAGTTTCAATAATGAGAAAAAAATTAATATAAAATCGTATGAGGGGACGTAGTGTATGAAATCTATGCGTAGCTACCGCTATAGCAGTTGTGGCAATGATAAAGGGTCCCCGAGTTGGACATGAGCAGGCAAAAAATTGTAAATTGTTTGCCATATTTATTTATTCATTTCTTTATTTATTAGTCTACAGAGTACAACTTCAACAGACAATACAACATATTAATATAAATGCAAAGAACTAACAATTTGTACAACAGTCATAGCTGAAAATTAAGTACCGATTTAAAATCAGCTCTATCCATCGACAAATCAACATGATTACTGATTATACACTTGGGAGCAAAAAAATCGAATCACACTATAACGTTGCATTTAAATATTAGCGCAATATTTAAAGTTTGTTATCTATATGTAAGTATTTAAGGGAAATTGGTTTGCTATTTAGAAATTTCAATAATTAACTTTCTAATGACACCAAAATTACTCATCGCGTTGACGTTTGTGATTTGCTTCTCAAACGTCAAGAAAATAATCCATTTTTTAAGCGCATATTCACTGGGGGCGAGAAATGGGTTGTCTGCAACAATGTTAAACGCAAGAGATCATGGAGTAAAAACGATGAACCGGCACAAAGCACTTCGAAAGCCGATATTCATAAAAAAAGTTGATGCTATCTGTTTGGTGGGATTTCAAAGGAATCGTTTTTTTGAGCTTCTACCAAACAACACAACGATCTATTCTGAAGTGTACTGTCATCAGCTGGACAAATTGAATGATTCACTCAAACAGAAAAGCCCAGAATTGATCAATAGAAAAGGTGTAGTGTTCCACTAAGATAATGCGAGACCTCATACAAGTTTGGTAACTCGCCAAAAGCTTCTACAGCTTAGATGGGATATACTGCCACACCCACCATATTCTCCAGGTCTGGCACCTTCTGATTATTATTTGTTTCAGTCTCTACAAAATTTTTTAAACGATAAAACCTTTACTTCAAATGAGGAGGTCAAAAAACACCTGGATCAGTTTTTTGCCAGCAAAGAACAAAAATTTTATGAACATAGAATCATGCTACTACCAGAAAGATGGCAAAAGGTATTGGACCAGAATGGACAATATATAATTCAATAAAATATTTATTCACTATAAGAAAATTGCCTTTAATTTTCATAAAAGAAAAAACAAAATTACTTTCCGAACAACCTAATATTTATTTATTTTACTTTGATAATGTTTTTATGCCATACATTTGGGAGTGATGGGGGGAGTACCTAGGTACCCTAATTTTTTTTCCACTATTTTAATCACATTTATAAAGGCAAAATAACATCGCATAATTCTTTAACAAAAAAAAAAAAACAAAAACATACATAAAAGTTTAAATATAACTTAATTAACGTCATAGTTTACAAATGTTGATTACGAAAACTGCCCACGAAAAAAATATATTGTACCTAATTTGTTTTATAAATATATCGATTTAGATGATACCTCATAAAACTAAGAACAGGAACTGGTCCATTAAACTTCAAATATTTATAAATAATTCGAGGAAGCAAAACATATCAATATCTTGATTTTGTCAACTGCATATGAGAACTGTTATTTAAGTACTTCTATTTCACCTTTATTAATATAATCATTTATCAATGGAAACCCGATTTGCCTAGTCTCAGGGAAACAGTAGGAGCATCCGCTGAAAGAATGTGGATCTGTGTCATAGCCAGTAAAAATAGAATACGAGCGCAATTGTCCGAGAGGAGTCGATTCTGTCTTTCCAGAGTTAGACAAGCTTTTCGGTTTCGGTTCTCGTTTTGGTATCGTATTGTGGGAGAGTATCCAGGGACGCACTGGGCTAGCTCCTAAGAGTGCCCAGCTATATCACAAGAATACAACACTTTTCAGGTGTTAATGAAAACGCATCGTTTGAGCATAAAATTAAAAATAGAATCGCTGCGAAAGACGAATTTATCCGAAGGTGAAATTTTTCGACCGAGCATGCTCCGAACCTCCGTCCAGTTCGCGAACATAAAGTATTCAGATCACTTTTGAAAACTCCGTTCGTTCTAATTGCAAGAAGACTGATCAGTCCGAGTTTATCCGCGAGTTAGTTAAGTTAAAATCATCCACAAAATGGTGAGGGAAATTTTTTTGAAATCTTAGGTGAAAAGTTAATAAGTGTTAGAACTAAAGTGAAACTAGAAAATTTTGTCATAGAAATAATAGTGGTTTTCGCGATTTAATTGTAACAATTTCTTATTTTACAGGCAGCCCACGATCTCAGCAAGCGTGATGTTGAAAGTAAGTCCTGATATTGTTGTGCTAGATCATTTTTAAACAAGAAAATAAAAGTATAAAGAAAACAAAACCTTTTACATAACGAATTAATAAAGCGCAAAGTGGTTAAAGTAATGTATTTATTATATAACAAAAACTTTTTCCTTGTGCACGGAAATAGAAACTTTTCGGGAAGTCTTACAATACATATTTCACTAACGAAGATTCCCCATTGAAACAGTATATGAAGTTTATTTATAGATTTCTTTTGATGGTGTTTTGTATATGTGTTTCGTAGTTCGTCTTATTTGGCTAGTGTTCGCAGTACATTGTGGTGTTCTAATTCGGGATCTGTATCAGATTTCGATGATTGCAAATATTAATCGAAGAAAATTTGTTTAGGGCCAAATTAAATCGCGTTAATTTATTGCAAAATTTTGAAATTGAAAATTAAATTTTAAGCTTTTCGTGGTCTTATAACTAGGGTTACAACTGTTATATATAGGTCAACAAAGTAGTACGTGCCCGTTTTATAGCTTTGAACTGCAAAAACTGGAAAAATGGCACGGTTGAAAGCATTGTAATGGGATGACTTTTTTAAAATTTCACAACCGTTTGATGAATATACTATTAAAGTAGTTGTAATATATTTTATTCAAGTAGTTAAAATGTTGCCTGGTTTTAGGGAAACTCGTGAATTATTTTTACTTTTCTATATATGATTGAGTTCGAAGCAATTTTCTGGGAATAACTGCTTGATTATAGACGTACCCATATATGGAGTTGACTATTTTTTAGTAAATGTTTATGGTCATAAGTATTATATAGACGTATAATAATCTTATAAATGTTCTTCAGAAAGTTAAATCAAATGAGACAGTCGTTAAGAGGTTAAGCAATTTTCAAAAATTTTAAATTCTGAAAATATTGATATTGAAATTGAAATATGATTAAAGATATATTTGTTTTGCATTAAATACACAATAAAATTTCATTTTTTAGCTTTAAATGCATTTATTTGGTTATTTTACATATGTTTGTACATTTATTTGTGTATTTTATTTCACTAGAACAAAGGATAATGGGCCTTTTTAATTTTTTTCATATACCTGTATTTTCGTGTTCCGGCGAATTAGGGATTTTTTTTTTCATAATAAGAAACGACGTAGCAGATAATATCTTTTTAATAATATAGTTTTCAATTCTGTTAGTTCTACATCCACTTTGCACATGTAGTATAATATAATTCCCAACAAGAGATTATTTATATATAATAGTTTCTTAATCCGGACCATTTACCACCAAAAACAGCGACAATCGAAAGCAATATCGGCACTAAATGTTGAGTACAATAAACTATATGTGATAGTCTTGATTAAAATTAAATATTTATATTTTTGGGCGTATTATTATTCTTGTATTGTTCTTATTGAAGTGTGGAGAGAATCGTATGTTTAAATTTTAAAAGAAAACAAAGAATTATATTTAGGTAGACGCAAATATTCAGTAAGAAAATAAGTTCTTACACGAATATTTTCAATTTCAGATGTCGAATTTATCTTCGATATTATGTCCTCGCCCGGTGAGGGTGCCATTGACGCCGTCGACCTAGGTGATGCTCTTCGTGCATTGAACTGCAATCCCACACTTGCCCTTATTGAAAAAATGGGTGGCACAAAGAAGAAGGGAGAAAAGAAAATCACAGTAGAGGAATTCCTTCCAATCTATTCCCAAGTTAAAAAAGAAAAGGAGCAGGGATGCTACGAAGATTTCCTAGAGTGTCTGAAATTGTACGACAAAGAAGAAAATGGTCTCATGCTTATGGCTGAATTACAACATGCCCTTCTTTCCTTGGGTTAGTAAATAATCCACATTGTGTTTTTGATAATTTCTTGATGCATTATTCAATACTCAGGAGAGCAACTTGACGACGAGCAGGTTGAAGAACTATTCAAGGATTGCTTGGACCCTGAAGATGATGACGGATTCATCCCTTATGCACGTAAGTGTATTTGCTCCCTTTTTGAATTATGTTCAAAAGATAAAACGATAATGTTGCACAATTGATTTATTTTCGTCGCACAATGTTTTACCTTTTGCATAGTGAAAAATTCTTTATGGTAAGAAGGTCACTTAAATATTTTTCCACAATTTTTCATGTATTCCTCGTATTGTCCTTTGCACCAACCTACTCTGGCACCAATATGTACATGTTCCACGAATCACGTGTGACCCAAATTTGTTTTACCTTGCACCCCTACAGCTTTCCTGAAGAAATTGATGACTTCACCAATCAAATGGTGAAAACTTTATGTAAGTATAGACGAAATGCAAAACAAACCTTGGCTTTGGCTTTCAGATGCTCTAAGGACTTATCAACATTTGTCTGCTAATAAACTACGCAATCTTTTTTCATCCTTTTCCTCCTCCTTGTGCTTGTGCTTAAAGCTTTGTGCCTTGTGGTATTAAAAGAGGAGCACTCTGCACCTCACACTTATTATAATTTTATTTTCTAATGTAAATATTTTTGCATTTTTATAGCATTCCTCGCAAAGATGTGTGAGAAGACATTTGAGGAATAAAATACCATCTTCAGACTTTACATTTAACATCACATCCTGGAATATATTTTTTAAAATAAATTATTTACATTAATTTTGTTTTATTATTGTTTTTATTTTAATTTAATGCAACAATGTATGTAAGATTAAAAATACACAATATAAAATTGCAACGATGAAAAGAGCAAATTACGTGGAAGGCCATTTTGAGAATGTTTTGTTGGGAGTCGAAGACACTTTCCTTGAGTTATTCAAACATATTTTTGGTAAGAACAAAAATCAACAGCAACACTGAATTAAACAGACAGAGCGCAATAAAATGTTGTCAGACACGATTTGTACTAGTAACGATTTTCAAGGAATTCATTTATTGTAACTATAATTGTTTACGAAAAGGTCAATAAAATATTGAAAGACTAGACCAAAATTAATCATTTCTTTATGCTTTTTAGTGTGATACCCATTTCAATTTCGTTATCGATGATTTTATTTATACTTATAATATGCATAGATTTTGTTTAAAAAATTAGTTCAACAATAATGATTGTTAATAATTCCTTACTTGTGAAACATAGAAATTCAGTTTAATATAAATGATTATCAAAATTTTATGAGATTTGAGCAAAATCAAATGTAGTACATCAATATATGCAAGCTTGCATATTTGGGAAGAAATTAATATAATTCATAATTTCTTTAGAGATAACTCCTCAGTAAAGTTTTTCCCAAAACAAGTTATGGATTAGTCGCAAAATTTACAGTGCTTGTATCATTGCAGATTTCCCCAGCTTATGTTTATTCTTAAAGCCGCTTAGTCATCTGAGTACTTAAATGTCTATTACTGCAATTAAAAATTTTTAGTGACAAATACCACAATATTTTAAATCTACAAATATGCAAACAATCCTTACTAAGGTATCTACATTTTCTTTTAGCTAAAACCAGGTCTTGTTGATTTAAATTACTTCATTTTACAGGTGCACCAGGGCAACAGGAGCCCTATGAAAAGTTCACCAGTTTAAAGTGTTAAATATTCAAAACTTATAAAATAATATTGGAATATATATGCTAAGCAGTTAAGACAATAGACAAGCACAGAAAAATTGTACGTTTAAGTCATTAAATAACAATTCTGCGATACTTTACATTTACTATATTGCTGCCTGTGAGGAGTTATACGTTTTCTTTCTTTCAGTTAAGTTTTCCAGTGTTGAGAATCTCTTAAAAAATTAAAATAATTGTTCACGACGAAACTGTTTTCAAGCATTTAAAAAAAAATTTCCTAAGAATTTAGAAATAGTAAATTTTCTGAGTCCCCATACATTTTTTCCCAAGATGTCGTCATGTTCAATTGTCAAATTTCGATGTTTCACTCCTGGGTTTCTGTATACCGTGAACTGGCAGCCTGCGCTGAGAGTGTGCGAGTCGATGGCAACGCAATTTTAAGACCGAAGCGAAGCGGTTCGAGGAAGTTGGCGTGGCTTTGCTCGAAGTGTTGATTTTTAACTTTGAGGCCGGTTGGACGTAAAAAGGAAGTCGAATGGGGTACCCTACACCCCAGAGAAACGCGAAATAGTCGGTTTTCCTCACAAAATACAGTTAAAAAGAGGGACACTCTGTCATCGGGACAACCTCCCAAAAAGGATACTACAATTTTCCACCGTTGGAATTCTGGATTTTTCATATAAAATACCCTCGAAAATCGGGACGTCTTAAATGGGATCGTTGCATCATTTTTATAGCTACCTAGGACCTCTTAAATTGGGACGCGCCTCTCAAATGGGACACTAAGCACAAAATAAAAAAATTATGACTTCGCTAATTGGGACACTTGAATTTTAGGACAAGGCATATTGACATTATAACATCAATTTTTAGTTGAAAGTCTTACTACGCTTTGCAAAAGAAAATTCTAAAACAAAACAAAACGCAAAGCCAAATAACAAATATGTTTAAAACAACTGAACTAGGATGACCTTTAATTAGACAAGTTTCAAATTTTTTTAATCAAACCGTAAGCAGGACTGATCGTAAAATAAAATTACCTAGTGTAGGAGCCATACAGAATTGAGAATTTAATTTAAAAAAAAAAAACAATTTCGAATTTCAAATCGAACATTTTTAGAAATTTTTGTCTGCCTTTTGTATAAGATTTAATTAAGAAGTTGTACAAAGTGGTTTTCATCCGCTATTAAATTATAAAATGTAAAATAAATAAAAAAACAACGAAATTAAAATGAAGTTCCTAACAATTATAAACTCATAAAATTAAAAATAAGTGACGCCAGAACTTACGAATACGGTTTAATTAAACTAGCATAAGTGACGTTAGACTTTTGTAAAACAAAGGAAGTAAAATAGGTGATGATAACACTTACATATATACATAATGAATAAGAATGGGAAAATAAAAATTAAGTTTAAAATAATCATTGAAATGAAAAGTGAATCTAAAATTAATAGAAACCATAAATTAAAATACGAAAATATAAATATATAAATTAAAAGTGATATATTAAAGTGAAAACTAAATTTAAACTAACTAAAAACATGACTGCGAAATTAAATTAAGAACAAACAAAACTAAAGTGAAGAAATAAAAATTTAAATTTAAAATAATCATTAAAATAAAAATAAATTTAAGATTAAATGATCTAAAAGTGAAAAAGTTAAATATTATATAATAAAAAACGGCGGACCACAACGGGGCTTAAGGAAGAAGCCGGATGCCAGCCACAACACAAAAGCATCACCGGCAGCAGGTTTTCCAGTAGAAGTAACAACAAAAGCATCAGAGCTATGTACATTGTACATACCAGCATCATCAATGGCGCCCATCGATTAAGGTCTTTTTGTTATGAAACGAAAATTAATAATACGATGAATGCATGTGAACCTAAGTAAACAATTTTCTTTTTACTTTTGCCAATCACGGGACAGTGGTTCCGTCCGCCCGGCCCTTTGCGCGTAGTCGTTTTCCGTCGTGAGAATTTTCTTGTTGTCGGCGGTGCGTTCCGGCGGCTACCCGCAGAGAAAAGGTTGTGTATGCCACAATCAGTGTTTGTAAATTTAACGAAATTATAAGTTTAACATTATTTACCGTCAATTGTAAAATTTTGTGTTAATTCCATTGTTAATTCATCATTTCTACGTGAATTGTTGTAATTTGTACAACAAAAATTGAAAATATCCGTTGTCATTTCCATTACGATATAGTAAACATTAATTGTTAATATTACAGAAACTTTGAATGTAGAATTAACAATATGGAGTTTCATTTTACAAATGATTTTTCAAAGCTACAGTATATAGTTGTAGTTATTATTATGCATTTATTAAGATTGAAATTTGTTACCGATAAATTTACAACATTTAAAATAAAATTGACAACTCTGCAATCATTTTGACATTTTGGTCGTAAAATCTACAAATTACGTCATTCCACTAAAAGTTGCAAAAAAAAAAAAAAAATTCAAATATGGTCACTCGCAGGAACTTGTAAGAGCTTGTTTCTTTGACTTTTTTAATATAAACAACACAGTGACCAAAAAGTTTCGGACGAAACTCAAACAATTAAAATAACACACAATCAATTTATTATAGATAGTGAAGTATTATAACATTATCATATCAGCAACTTTAATTTATCCAAATCAGTGATGCCCTTTCCAGCAAGTAATTTTATTATATTTTTATTGTACTGGTGAATATTTGAAAATGGGGTCCAGGAGTCTGTTATTCTTGTTTTTTTAAGACGAATAAAATGGTTCTTTTCTGAAAAATATCCATGTTAAAGAATTTTTGAGAAAATCCAGTTAACACGTTGAGCGTGGAGACAGTGGCGCAAGTCCACTGCCGATCCCTACTTAGGCCCCGACCGTGGCACCGTGCCCAACTTGTTAACTTATTTATATAATCTGGTTAAAAACCCAAAAAAAACTTTACTTTACAAAAAAATTTGTTTGGGACACATCATACATCTTTGCAAATATTGACTCATACGTAAATCAAAAGTTCGTTCGTTTGCTTCAAATATTTGTAAACTTATTATAACTTTTGCAAGCTTATTACGATTTTTTAATTACATATTTATTAATCAGGACGTGGATTAACTAAAAGAAGTATATTGCTGCTGAAGTAGCATAACCTAGACAAAATCTTCCTTCAACTGAATTAGGGTTGCAGCTTGAGATCAAAAACGAGCTTTGTAAATGGAAAGAATTACAAGTAGATTAATTTATTTTAATAAGTTGTTAAATTTGAAATAGCCTTATCCAATATATTAAATAGGTCACTGCAGCATAATTACCGGTCCGTCAACATCTTCTGTAAAACTTTGGTTAGAGGAACAAGTTAGTACTCCAGATAACTAATTGCCTTCCGACTCCTCTTCCGTTAATTCAGAAAGTCTTAAAGTAATATGATTTATTAATCGTAAACTACGGTCACATGAATTGCAAAATATTATACATACATATATCGGAAGACCTTTAAATGCTTTCCTGGCGAACACAAAGTAATTAATCATTTATACACATAATTTGTATTTTTTTTTTTCTTTTTTTTCATTATTTTCATAATATTTGCAAGGAAACATATTTGATTGGGAGTCGAAAAAAATACGGGCATCCTAAGGATATGCTATATAACACACATTTTAATAAAACCAGAAAACCAACAGTTAAGAGTAGGTATATCTGATACTGTTTGTGTCTATGATATAAAAAAAATCCCCTGGTCCTCACTGGGTCCGACGACGGGCACGCACATCCCTAGGAAGGGTGATTTCAGGTAAAGAAATTAAACTCACGACTTGCGCTTCAGATATAATTTTTTCATTGGTACTGTAATGTCTATTTGAACCTAATAGCATTTTGCAAAATGTCTTCGAATTGGAACTGACTTCCAGGGAATCTATGTGAACAACAATGCTGTTAAAATTCGACTTGGCAACTACATCAACTACGTCTCCCTTTTTAATTTAATTTTTAAATTTTTACATATTCTTTTTAAACTTTTGTTCAAGGAACTTAATTTGTTATTTTGTTTATAATTTTACTTTCCCGAGATTGGAAGTATTGCATATTTGATTTCCTTTTATGACAATACTTGCAGTTGCTTCTACATCTGAAGGGGTTAATGTGGTATTGGTTACATCTATCAAAGTAGATTTTATTATATCTAAAATTCAATTATCTTTGATAAAGTTCCCTGCATTTGTTGTTCTTCAAGATTTTCTAATTTTAGGCTAGGAATCACATGAGGATATAATTTGCATTTCCCAAAATATTGCGATTGTAATGTATAGTTCACAAATTTTAGGTTGCTTGAAAATATAAATATTTTCGAAAGAATGCCAATAAGATACTTTCCTATGCGGATGATACTGCACTCATTGAGAGTGCGGAATCATGGAGCGAAGCATGCAAAATGATTAATGAGAGCATGTGATATGTACATACATACATAGCTACTTTGATGGCTTTAAATAAATTGTCTCTGAATTCTGAAAAGACTGTTTTTATGAGCTTTGGCAATTATGTGGATAGTGTGCCTCAACAAATAGAAGTAAAAATAAATAATAAGTTAGTAAATAGAGTGGAACAATGTAAATACCTTGGAGTGATATTTGACTTTAATACGAAGTGGGACAAACACATGCAATATTTTATAAATAAAACTGAATATCTTGTATATATTTTCTATAAGTTAGCTAAATCAATGTCAACTGATGTTTTATTATCGATCTACTATGCGTTCTTTAGCAGTATAGCTACATATGGAATTTTAGCCTGGGGTGGGGCATACAATAATAATTTAAATCGCCTACAAACTCTTCAAAACAGAATATTAAAAATAGTTAGCAAAAATACTTTCCTAAATGAAAAAAGACCTCTGAGAATTGAAACTAAATTTGAACTGGAAGCTTTAACTTATCATTATCAAACACTAAAAAATAAATATATTATATAACTGGAAATAAATTGAATTGAATTGAATTGAATTGAATAAAAATAAAATAAAAGGATAAATTAAAGTTTTCAAATAAAAACCCCAAAGCCAAATTTTTTTATTATAAAATAAAACAATTCATAACTGAGCACGAGATTTCCTTGAATTTTATTAACTCAATAGATGTGAACCAGGAACGAAAACTCTATGGGCAGATATTAAATTCGAAGAAAACACCCAACAATGCTCCTTTCCCTTTCGGTGGCATACGTGCACAGTCAGTTTCCTTTTTCCTGATTCCTCTCCTGCCTGAACGATGTGGCCTTTGAATTAGAATGAGAACAATTCAAGAGTGTGTGAGATATGCAACTTTCATAAAAGAGCTTTCCGAAAGCTGGTGGATGCCTCTCGGAAACTCTGTTATCCTTAGTTTTTCTATGTTTATATGCTTAGTGGTATAATGTACATACAGAGGGCCTGATTCTGGTTGTCACCTCACTTTCCGTGACGTGACAGCTTATGGCTGAGTAACGAAGAATTTTTCTTATAAGAAACAAAACAGGTAATTCAGCCATAAGCTGTCACGTCACGGAAAGTGAGGTGACAACCAGAATCAGGCCCAGATTTAAAAGTTTGCTATAAAGGGTTTTTATTCCCACATTAACTTTTGCTTGCGACTTTGTCTGAGTGGACTTCAGAATTGGATCCATGTAGAAATGAATAAAGAGATGAAAATGAAATAAAGAAAGAAGTCAGATTGAACTACAGTTTTGCACTGAGTAAGGTAGACATCTTTGTTAATTGTTTGACATGATAGAATCGCAGAATTTATGACATTATAAACGTAACTTGATTTTGCCCAAGGGGACAATTATTGCAATATAGATCTGTAGACGACATTGTACGATTTATTATCTTCGGCCAGTACGTGCAAGTTTTGGGCACTTAATACTCTCGAACATATAGCTGACCATGCGTGAAGCACGGAGTGTCCAAATGAAAACCCGCCGCCTTTCAGCGTTTGGCCTTGCGACTTGTTGATCGTCATTAGCTGGGTTTTTTTCATCCGGAACAAGATCAAAACCAGTATCCTAACATGGATTTACAACAACAACACGTGATCCACACTTTTATCTGGATCAAGATCTCAAACGTGTTAGTTACAAAATATTCCATGAGAGGCGCTTGTGTGAGTTAGCATACAGAATTAACAATTGGTTTTAAGCAATAACCTTCGAAAAAAGCATACCTCAATAAACAAATCCATTTCCTACATTTTTATTTATTCAATTACTAAAATTCACACACTTTATCTGCGGCACGAATTTTATTCTGCCATTGACTTTTGTTTGGACACTTCGCGAAGCCGCAAACCTGTCTTCTTCTCAAACTAAGCAAGTGCTGATCCGGATTCGTTTTTTTCATTTCTTGTTGATCCAGAGCATGGTCCGGATGAAAAAAACACACTTATTGTAAATGGTAATTTCCAAATGACAGACTTTTATGATGAAATCTGTGACGTGCCTATGTACGCACGATATAGAGAATACTCTATACCGTATTCTCTATACCGTGTATGTACGTAGCTGTCAAAAAAGTCGAACATGTTTGTTTGCATCAAAATAGAGCTTCTTATCGAGTTTCGTTGGAATCAAAAATTGAGCGTTTTAAAATATATTTATTTTTGATGATTTCTGATGGAACGACCAATTATTACAGAAGTAAATTGAATATGATTCATTACGAAAATTAATTTGGCATCTATTTTTACAACCCTAAAATCGTTTGTTTCATCAAGGCAGGGCATATATTTTCTGAAAGCTTAGTTGGTTCTGAAAGATGCGGCAGATGACAGTGGTGCCAGTAGGAAGTTAGCTTGCAGGAAAAGCCTGAGTTGCCCAAAGCTTTTCCGAAAGCTTCTTATTTGCAGACCTGTGGTCGAGTAATCAGCAGTTCGTCTGATAAGAGCTTCGGTTAATCTGAGGCGAAAGCTTACCTTTGCGTGCGAAGTTCAGTCCGAGATTACGTACCAGGTCGAGCAGTGGCTTCATGCCGACGCCGATAGTGCTGCAGTTTAAAATTTAATAAGAGAGCCACCATTCATAATTAAATTAAAGAATCGGTAACTGCGAGAAGTACGCAAATTTTGTTGGTAACATTTTCGATTTGCATCGATTTCGGCCAAGTTAAGAAATCGTGGTTCCGTTTCCATCCAGTGAAGTGATTTTTTTTAGAAAAGCCTTAATTGATTTGAAATTTCCGTTGAGGAAAATAAGTTAGTGGTTAATTCGAGAGTTTGTGGATTTTGAGTAGTTTTATCACTTTGAGAAAAATTGAGGATACTTTGAAAAAAATGGCGGATGTATTGGAAAGCTCGTCAGAAGCTGGGAAACTCGCCAAATCTGTATCACAGGAGCAACATCACAGAGAGGAACAACAAAACGCAGGTAAATTGTGCCAAGACGATTTCTTTTCCCCGGACGCCGGGCTCGTTTCCCATCTGAAATTATAAGTAAAAGTAAAGTAAACAGACTTGAGTTTGATTATTGAGGGGCTCCCTAATTGAGCCTACTGCAGCCGGACCAGATGCGGTGATAATACCACAGTCGCTTGCATCCCAAGCAGAGTTTCTCGCACTGCTTGCTACCCGGAAATTAGCATATTAAGCAAGGCTGAACTCATTCTAGGTGCCAATTCAGTGTCGTTGTCCAGATCAGCAATAGGCGCAAAAACCAAGCGACACATTATGAAAAATGATGTCATTCGGGATAGTGCTATCACGCATTACTTAACGACCATAAAAACCATAAAAGCATCGAGCAGTGCACAACTATTGTCTGAAATTTTCTGATGCCGGAGCTATTTGTCCTCCGCGCCGAATCGCCAATTTCTACAGCCGCAGAAATTTATTGACTTCGAATATTAAGCTCCTAAAACTTGGAAACAAACAGAATCAACGGCTAGCGCAGGCTTACATCATAGCGCTTAACTTTAAACGGTGGTGCAATCGCAACCTGCTCCGCCACCTCGAGAAGGTTAATGGGAAGCTTATAAACTTGTTGTGATTAGAATTTGTTTACATGCTCCGAAGATCTGACGGGTTTTGTTTTGGACTCGCGACAACCGCGACACCATGATCAATTGAGCAGATGAGATACGGCTGGGGCAGGCATAACTCGCAGAAGGCATATTTATAAACATTCATCCCATGAATTCCATTTTCTCGCGCCTCGAGTTGAGTGCCTTTTCATAGAAACCGCGTGATCGGCTTTGCCAAAGACGGTGGCTTACGCACTCGAAGACCTGAAGCTTTACGTAGTTTAGAGTTTTGATTTTTCGCAGAGTTCCATCTTTTCAAAAAACAAGTTGAATTAGATTTAATTTCGATTCCAGTTCGCATATATCATCTATCGCAATGTATTGTCAAAAAAATAGTTGCATTGCGAATTTTTATAAAAATGCCAATAACGATAGGTTGATTTGTATTTGAGAATTTGATATTACTTAGCTGCTTGAAGCCTTAGAAGTACATTGAACGTCCGGTAAAGTCGGTGTTCTTAAGAAGTTCCATACATCGTCCAGCGCCTCGAAAACTGAGGCTCAGCCAAGTATTTTTTTTTTCAAAGGTATAAGTATTGAAAAAAAATATATAGTAGAAAAGTATCGATTTATTGCTTCTTGATAAAAACAGTAACATTTATAATAATTTATTTATCATTAAAAAGTCTTCTAAGCTGCGGTTGTTTCTAACGTTGGAACCAAACTGCAACCTCCTGGTCTGCATCATACTATAATTAAAAATCAATGGATCTGAAAAATGCCCAAAATATTCTTGTAATACATATAAGGTAATCAACTATATTGCCTCGAGCCAAATTTTTTTTTCTTTCGTTAAAATTGAAATAAACAATATCGAAAAAATGGCACGACAGACTATAGAGATTTAAAAAAAAAGGTAATATTGAAATCTTTCAGAGTTATCGTACTGGATTAAACTCCCCGGCATGGTCAAGTTAAGCCGCTGTAACTTCGTCATCACGTCAAATTTTTGAATGAATTTTTGTTTTTCAAAATTTTCTTAAAAGTATACAGAATACCTAATAATCACTGAAAAAAGAATGGTTCTTTGAAAGTTCTGAACGTATGTATGTGAACTCTAATTTTAATATTAACAACAGAGATTTATAATACATATTTATATACAAAATAAATGGCTTATTTATTTATTTCTCTATTTCTGATCATGAGCAGGATTCCAATATGGAGTTAGAACAATAAAACGGGATCCACCTTTTTATCTGAATCTGTATCAAGATCTCAAACATCTTGGTTACAAAATATTCCACGAGAGGTACTTTTGCGCATAAAGAATTGACAATTGGCTTTAACAAATAGCCTTCGAGAAATGCATACCTCAATAAACAATTATATGTATTACCTATATTTTTATTTATTCAATTGTTAAAATTCACACAAATCAACTGCGGTAAAATAAGCTTAAGTACGAATCTTATTCTGTCACTGACTTTGGTTTTGATATTTCGCGAAGGCGTCTACTTTCTCCTTAAACAAGTGCTGATCCAGATCGTTTTTTTTATTTCTTGTTGATTCAGAGCGTGATCCGGATGAAAAAAACGCAGCTATTAAGTAACTTATTACACATCCGATTGCCACCAGAATCAACCTTGTATTCCTCATTTCATTAAGATGAACTTTTAAGAATAAAATCTCGATCGGTAGATTTTTACCAAATTATCTTGAAAAAAATTCGAATAGTTTAAAGGCAGACAGATAGTAATAAATGTATAAACGCCATGCCAACATTTTGTAAAAATTTTGGAGGTAATATAATCAGAATTTCTCAATATCTCAGCCTGAAATTTTTTCTTTAATACCATACTTCCACTTCCTTTTGGAACATGGAAGTAGAATGTGTATCGCCAGTATCCTTTTCTGCCATAAGCGCTTTGTCAAGGTAACGAATTATGCTTACTTATTTCGACTAACTTATTTGCTTTCCCTACAGTGGGCGACTTTAATTTACCTAAAAAGGCAAAAGAAATAGCACACTTGCAGAATGAAAATAACTAAAACTAGTTGCGACGTTATTTCGAAATATTGAGATTTTAATATTTTGTAGAGATTACATCGATTACAGCTCTGCAACGACGATTCATGTATGTATTCATTATGTTATAGTCCAGTCAAAATAGATTAAAAAATGTTCAAACTTAGGAATAATTCACATAGAGCTGGAAATTGGTACAGATCTTACTTAACGGTAAGTGTTATTATAAAAATAGTTCATATAAAGTTTGTAGATTATGAGATTACCTACATAAAAGGTCTCTATAATTTTCAGGAATTATCATTCATGGAATATCGAGATTTTAAAAATTTAAAATATGTACTTATGTGGCTTATGAATGCGTCTAAGCTTTTAGCTAGAGGACTATACACATTTTTAAAAATTTATATACTCCACAAATGCGTGCTTGTCTTTCCACGAAAAGTGCATAGTCTAGGCTTTATTTATTTATTGACACGTGCTCCGTGTCATTCCGTAACGTTTCGAGTGTCCGTGTGCGATTCTCTGTTCCCTGTTCACGGAGGCGCACCGCACGGACGCACGGACCTGGCAAATAAGCACTTCCGTATATGGTCGTATATTTCCCTTTAAAAAAAGGAACGTAAATGAAATAACAACTGTTAGTTTTGAAAGTTTCTTTGAAAGATGTGCAAGGAGAGGAAAAAGAAAGCGAAGATGAAGACATGACTGTTGAAGTAGAATTTGAAAATTATCAATCATATAAAAATTTTCCAGAAATCAACAATAATCCGTTCCACTTTGATCATTACCAATAGTAAAATTTTTTCAATCAATAGGATACTGTTTGATCAAACTTCCTTCATCACAATAGATCGTGGCGCATTTTTAGGTAGATTTCATATAAAATACCATCTATAGCAGAGTATCTGATGATTTATTTGTACAAATTTGTACAAATTTTATTCACTTATCGTTTAAGAGAAATATGCGAAAAACCGATATATTTGACTTTTGACCTTGAATAAAATTTTTAGCAGAAGTAAATTCGATGGGGACTTTCGATATTTCATTTGTAATAGTGTATTTAAGACCTGTACAAATTTTCAACTCTATGCGAATTTTTCTTCACTTAAATGTCTATTTGGACTGGGCTATTGGTAGACATTAGTTTATTTGGACAGCTGCTATGCTAATGAAGCAATTGTCTTAAGTATTTTTAATTCTTAACAATATACATGGTACATTTCAGGGGAAAAATTTACATGAACAAAATTAACATAGTATTGGGATCCATTTCAAAGAAATAATTATCTAATTAAGGGAGCGGGATACGTAGCAATTTTAATAGAACTATTATTTCAAATTATTCAATATTATTTTTAATTTCATTTTGGCTTATTAAACAAATACAAAGGAAGATCCCACTCGACATTACATGCTTCTAAGTTGATGCTAGCTGATTAGCATGATGTAACTAGAGTCTTCCTTCCTCTAGAAACTCCCTTGGTGGCCTACAGGTAGCACATTTCCAAGGAAGCCATATGTCATTAACTGACGGGCTAAATCTTAAATTGTAGTGCTCAAAGCTGGAAGCTAATCCAATTTAGGTATGAGTCAAATGTAATTATTTTCCAGACTTTTACATTCATACAAACAAAGGGCAGAAAAGCCGCCACACTCTATTTCGGTCTATGGTTAAAAGTGTTTGCCTGAATGCGGCGCGGCCATCGAGTCGATATATCTTCTTAGCAGATAAGATTACTGATATCAATTTTGTTATTGTATAAAACAAGAGTGGTAGCTTAACATTTTAAACTCAATCATCTGCACATAAACGACTCATTTACGTTTCCTAGTTTATATAGGGTGTCCCAAAAAAGGTTCCAAGTGGAAGTCCAGAAGTAGATCACCCACAACGTTACTCGGTGATTTAAGTATGTATGTTATGATTGTAAAATAACCAATGTTGCTCAGTTCCGACAAATTGTGTCCTCCGAAGAGGTATAGCACTCACAACATTAAGGATGAGCGCCACTGTGACGGAATAAAAATCGGCTTTTTTTGCATTTCTTTAAATATGTAAAACAAATTTTAAAATGCCGAGCTTTGACTGAATTACCTACAATGTATTTAGTGAGCCTCAAACCTTTGCGTTTCATTATAATAAACAAAAAAATTGAAACTTCCCACGCGTCTTTCTGGAAACGACTTTTTTCGACCTTGTCCTAGTGAATACTCGAAGAATAATAAGCCGATTTGACATTTTTTGGTTTTAAATATTTTTAATCGTAGTAACTATGGTTGCACATAACCGATTTAAAACATCTTATTATTAACTGTTATGCTGTGTGCCTGAACCTAAAAATTGTTGAAAAAAAAATAAAATCTTTGAAAAAAATGTGATTTTTTCACAAAATATTGGCGCTTTTTTGCTATTAACAAATTTTTCATTATAATATTTTTTCAAATTGTTTAGGATTCAATATAGTAACTATAATAGTACTAGTAAAGTGTCCTGATACTGGCCATCCCCCCTGAATCCGATCACTTAGCATTTTTATGAATTTTTTTTTAATGCGCACGCTTTAACAAATTGAAACATTGTGAAATGCTCATAATAAGATTTTTGTTTTATATTAAACCAGCTGATCTGTACCCGGAGTTGCCCGGGCACAACTATCCCTATACTAAAGCAAAAATATTACGTTGCTGATTTCAATTTTACTATCAAAACTGAAAATTGTGATATGGCGGAACCAATTTGTTACATAATTTACGTTCAATCAATTCGAAAATACCATGAAAATTTCAAGAGGATATTTTTTGTTTTTTAACCCTAGAAAGATAATCTACGTCTGCGAGACGTACGGCGCGCGAAAAAATTGTTATATCTTTTTATTATGAATCGCAGTGCATTGGTTGTTTCAACCAACTCAGTTGACAGTCGGAGCTCGCGTGAGACGGTAGTGTCGTCACGGTAAGTATTCGTAGTAACTAGTACATGGGTTTCATTAAATATGCTAATTAAGTTCCGTACGTCTCTGAACGTATGATTATCTTTTACGCTATTTAAAATATGATTATCTTTCTAGGGTTAAGGAAGAAAACATTGTTCTAAATAACAAAAAAGTTATTAGATTCAAAAATTAATTAATTCCCTTAAGAAAAGCATTCTTTCAAAATAATTTCTCGAAACTCCTTCAGATAAATATCTGAAATAAAATGAAACCGAATCGACAATATGTAAGATAATAGCTTCAAATGCAGAAATTATGCTAGGGTCACTGCCAAACGACATTCTGGGCTTATTGGTTTTCTTATTGATGCTTTCGTTAAGGAGTTTTTTATTAATGTTAACAGTAAATTGCACTGCATCCTGTTCATCCTGGTATATTTCAAAAATAGCTCCACGTCGCGATTTTTCATATACATAAATATTCTTTGAAAAATCCAACTTTTCTTCGTTGTTTATAAACGGGTCTAACCCACCAACGTCTTTTACTTTTCCCGTTTTTTAAATAATTGTGGGTTAAATAAAATAACTGCAACACATTCACTGAAAATAGCACCTTTTGTCTTTTGTTCATTTCTATTTAAGATGATGCACTCGAAACTCACTGAAAAAATTTGAAACTCTTCCCTTGAATGTTACAATCGAAATGAGCTACACGCTACACCATTCTGAAGACCAAAATTACCCTTGCGCTACAGGTGCAGCTACAGCTACAGCTACGGCTACAGCTATGTGCTACACGCTACACATTCTGTTCCAGTCTTCAGACCAGTTAGTACTTCTCGGGAGGTTGTCCAAAGTTGCCTAATAAAAGTTCCGGCGGTGGAAAAAAACGAGCGATAATTTGAGGTATGCATAATAAATTATAATATCTTCTGTATTATCTGTGAAGCATAATAGTACTAAGACTTTGAGTTGTAGGAATTTCAGCACGCCCAAATTTGAATTATAATATATATCGTAGGAAAATCCTTTATTAGTGTTTTCATTAGTGTTTCATGATATCAATTCTGTAAAGCCGTAACTATCGGTTTCATGAGTGTACCGTTTAGGAAAAATCACGTAGCGCCCTTTTAATATTGTGATCTTAACCTCGGCCTCTTCCCTGAGCCAGCCGGCATTGCGTACTAAAGGTACGTATCAGGACTTATTAAATAACAATTTTCACTCAACACAATATCTAATATTATCGTTTGTTCACAATAAATTTTTACAAAATAAGATTTTTTTTTGACGTGATAACGTCTTATAAATCGATGAACGGCTGCACGCAGGAAAAAGCATGACTCATTGTCACGTTCCGCCTGAGCCGAGCGTGCAAGCGAGAAAGCGGAACAAGCGATAGAGAGGCACGATCGGCCTAAGCGTTTTGAATAGAATCTCACGTAATTTGTCCTGTTGGTTTATAGTGAAATATTATTTCCAATTAGAATAACTGTTATAAACTTCGTGTATGCTTCTATTTTTATGCACATGTGGCGGCAAAATTAATAACATCTATCATCAATTTAGTCTTCTTCGATATAGTGGAATATTATTAGTCACAAAGTAGGTTTTATCTAATTTTAAAATAAGAAAAATGTCTATGAAGTATTTTCTTGGTATTTTCTTTGTAGGAGAAATCGTTTGTAACATATTACGGCGTAAAATTACATTAGTTAGTCAAAGCTCATGTGATAGGTTATTTTGATAGATTGGTTTTTGTAAATTGCAAAACTAGAAAAGAAAATGCTCTACCACCGATTTAAAAAAAAAAAAAAAGAAGTGAAGTGAAAAGTTAATGTGGTTTCTATTGTTTATTATTATACAACAACAATTGCGGCAAAAAAGGTAATTAATTCTTGCATTTTAAGGATTTGATTAGCGATATAATCTCATATATTTGTTCTTTGATTATTAAAAAAAAGTAGCATCGGTCGGCGAGTGCAGTAATAATAGATTATGTTAATTTGAATTAACGAGTGCAAATAAATGTTAATTTATCGAAAAAATTGTAATTTTCAATTAACTCCTTCTTTGTATTATACAAAATAATGATAATTCAGTGATAATAATTCAATTCAATTCATAAAAGTATGCAATTTTTCATCAATGTTTTCTTATGACGTTATCACGTAAAATTATCGTCCGTAAACCGACTTTACAGACAACCAATTTTTTTTTTTAATTTCAATAATTTAAAAATTTTAATCAATTTTCCCAATTCTGACTGGTGTGGTCGGAATTCAAAAGCAGAGAATTGGGAAAATAAGAATTATAAAAGTTGATTGATAACTCTTTATCTCATAGCCAAAACATAATAATAAGTTGTAAATAATAGTTCAACGATAACCAACATATTTTAATTGAAGATTACCATTACTGTGTAATTTTTATTTTATTGCTTATTATATGTATGGATGTACATACTTCGTAAAATTACGGCAGAAATTTGTAGTTCACTTGATGGCGATAAAGTCGTTCCTTAGTTATTACGAGATTAGATAATTATTTCTCTGTGATTCTTTTAGTTGACAAATGCAAAACAATGGTTATTTTCGGTGCCTGCTTTATATTCCTGAAAACAGCATTCTACAAAAAAAAGAAAGGCAAAAGATTTAATTTCAAAGCTAAGAGGCTTTTCTACTCTTGCTATCAATGCAGAATTCATTGCACATAATAAAAAATACAAGAACATGAAGATAATTATAAATTGAAAGCAATATTGGATCAATGATATCTCTTGAACTCGTAAATACTAATTTTTTTTTTGATATTATTATATTTTGGCTTCGTACAGACAAAATAAATAGAGTCGACGTTCAATGGTCGGTATCAGGACACACTATTCTTGAAATGGGTGCAAATTTTTATGAATATCGTTGAAATAGTTTTTGAATTATCACTTACACCCGTTTCGAAAATACCGTTTTGAGAAAAACGCATTTAAAGTTACAAGAAGCTACAACGTCAAACGCAAACGGGTCACGTTTGAGCATTATAACATTAAAAATACCTAGAATTTTTCTTTAATAATTTACAAATGCATTCTTCAGAATCTATAAGATCATTTTATGATACAAACATTTTTCATTTTTTGAAAAATCTAAAGGTGGTTTTCCTCTTAATTCAAGAACATTCGATGACCGTTAAACCGTAAGTTCTGAATTGAAAACGCATGTACGCGCACACGTTTTCTACTTCATGAATATTACAACAGCCGGCCGGTTCGGAAACCAATCGCATAAATTCTCGCAGCTTTGTCAATTTCATGAAAGCAAACATAATCTGGTCACCGCAGTTCATCAACTCACTCCATCCGAGGCAGCATTACGTTAAATTAGTCGGCCAAATGCTAATGGCCAGTTGACCACGGCCGTATAAGGGTGGGTCGGCCAGCGCAAGTGAGCGTGCACCTTTGCATGTATCTCCTCACAAGGGAGGCATTGCCCATTAGGGAACGTGCTCAAATTCTTGATAATTCGGTCACAATCCTGCGTGCGGTCAGCAGCGCTGAATGGGCGAGCCCGCTGTCGCGGATTGCAATAATTACCATTGTCTTCCATTTACAACTGAAGTATGTATAATAAATACATGCAGAAGCGGGGTGCTCCCTCTTTCAGAAGTTTTTTTTATCGCGGAGGGAAGATGTTTGGAAAGTCTTCAGAGTGTGAAGCTTATCGTGCACATAATTGAGGTCTCCTCCAAGCTCATCCGCGAGGAGTGTCGTAATTATGCAAAGCGGGCCGAATTAACATTTTCGTTGCAGTTTAATCAATGTTCTTAGAGGTGCTCCGGTCTAGCTAATTAAAATTCCGCTTTCATATCGGTGCGTGCCGCATGGCGGACATTCAGTGTAAGCCATTCTGGTATCGTCAATAAACCCAGTTAGGTATTTCCTCAAACATAAGGCACATTAAATGTAAACAAATTTTCACTTTAAGAAGAGGAAGAGAATTTCGAATTGTTCTTTGGTCTTTCGGATGAAACATGAATGCTAATAAGCGAGTTTCATTTAATGGAAAAATCACTCGATACTATTTCCTGAAAAATTATAGGTGCTGAATTTTTGTTTGACTTTATGCTAGTACAGAAGGAAGATAAGAATGCATTATGCAAGGAATGTTTGCCTTGAAATTTTATTATTCGGTTATCCTATACTATCCTATCCTATCCTATCCCAGCAGGAAATCCTATCCTATCCTACTCATACTAATATATAAATGCGAAAGTGTGTGTGTGTCTGTATGTTTGTTACCACTCAGCTACGTAACGGCTAAACGAATTTTCGTGAAATTTGATTTATAGTTACTTTAGGTCCTGGAATATGATATATATACTTTTCAACCCGGAAAAATTTGGTTCCTGTGTTCGAGTTCGCTTTTGATTTTATTTTGATTTCAATTTCAATTTAATTTATTTTAATTTTAATTTAATTTTAGTTGTTATTTTAATCTACACTCCTTTATGGCCCTGTGTATGTGCTTGCTACATAACTCTGCCAATTTAGCGCTGCCTAAAATAGTAGAACTAAAGTAACCTGCTCTGTTACTTTAATCAGCGTTTATGTGTACAAATTTAGCACAGCCTGTTACTTTAGCTCTGCCAAATTTGTGCACATAAACAGGGCTTCTCTATAATAAAGTTTGTTTGTTTGTTTGTTTTTCGCGCTATCACGCAAAAAGTATTTATCTGATTTAGATGAAATTTTACACGTGTATTGCCCATGAGCTCCTGAGTAACATAGGCAATACGTTGTAATTGGAAAGTGGTGGTGAGAGGAAAGGAGGGGTGGTGATCAGTGATATGTTTATGGTGAGTTACGCAAAAAGTACTTATCCGATTGAGATGAAATTCTATGGGCATGTTGCGCATAAGCCGCCTGAGTGATATAGGCTATGCATCGCAATTGGAAAGTGGGGTGACGAAGGGGGATGAAGTGTTTATATAATTCACGTCCAATCAATATTAAAAGTTCCTTGAACATTTCAAGAGAATGTTTTTCTTAATGGAAAAAATAATTAATTTTTGATCATATAAATTCTATTTTATTTATAAAAATGTTTTCTTCCTTAAAAAATAAAAAAACGCCCTCTTAAAATTGGCTTTTTCAGATTAATTAAACGTAAATTATGTAAAAAATTGGATCCACCATATCAAAATGTTCAGTTTTCATAGTAAAATTGAAATCGGCAACGTCATATTTGTATTAAAGTTTTGTTTTTTATAGCTGAATAGTTGTGTCGGGTATGGGTCTTCCGCCGCGTCTGTCTGCGATTTTCTCTCTAATTACTGAACGGATTTTCTTCCGGCTTTCACAATTAGATAAATTGACTCACGAAGATGTATGTGTATTGATGAATGTTTTGTTTAAATTGACGCTGACTATAAGTATGAGTAAAGTGCATTTGAATGCATTTTTACTCAGGTCGCCTTGATTCATTGTTAACGGAATATTGCGAAATATTTTCCGTGAATCTATGTAAATATTTTAGGGGTGTTTATTGTGTACCTATCCTATTGGATATGTAACGGTAATCTATATATTATTACATTAAATCAGAAGTACGACTATACTGATTATGATGACATTCCTTACATTATATATTTTTTTATTTTAATTCAAGTCAAAAAATAGGTAGACCCGGCATACAGTAAAAAGTTACTTTTCACTCTTAACACATTCGAGGCCCACGATTTGAAATAATTATCTTTATAATTATTATTTTTTGTTCATTTAAACTAAAACGATATTTTGCTTTTACGACCCAACGGTGGGTCATCAGACACTCAATATTTAAATTGTTCCCAATATGTAGCCGATGACTGACACGGTGACTCACTTGAGCGCACTGGGAACTAAAAGTTCCGGCGGATTTACACCCTACGCCTTATTGTACGTTTTTGGCCGGACGTAGATTGCAAGCCCATCTATAAGTTTTCTTAGGGGTTCCAACTTGAACCAAAAAATATGGTTTTATGTATCGCTGAGAAGTTTCAGGAGAACCGCGATAGAAGATTCTATCATTTCCGATGTTTTTCGATTTGAAAACGGTTTGTAGTACCTCGTTTCCAAAGCGAAAATCAACCAACCAATTAGGTGACTTGGCTGATTCGCATGTTAACAAGTCCTTGCCTGTAGTTGTGCTTGTGCTAGCCAGCTGTCAAGTATCGTTCGGCAAATGTTTAATCGGGTAAAGTTTTTGCCACTTTTTGAGCGGAAAACTGCTTAATTGTACTTAAAATGTTGGCAGGAATTATCGCAGGCAATTACAAGTGTTTGATTTCATAATTAGTAAAATGATGTGTTGACAACCAGTGGGACAGCTACAGCGCTGGAACTTATTCTAGTAGTACAAAAATGGATGACTATTCCTTTTGGTTAAAACTTACACATAAAAAAAAGTTAGCCAGGTTGACCAAAACATGAGCGGGAAGGAAAATGTGACGGGACAAGGAAAAAGGGAAAATAATAAAAGAAATCGTTACTTTTTTGTTTAAAAACGAGTGATCAAAGCCGATAAAGCATTTTAATATTACATACTGGCAAATGCTCGCAGTTTCGTTCGCGTGGTATTTATTTTATAACTAAATTTTATTATAATACTAAACAGCAAATGCCCGCGACTTTCTTTGAGTGGTATTTATTTTATTAGTAAGCATTTGTTTTAAATTTTTACTGCCAGTCTAAGTTGAGCTCTCAAGAGTATAGAAGCGCTTACAAAGCGACATCAAAGAATGGTAGTGTCTATAATAGCGGTATGAGGTAATGAATAGGATAGGAACGTGGGGTTTGATTGATACAAAGAGAAGCTCACGGCTATGCTCGCGTGAGTACAATTTTAGTTCGGAATGACCAGATAATTGTTGCGGTCACATCATCTCAGTGTGTTTCCATATTATTTTCTTTACAAAATACAGCATGCATTGTCATTGACAGTTTTTTTTTTAACACGGGAGCGACCCATACGCGTGCGCACTGCGACCTAAGAGGTCTTTTGTGAGAACTACACCCAGAAAAGGATATTTTAGTGGTGGGAGACAGAGTGGCCAATTGACCAAGTTGGATTTGTTTATTCTGTTCGCTTAATACAAGCTACAATATGTGGTTTAAACTAAACCAAACTAAACTAAACTAAAAAGAGGGGATGCAGGATGAGTTAGTGTAAGGGTGGGTTCGGCGTGTAAAAAGCTTGCTTAAGGGAAGTTTTGACGAGATGGGAGTTGTATACGGTAGAGCTGTTTGCCTTCCGCAGCATTCTAGTGAAAGGTTCGAAGTGACCGTAATTGGTACGATGACTTTCGAGGTGAAATGTGGGGAAAGATCTAACGTTGCGAGGGTTAGTGTTAAGGGTATGCTGTGTTGGAACTCGGGACAGTCAATGGAACCAGTTAGGACTTTATGGACGTATCAGCGACATTACGACGTAAGGAAAGAGACTGAAGGTTGATTAATTGTAGACGATTTTCGTATGGAGGGAGGTTGAGCTGGTCTGTCCAAGGAAGGTCACGCAACGCGAAGCGAAGGAAACTTTGTTAAACTGATTCAATTCTGTTAATGATCGTAGATTGAGAGGGTGACCAAACCTGACAGGCGTACTCAAGAAGGGGCCTAACGAAAAAGATGTAGAGGGATTTAGTTACGCAAGGATTGGAGAATTTCTTACACCAACGTTTAATAAAGCCCAGGGCAGAGTTGGCACCAGTGATGATGTGATCAAAGTGGGAACGGACGTTAAGGGGTTAGGTGGGTTTCAGAGGTTCAAAAAAAGGGTATTTTTACCATTTTTTTTTTTAATATATACAATCATATATTTTATTTAAACAATTCAGCATATCAAAGATACATATTTAAACAGTATTTTGTGAAATTTTTATTTAAAAATTCCGAAAACTCAGCCGTTGGTACCTCATCTCCCTTGACGTCTCAAAAAAAAATGTTCTTGCCGTGGACAGCATAACTCATTATTGGTTCATCCAAAATCAAAAAACCAAAAATATTTCGTTAGTACATGGATAAATCTCGTTATTGGACGAAGGAAAAAAAAATTAAAATTTGAATTTTTGACAGACTTTGAAAAAAAAACACATTTTTTGAGCAAATTTTCGCCATGTATTGGCTCGTAAAAATTAGTTGTAATAAAAAAAAAATAAAAATCCTTCGTTCAATAACTAGATAATGCTATTTCAAAGATGTGTGCAAAATTTGAACAAAATCGCTTCATAACTTTTCGAGAAATCGTGTCCACCGACTTAAAAAATTGAGTTTTGAGATAAACGCGTTTAGAGTTGCCTTATGCAGCTACTTCCGTATTCCGTGGCCCGATGGGCGGAACTTCCAAAGGGTCTATCTCTTAGAATTTTACTCGGATCGATTTGAAATTTTAGGAGAATATTTTAAACATATTGTACTATTTAATAAGACAAAAAAAATCGATTTTTTTGAAATTTTCAAACCCACCTAACCCCTTAAGCTCACTATCACAGATAACGCCAAGATCGCGAAGGGAGCCGACCGAAATTATCGATTCTCCTGAGAGCACGTAGAACCGAGGAGAGATGGAGGAACGCTTACGCGAGAAAGTGATCTAGTGGCACTTGGAAACGTTGCCATCAAGATAGTTCTTCGAGCACCAGGTAGAGAAGTTATTCAGGTCGCTTTGATGGAGGGAGGAGTCGGATGTATTGGTGATTTGTTTGAAGATTTTCTTCACTACGTTCACGACATCTTTGATGGATAATATGAAAAGCAGAGGGACGAGGTGGCTGCCCCGAGGTACGCCGGAATGGGATATGAAGAGATTAGAAATTGAGGAGTCGCAGCGAACACTATAATGGCGGCTATCGAGGTAGGAGTTAATCCACGAAAGAAATCGGGGAGGAAAGCCGAGGTAGCTTAGTTTGAGAGTGATAATTTTGTGAGAGATTTTATCAAAAGCTTTGCTGAAATCGGTGGCAATAACATCAACTTGCGCACCGTTTTCCATGGCTGACAGAGTGCGTGACACGAAGGTTATCATGGTAGATGTAGACCGGCTTTTGAGAAATCGGTGTTGAGCTGAGAATAAAATTAATTTGCAGTGCAATGACATAGAGTCGTAGATAAGACTTTCGAAGAGTTTCGGAATGCAGGATAATTTAACAATTGGACGATAATTTGAAATATCACTCGTGCAACCCTTCTTATGGATTAGGGTGATGTAAGAATCTTTCCAACGGTCAGGGAAAACATCTTCTGAAAGTGGAAGTTGGAAAAAAGTAAGCGGTTGAACTGGGTGGGTAACACATTTCTTTAACGCAGCGGCGAGTATACCAGCAGGGCCAGGGTCAAAATCATCAGTAAGAGCGCTGATTGTAGCGTTGACAAGAGAAGGATCGATATCTGTGGTAACGAGGGAAGTTTGTGGGGAGTGCAGCATGAAGAAAAAATAGTGGGTTCAGGGGCGGACTCAAGGTCGCTAAAAGATTTCCTAAAGAAATCCGCAAAAAGATTGGCAATAATTGTGGGATTAGATGAAGATGTGTCGTCAAGTTTAAGGACAGGGGCTATGCATGGGATTTTCTTTTTAAATTAAAGAAATTGTAAAATTTCTTGGGGTCGGAAATGACTTTCAGAACGTTCGGAGAAAAGGGAAGAGATGGCGGCATAGGAAGAATAGTCGGAATCAGATCTTGATCGAAGAATGGAATGCCACAATTTATTCCTCTTGTTACGTAGGGAGCGAAGATCTTTATCATACCAAGGCAGTGATGTGGAGTGGTTCTTTATGGCTTCGAATGGGACACATAGGGACAAGGAGTTAAATAGTTCGGTGTAGAAGAAATTGATGCTGTTGTTAATAGGTAATTGGGTATCACTTAAGGCTGGGAGGACTTGAGAATTACTTAGGAGAAAGTTTAGTTTCGCAAAGTTGGCTTTGCGAACGTTGTAGTGAAAACGAGGCTCGGAATTGGTGTAATTGATGGAAGAGTCATGCAAAAAAGTTAGGAAAAGTGGAGGATGATGCAAATCAAGATTGGAAAGAAGATAGTTACTCTCTATAACAACTGAGTGTATTGGGTTAGAAGAGAAAATCAAATCAAGTTGTCTACCCAGATGATTCTTCACGCCACTGACTTGGCATAGGCCAGTGTCAGAGAGATGATTAATAAAATTAGCTATTCAGTTTCTCAGCATACGTTAGAAGGAAGGTAGTGGAAGTCATCGTCAGAGACCATTGGAGCCGGGGAAGGTTGAAGTCACGTGGGACTATAACGTCATCAAGGGGATTAGAGAGAGCAGACAGGGCGTGAATTGCGTCCGTCGATTGCATGTTTATAGCCCTCGAGAGGCTGTGTTGGACGAATCTAGCAGCACAAAATGAATAGAGAACGACGAAATTTTGACAGAGACCCATTCAAAAGAAGATGAATTCGAGGAATTAGTCAGAGTGGAGCTGAATCGGTTCTGAACAGCAAGAAGAACGCCCCGATCGGAAGGACCAGACTCATAAGAACTACCGTCAGCGCGAAAAATACTGAAGTCGAACGAAAATAAGCCATTATTAATGATACTGGGAATTAGATTAGTTTCTGAAAGGGCAAAAATATCGTAGGGGAGTGACTATGATTTCAGGAAAATGGGTTGAGTTTTGGAGCGAAGCCCTCTGACATTTTGGTAATATAACGAGAAGCAATTCAACGTTTGGTTAAAGACGAGAGGAGGACAGAGAGAAGGCGGGGATTGGAGTTAACGGTTAGGTTGCGAACAAAAATGGTTTTTCGAGTCGTTGCGAGATCTTTAAAGAAGGCAAATTCGCTTGGAACTGACGTAAGATGCGTAACTGGAAAGGTCCTCAGAAACTTTTTGGGGAGGAATGTTAACAACTGCGTGGTATTTGAAGAATAACTGGCGCAGGACAGTGGGGTGAGTCGGGAGACTTTCTTGATGTAAGAATATCATCACATTAGTTTTAATTTTACCATCTATGCAGATGAAGTCAGCCTTTTTGTGAAGGTAAACTAGATAGAGGCGCACGTTTTCATAAATTCTACGCTCATGCAAACGAGATAGCAAGTAACGTTCGTTAATGGATTCGGCTGACTGACTGCATAGTTACTTTGACAACCGGAAGAAGAAGAGTTCCAGTTTCGGAAGTGAGCGTACCTGTAGTGGGTGGCGGTAGATCAACATTGTTGAAATTTTTAGAAAACACATTAGGATGGTAGATTTTTGGCGTGATTTGGATGTCGCTGTGTTGAGTAGATCAAAAGATAAAAATAAAATAGTAATGTGCATACCAGAAATTTGGAATTTACGAATCACCTTGTAACTCCCAAACAGTTGACATGGTCCCCTTCCTTGCCGTACAAGTTTTTGTTTGTCTAGGTCAGATCTTTCATCCCACTCATTTTGGCATACGCTATAAAAAAACATCCTATATACACCAGACATCTTCTCTATACAAATTTTTCAAAAAATATTCAATGCACAAATTGAGCCCCTTTTACTGCTTTATTATAAATATACATACATACATATGTATATGTATGTACATATGTATAAATATAAATGAGACCAGAAAGCTGCACTATTTTTATTAATAGATAAGAGAACAATGCGAAGTGGATTTTTCTTATTATTTTTTTCGTCTTCTCTGCTAGAAAATGCTTTAAAACCCGTTCTTAAATTGGAAATGATATATGTATGTACATTATGTGCGACATAACTCTGTGCAGTAAAATTGCATTGCGCAGCAGCTGAGTAGCCAAGTTTTTCATTCTAAGAGATTTCGTCCTTTACATAAAAGAAAATATTTTGAAATTAATGCGTTAGTTGCGTGAATCATTGAATTAATATCTGCTTCTCTGAAATAGGATAACAATGAACAATTGCGCAATTATAAAATTCGAAAAAAGTGGGAGAAATAATTCTGGTTCAAACATTTACGCATCCGCTCATACTGCCTTTTATTTTACACAAATTGGTACAAATTGAAAAGACACAGCATACTCGTACAAATGCACTCTCTTTTATCTGAAGGTCTTTCTTAAACTATGTTTTGCAGTATCATTCTCATAAGTTCATTAGAATCAGCAATTTTCACCCCCTCACATGAAACTGACTGACGGAGACGCAAATATTATAATAAGAGCTTTTATTTTCGACCGGCTTAAAATACTTTCGTCACATACTCGTATATCAAGATCTAAAACTAAACAAATTAAATGATGACTACTCGCGTTGCTGATTTGCTAGAAAGGAAACAGAGAATCTATGAGTTCTGCGGACATATACATACATATTTAGGTACTGTATGAAGTCCATGGCATTCTCGCACTGCCCTCGCTAAATGAAGCATCTTAAGAAGGGCTGGTTTGTTGGGCACATATGACTTCACGTGAATAATATAAGTTCCCTTTAATTATGTACAATCCGCATGAGCTTTCAAGAGTTCCTCTTTGTCTTAAAGATGGTAAATATTCTCTAAAAAAATCAATAAATAAGTTCTGGGAAAATGCCATGGACCACATTATGTAGGCTTTCTATTTACAGCTGTTTTGCAGACCGGCGGTGGCAGTGCAGCAGCGGTGACTTCCAGAAAAAGCTCGGAGACGATTTATTTCTCATATCGATAGCGACTACGGCGACCTCTTTTGTGTTTTGTGGTATATAGCCAAGAAAAGCTTGATAAGCTCTGTTGTAAGTTAGGGACAGAAAACTGAACCCACTGTACTGGTTGCCAGCTTGGGTACTGGACAAATTTCCTAAGTATCTGCTGTTGTTTCCTCTAGTGGTTTACAGTTCAGCTCTAATAAGCTATCCGACAAGACGGAACGCCGAAGAATTTTAAAAGAAAAACAAATGTTTATGACTGTGTCGGGATACACAGTCGAGGAATAGACGTGAATACATACCCAATTCACGTCTTTTGTATCAGCGATGTTAAATAAATATCACACTTATTGATTCATACATTTATTGTTACACAGAAACATTGTTTATACCTATATTTGTAAAATGAACAGAAAGCATTGCCGTACAGTTAATCTAAAGAAATATATACAGTATTGTACAAAATGGCCACTAGTCCAGTCATCTTAGTCAAAATTAGGCAAGTATCTCGGAATTTGGGATACCCAGCTATAAACTCGTATAAACTTGTATTTTGACATCCTAAAAGTTGTCTCAAAACCTACATATGTATGGTACGGTGTACGCGACTATTAAAATCCAAGGTTAAAGGTCACAAAAATCGATTTTTTGCACATTTTTTGCAAATATCTCGTTTCCTATGGGTTTTTCGTATTTATTATCAATATTGTGGAGGATGAAATTCTCTACAACTTTTGTTTTAAACATTTTTTTATACGTTGAATTGTTTTCAAGATAGAGGGCGGAGTGCGCCCGGTTAGAGCATCATTTAAGGTCAACCGGTAGTCCCGGTCAAAAACGTGCCATCGCATTTGAAAATTCTGTGGTGAAAACACAAAACAAACCAATCTCTGTACACTTTCAATGTGGGAGGCAGACATTCTAATTCTGTTTGTTCCTATTTGAAAAGCACGATCAAGACGGGCACAGTGCCACAAAAAGTAATGCTGAACTAGAGCGCCTGGTAATGAACTCTTCATTGTATTTGCGGCATTTCTCACTGTTGACGTCTCTTTTGTTTATTAGGAAATTTAAAAGAAAATTGGGATTTGGAACAAACAGGAAAATATGCTCTTTCTTACTGACGGCTAAATTTTTGTTTTATTTTTCTAAAAAATGGCAATGCTGGGGATAACTTTATCTTAAAAAGAGAATGAACATTCTTTGTAAAAGGATTTTTCATATTTTTTGACATAAGCGTCCATCTGAGCACGCAATTAGTTGTACAGTTGATAAATTTCGTACCACATTTACTCTTCTTGATGCTAAGCCAACAACACGTCAAAGAAATGTTCGTACCGAAGAAACAATAGCCGCTGTAAGTGAAAGGGTAAATGAAGATCCAGAGTTATCAATTAGAAGTTGGTCGCAACAATTAGGTCTTTATCCGTCCACTACATGGAGAATTTTGTATAAAGGTCTTAGCCTATATGTACATCCATATAAGATCCATCTGATGCAGGAATTAAAACCTCGTGCTCATGGAATGGGTCGCACACTCGTTAATTGGGCTCTGGAAAATTTGGAAGAAGATCCATTTTTTTATCGAAAAATTGTGTTTAGTGATGAGGCTAATGTTTGACTGAGTGGATTCGTGAAAAAGCAAAATTGTAAGTTTTGGAGTGAGTCTAATCCAGAACAGGTATTGAAAACACAATTACATCCAGAAAAAGTAACTGTTTGGTGTGGTTTGCATGCTGGCGGTATCATCGTCCTTTACTTCTTCAGAAATGCTGCTGGAGCCAATGTTAAAGTCAATGCACTACGTTATCGAAAAATGATCAACGAGTTTTTGTTTGAAAACATGGAAACATCCACATGAAATGTGGTTCCAAAAGGATGGCGCTACAGGCATACATCTCGTGAATCCATCGATTTGTTGAAAACAAAGTTTAATGAAAACATTATTTCATGATTTGGACCTGTTAATTGGCCTCCAAGATCGTGTGATTTAATACCGCTGGATTATTTGTTGTGGTAGTATAGTAAGTTATTGGTGTAAGCTAACAAACCAGCAACAAGTGCCGATCTGGAAGCCAACATTGAACGAGTTATAACAGAGATAACACCGGATTTGGTCGAAAAAGTTGTGAAAAATCCGGAAGAACCGAATTGGCCATATGCCCGAAATCATATTCAAACATTAATGGCATTAAATTAACTTTTAAATAAAAGTAATTTTTTGAATAAAATTAACCATTTTGTATTTTTTTATTTTATTTTTAAAGTGTTCACCCTCTTACAAAAACACCCTATACTATCCCATGTTTCCATCTTTCCAAAATCTTGAAATTTAGAATAAATAATATAATTTAAAAGTGTTTCCATCTTATTTCTTTGTTTCCTTATTCGATTTTGCTTGGCAAACTGATACTTAGAAAGCACTTAATGCAATAAACCATATGATGTAAGGAGCTATTATTTTTTGGCTCAATTACTTTATACTATCATAGTATTTCCCTACAAACTTGATTAATACAGCGAGAGTTTTCATGTATAGTATACAATGCGCACTTGCAAAATCTTCTACATTTATAAGCCGTAATATAAGTCCGGCGCATGCACATATCTATAGGGCAAAGTGATCTGACTGTCTAAAGTTCCACTGAGTCGTAAAAAATCGCTACAATGGAAAAAAATTCGCGACAACTTCCAAACTAAAGCTCGAATCCAAAAATGATTTTCACTCACAGTTACTCTGAGAAATTCTCCTTGTAATTCATAAGATTTTTACTCACCCTAACGAACAAAGAATATAAAATTTTTGAGCTCAACTAAAATTCAACAAAAAAAACGACAGCTGGACCACTTACAAACTACGGCGGGAAGAAGACTTGGCTCCGAACCGAACCGAAGAACCGAAAAATTGCTGTATTTTCGCCGGAAATTCATTAGTATTTGTGGCTCACATTGGTTAAAAGCCTGTGGTTTCAATTAGTGAAAACTTTTATGTTCCTAGTATTCACAGAACCCGATTTAATTAAATTTATCTTGGACATTTTATTTTGCACCCATAATATTAATGTATATTTCTCGAACTGTCAGATCACTTACGCACGCATGTAAGAGGACAGTTCACGGCTTGTAAATACAGAAGGTTTTGGTCGAAAAGTCCACCGTTCTCGAGATATTTGCGAAAACTGTATTTCGCGACCTTTGACCTCGCGCCACTCGTATCGATGGGGAACTTTCCCACAACATTTATAACAATAATCCCAAGCTGCCTCTCTTCTTTCTAAGTATCCATATCCATATCTCAAACAAAAAAGTGTCATATCAATACGTTAAATCGTTAAAAAATTATTAACATTAATGTTACATTAACAAAAAATTTTCTGCATTCGTGAAATTGCTAAGCGCGTTATTAGCAGAACTGAGGGCAGTTTTAGTATGTGTACTTAAGAAAATATCAATTTAAAACAAAGGGTGAAGGAGAGAATTTAGAGGGGAAGGGAGTGTCAGAACAAACTTTGATCAACACCTTCGCGGAATCGATTGATATATTTTAGAACACGTCTTTGCTAACTACTCTGCATATGAGAGAAAATCAAACATTACAATACATTTTGTTTTTTATAAAAGCAAATTTACAAAATTGCCTGAGGATCAAATTGTCTAACAAAAATTGCCTTGTGATTTGCTGGTGATCAATCGCGCTCATGTGTTTACTGCACCAAGGTTGCTACGAAACTAGCGAAAATTACTACACAGAGTGTTTTTTAACCGTGTAAGGGATTTTTCGACCCATGCACTATCAAAATGTCGAAATTAAAGATGGTGGATACAATATGGGGACCACAATTTTTGGAATTCAACGAACTTAAATAATTAAAATGTCGTACTTGGGCATCACCGATTTGTAATCCTTATATATTTATGTATGTATAATATATCAATTCGAAACTTTGTATTTTTATTTGGATGTTTATTGGTCAATCACTGTTGGTTAAATATTTTTAATTTTTTGATTGAATGTAATACCTTCACATTCTCCAACTTAACATATAGACTTTTTTTATGGGCATAAAATATAGATTTTCAAAATGGCGGACCTAAGATGGCAAGGGATTGCCATGAATATTGGTATTTGGGGTTTCTGGAGATTTTGATGTCAAATATGCTTTCGAATTTGAGAAATCAAGCTAGTGGACCCAATATGGCGACGAAATTTTCTACGATTCAAATAATACCATGAGAAAATATATTAGAATGATTAATTTAATATACACAATAACTTAATATTGGGAATTTAGGCGTGTAGCGAAATGTTAGGGTGGACGATAATTTCTTTAACGCCATTAAGGGGTCAGTACACTTTGTCAACTTCAAAAAATCAATGTTTTTTTTACGGATATCGAAGTACACCTCTTCAATAACATCGTGTTAAAATTTCATGAAGATTGGAGCATTCTAAATAATTTTTTTTCAACTTTATTCGAGCGTACCTCGGAGCGCGCTCTCCGGCTTATAAGCATGCTTAGTCGCTCTGGCCCTCTACAAGGCTATTGCCCTCGGTTGTAACAGCAGATATTCTTTCTGCTTATAAATATATAGTTATGTAAGGCTCTATTGTCAAATTTTAAAAGAGAAAGTTCATTCTAAAATCTTGCGTGGCTGCTAATATTTCAGTCTTGTATTGATATTCAAAGCAGAAGTATATCTCGCGTGATTTTTTCGATAAAAGTATTTAGACGCGTTTTTCTCAAAACCACTTTTTTTCATGCTGTGCCAATGATTTCTCCAAAACTACTCAACCGATCCATCTGAAAATGGTACCACATATTCGTGACATGTATAGGTATCGTGTAAAGCTCTAACATGTTAAAAAAATTCACTTTTTAATATTTTTTTTCAACTGGAAAATTATCCGAAAAAAACGAATTTTTCGAACATTTGTTTTCAAACTAAATAAGCTAAAATAATTCATTTTTTGTTGGTTTACACCATAGCCCTTGTCTTAAAAAACCTAAATATTTTTGGTTTGTGCGTTTTAAATGCTTCATTTTTTCCTGAATCGTTGGCACCGTTATCATCGCTTTTTTTGGACATCTGCAGAAGTGCCGCCATTTTGAAAATATACATATGACATGTAATATGAATAAAAAAAAACTTTTTCATATATTTCAAGTGTACCTATATTTATTGAACCTGAAAAGATTTATATCAATATCTTTCATATAATTTTCAAAAAAGGCTTTTTTTTTGGGTGTCAAAGTGTACTGACCCCTTAACATAAGGTTTGTAACTTTAATGCCCACATTTGTGACCTTCTAAAACTGCGTGAAGTACCAAATTTGAGCATTTTAGAAGTATTTAACTAACTACTCAGCTAATATTAATATATTTTTCATAATCCAGGTATCAATTGGGAAAAAAACTAAAAAATTACACTTGCATGTATTTCATAACTCAACAACAACTGAGACATCGATTTACTTTAATTTGTGTAATCTGGCGAAATATGCATGTTTTATGAAACATCTGTAACATCAATTAAAATAATTATTGTATTATTTCTGGTACCTACATATTTGATACCAAATTATAATAATTATAACTAAATATACCTCAATACTTTCCATAAGCATTTGTCTAATTAAGTATTTTATTTTTTATTTTTAGGTAAACGCTATCAAAAAAATAAGGTAAGAGGTTGGCTTCTCAAAGAGTTAGTTTTCATAATGACAATTTACATATATCTTAAGGTATGAAAATTTTGTAAAGCATTTCTAAGTGTTAATATCCAGGTTTGAGAAAAGTGTGTAGTATACAATTCCATAATACACGTATAGATATACATATAGTATTAATTTAATTTAAATGCATATACCATTATACATATTTGAAGAATATATTTTAGATTTTTACAACTACATAAGAATCCCTCAACAAATAAAATCGAAATTTCCTATCAGTTGTACCTTTTATAGTAGCATTTATTTCCTTCCTTAATATTTCACAAATTAGTTAGGAAAATCTATGGAAGTTAAATAAATCATTAATAAGGCGCTTTCAGCTTTCTATATCTCCGCCAGGGATATTTTCATTGGGACATAGCATAAAGTTTTGCTTATATTCGGAAGTTATATGAATTTTGCGTGTTGAAGCGTAGTGAAGGTATTCTTATCTGATCACGACTATATGAAAATGGGTCCTTTTGCTAGAAGGAGTGCCCTTCCGTACTTACAAAGTAAGGTCGTTGCAGAACATTCTAATAACCAATGAAATTATTTTTAGCATTTTAACCCATGTCTGCAAGCCTGCTTACAACATTTTGCATTAATTGTAAATTCGATTTCATGTTTTTTCCCGATTCATTGATTAGCATGAATTTAGATATGCTGTTTAAATTTAAATACTAGCAAGATGAGAAAAGACTTGATTTTTCTCTGAGGAACAAAATAAGTTTATTTAGTTTTAAAGTTCAAATCGTCAGCTTCTTATTGAAAATACTTATAAAACAAGTTTTTGTGCCATATAAATTGAATTGTGTATCATGGATTTTATACAAATACAACATTTTTGTTTCCACGTAATCCCTGTAAGAAAAAGGAATATTTTTACAATGCGTAACGTAATAGACGAAAAGAGTAGTTTCGGTGTTGAGGTCTTGTGTTAGGAACACCTTCTCCGAATTTTAATTCCTGCAAATGCGTTATCTAGTCACTTAGGAAATAATTGATCGCATTTCAATCAAATTTCTTCGTTCGAACCAAAACAAGACGTGATATGTCAGTGTGCATTTAGAACGGGGATAAGCGGGCAACCGCAAGCAGTCACATAAAAGAAATGTCTGTGGTGGTTTTGATACGACGGGCATTGGCGCAAACTCCTTTTTCCCCGAACAAAAGAACTCTTAGAGTGAATAAGGAATTTCCAAGTCAGTTGAAGATTGCTATTCGCGGAAGTAACGCCAAATCAAGTTAGTCCTCGAAACGGGCTTTAATAAAAATTTAAACCCAACAGGTAATTAAGGGGAAACCCACGTCTTCTTAGTTGCAACTTTAAAAAAAACTTGGAATCAATAGCCCATCAAGTAAATTGTATCTTTGTTAAAAGTTTCCATTCGGTGAAAGGTGTGAAATGTTATTGACCAGATGGGGTTTCCCGTCCGGGTAAAATCTTTTATTGATTTTGTAAAAGAGAAACGATAAAAAAAGTGAACATGTGCCACGAGGAGGGAAGATGTAAATTCGGTCTCGCCGCCCAAACCCCTTTCACTTTGGACAAGGACCTAGCGAACATTGTGTGCTAAATTCAATTTATAAATGCATTCGACTTGATCAGTTGATTCCAAGTTGTAGAAAGGATGGAGAACGTAGTAGTAATTTGATATCTCTTAGTTATACTTTTCACATTTTGTTGAAGTTCTTTTTCATAATTAAGTTCATTACTTTCACTTCGGCTTCTATCGCTATTTAGCTCCTTGTAAGAGGGAACACGCAAATTTCATTAGTTTACAAAAAAGGTGTCTCGAGTCATACGAAAGGTGGCAGCTGCCGAGTTTGAAAGTGTTGATTATTCATATATATTGTACTTACCGTCTACCTTATGAACAGACTGCACGAATAGAGTTTTATTACCTATCGTGTGCATATTCAACAAAAAATATAATGTTTCGCAGATCTACCACAAAGCACGACATAATTTCGTCAAAAAAAAAAGCAAAAAACTTTTTATTGTATGACAAGTTTGAATAAAGATTCACTCAAAGACGTGACACCTTAAAATTATATTAATTTAATTAATTTTTAATTTCGGCACTTAATTATCTTAATAGTTTTTTTATATACTGTACGTTGCAGTTAAATGATAAAGTACACACTTCTTCGGAATTATTAACATTGTGCATCGTGTCTGTGTGTTGTTAATATTTTTAACTACTTTTAGCTATGTGAATATGATGGAGAGGTTCGAATTAAAGAAAGTCTTTTTATAAAGTAATGCTTTGAAGAAAAATAATTCAAATGAATGAAGAAAAATAATTGATAAAATATGAATTCTAAGTTTGAAGAGAAAAATAAGGTGAAATGATATATGTACTTAGATTTTTAAATAATTTTTTTTTTATCTAAAATATAGTCAGTTTACATAACTCTCTCTACAAATAACAAGAATTCTTTGAGTGTCTTCTTGATATCACTTCATTGTTACGGTATAATACTAACAATTGTTAGTCGTTTATGATAGAAATTAAGAGCTGTTAATTTTTGTAAAGAATAGGGGAGAAATTTGTTCAGTATTATTTTTTGTAGTGAATACACTCTTAAACCCCAGTTATAGTTCATGGACTTATTCGATTCGCCGACACATACATATGTTGGAATAATCAAATCTCACCTATGAATCCTACATTCGAATAAAATTTAAAATAATACCTAGTTGTACTTTCATGGAAATTTCGAGAAAGAGCTGGGTAATGACTTTCTGATAAATAATAATGAATAATATTTAATGAGTTTAGTCTGTAAGTTACCCATTTTATTCACAATTAAATGTGGCTTTACATACTTATGAAGACTTTTAATAAAGCTTGCAATTTTACAGTAATGATATGAAAACTTGTTTGTATGTAGGTAGGTTGTAGTACTTTGTTACCTTATTAATCGCTTTTATTATATTGTATCATTCTTCCGAGGACATTAGCTAGCGAATCTTAGAACAATAATTGACGAAACTTTTAACCGTATCACCTCTTCAAAAACAATAAGTCCAAGTATCGTCCTCGATTGCATTTAAAAGCAATAGGACAAAAGTTCTGTAGGTTGCTGTAGTTTGTCAAATGTCGACAACGGTGATTCGCTATATGTATGTATTTGCAAAAATTATTACATGTTCAAAAAATGGTGCGGAAAATCTTATTTACACGATTCAAGTGAAAACATGTTGTTTTTAATGTTTTATGTCAGGCATGTGTTAGAAGTCTTTTCCGTGCGATAAATGACCGATTAAACACGGAAATTTAACATATGGGGTTGGTCCGGTTCCCAGAGACACTTCCCTATTGTCCCATTTCTTGATATGGCACATAGCTAAAATAAATTAAAACGGAACTACCGGATTTTATTTATGCTCATTTCGCCATGTAATCGAACAAAATACCTGCATAAACAAAATTATTTGTTAGTTTTTCAGAAAACTATCCTCTTTTCACCTCTTGAAAGGGTTTAGTTATTCAACCATGCTTTGGTATATGCGGAAGTTGTTGAGTTTACATCAAAAGAAGTGACACTACGCCGTTTTTAAGCAATTAAAAAAGTTTGTTCATACGTTTGTCCAACGATGTTTTAACTGTATACGCTATTTTTCAACTTTACACCCTTTTCTTACCCCTTAGGAGGGAAAGTAGCTTAAAAATAATGCTGGAATTCGAAAGAATATACCCATTTACTTATATAGTGGAGTTATTTTTGCTGTAGGTTGCAAAAAACACACACTTTTTTTCAAGTGTCTAAATGTATACAGTAGTATTTCTTCATTCCAATTTTCAGTCATATATTAATATTTCTCAATCACTTTGTAGTATTTGTTGCATTAATCAAAGTTGTGACTTTTACGAAATATATCAACAGAAATCATTAATACGCAATGTCTTAATAATTAATAATTACACAGTGTTTTGTTTCCTCTAAAATGGCACATTGTAGGATTATAATTACATAACGTAATCCGTTTACTATTGTGAAACCTAGGCAAGTTTAAAATTTAAATATGCAAACATTTTGTTTCAAAATTGATATTTTTTCTAAGTATGTCCTTTCTCAAACAAAATACGTTAAATCGTTAAAAAATTATCGCGGAATCGATTGATATATTTTAGAACACGTCTTAGCTAACTACTCTGTATATGAGAGAAAATCAAACATCTCAATACATTTTGTGGAGGATTGAGGATCAAATTGTCGAACAAGAATTGTCTTAAATGATTTTCTGATGATCAATCGTGCCCTATTTATTAAAATTTTATACCCATTTAAGAGTTTTTTTTTAAATAGACTTCATATGAAATACTACACTGTCGGAAATTTTGGTCTTAATTTTAAACAAAAAAGATTGTATATAATTCCACACGGAATATTGTTTGAAAGGAAAACTTTCAAATGTTTAAATTTCTAAGATTAAAAATTAAACTTTCATAGTTTCCTTCAATTTATAATAAAAATTTAGACTACATTGCTTCTGAAATCAGTTTAGATGCTAAACTATTAGCTCTAATTGGTATATTTTTAAGTTTATCTTTGATCAGCACAAATACATGGTAGTGAAATACTTTGAAATCTGTTATATATATAGACTACATTAAAAGAAAAAAGAGTGTAAACAAAAAAATGTTTCTGAAAGAAACTTAAAAAGTTTTAAAAATACGGTAATCTTTTTTGGTTTAAAATGAAATTTTTAAAAATAACCCAAATTTCCGACAGTGTATCTATTGCAGCGTATCTGACGAAAAGATTTCGGAAAACGAATGATCCCAAAACTCGTTTTAGAGGTCGTAGACTTCAAAAATAAAATTTATTTGTACTGTATGTATATATATAATATATATATAACGAAATTTGTGGACACGATAGAGGCCGTATTCTAGGTTATGTTAAAAAACTGCGAGATTTAGGGAAGAACGACTTTCACCTCGCTATATATTTTAATTTATTTCCATGTAGACCGCATACTCGTATTTCTTAATCGATTTTGATTAAACTTGACTCCATAGCAATATGTCAGATATGTTCGCAAACGAAGTGAATCGGTCAAGGTGGTGGGGAATTCAGCATTACATACCCTTATGTAAAAATAATTTTTACCACATTGAAATCTACCTCTTCCTTCTGACTGCCACGAAAGGTATTGTTTTTTTTGATATTCTTTTTATACAAAGTTCCTGCATTTCCGCATATTATGCAAACCATAGAAAGAGAAGCTTAGCAATTACAACATATTCAAAAATTATTATTCTTGTTTTATAACTACGTGATCTTGAATGCAACAAAATTACGAAAGAAATATAGACCGTACATAATCTTTATAAAATAATAACGTTAAACGTTGTTCTTCTTTTTTTTTGATTTTACTTTTGATTAGTCCAGGTATTATCAGTATTTAATATACATTTGCATACGCATATACATATATATATTCATTTCAGGTAGCCAATATTCTAGCTTTTCTGAACTAAATTTAAAGCGATATTTCAAAAACTTCTTACTTAATTTGGAGAATAAAATTTAATTTCGATAAAAACGATTTGTGACCCAATATCAAACAATTTGAGCATTTTGTGTGCTCATTTCCTTTCTTGTATATATGTACAATGTACATACATACATACATACATATGTATGTCAGTGGCGGCTCGTCGAGGGAGGCATAGGAGGCAGTACCTCCTCTTTCATACTTCACACTTTGATAGATTATAAATTTTAGAAAAATACTCAGCAATTATTTTTGTAAAGAAATAATGCTTTTCGAAAAAGTAAATTATTTTGCAAAACAGTCTCATTTCCATTCCTAAAGACATTTAAATAAAAATTACTTGTGTAGATTTTCTGGCAATCAACCTAAGTTCTGAAATGCCTTTCCGAACAGGGCAAATGATACGTCATGCAGAGTGTTGCACGCTCATGCGCACGAGTTTCAAAGAATGTTATCTTGCTCTCTGGGTTCGAATCGATTTTACCACCTTTTGAGCGGAAAAACTGCTCAATTTAACTCTTAGTGCTGAGCTAGAATTACCACAAACACATTTCTACAGTGCCTTGTGTTATAATTAGTGCGCGATTTTGGGTGGTTCGTGGTTGGTTGGTCTCTGCATTGGAGATCGGGCATATCACGTCTTTTAAAAATCATGTTTAAAAATCCTACGCAATTATGTTTAAACACAACTAAATAACAAATAATTAAATTGTCACGAAGCGATTTCTGTTATATTATGCTTAATTTTTAGTTTTTTCATAAAAATTTCCCGGACACTTGTCAACTGGGGATCTAGATACAATAGAGATACATATATGTATATAAAAATTATTGTTGCTACCTTTGTCTAATCTCCATATTTAACGTATATGCCAACATAATTTAAAAGATGCAGCATAAATTGCAGTAGCCATCTGTTGGTCAATTTAATCTGAAGAAAAAAGTGTTTTGTAGTGGATTGCACTTATCTGGGTTGCGCCATATTCATTCAAATATTAGAATGAATTGTTATAAAATTGTCTGCTTGCGGGGTCTAGGTAGGAGCGAGATAGTTAGATTTCGGCCAAAATTTGATTTCATTTTTGAAGTGAGTTTTTGCAGTAATTCAAATCTAGAGAAATTTCAATCCTTTTTGTGTCAACTGAAATATAAAAGTCACTGTTGCGGATGGGCATAAGTTTGCAAACTAAATATTTTCATTTTCTGCCTACTCTGCCTAAGACACCACGAGCCGACACTGTGAATGTATAATGTATTTCTAAGCTTGTTAGTTATTTCCACTTCATATGCTTGTAACTTCCTTGATGGACGTTTTTGAAAATTTCGTAAACGGAACCCGAATTATATTATATTGCTTTAAATATTAAAGAAATCATTTTGCAACAAGAAGTAGTGAAAATACATACATATATGTAGAATTAATCACTCTGTTGAAATTAAAGATGACTATTAGGTAGATTTCATATATGAAAAACTACCTATTGCAGTCTAACTAATGAAAAGTTTTCGGGAAATGAATGATGCTAAAACTCGTTTTAGAGGTCGTAGCCATCAAAAATGAAATTCGTTTTTAGACAGGTATACATACTAGTGATGTAACGAATGTCAATTTTAAGGCATTCTCGGATGCGAATATGCAGTTTGCATATCTAGTGCCATTTGTTTATGACAGCAGATACGCCACGCAAATCGCACGCAAATATTTAAATCGTTTGCATCTTATTCCGGGAATTTCCGAACAACAAATTAAATCTTTATATAAATAGAGTTTTCATATTATCTCAATATTCGTTTACAATACTAGGTACTAAACTATCACTATGTATGAATATGTACATAAGTAAGTGGTAAATGATGTCGACCCTCATGGTGGAAGATGAACAAGTTGAAGTATGGACTATATCTATTCGCAAAATTTTCACATGATTTTTGCGAATGCGAATGTCAAAAAAAAAAAATACGAATATTCGTTATATCACTAAGGTGGGTCGGGTCGCACACCAGAGCAATATGCAATATGCTATATGCAAGGAGACATATACAATTCTTATTGCGTATTACATCTTTGGTAACCTTTCCACTGACATTGCAAAATGACAGCATATCAACACAATTCTAAATATGAAATACGAAATATGAATTTCATGCAATTCGGTCTGCTCTCCGCATATTACATATTGTTCATTTGCAAAAACAACATTTTCAGTTGACGGTGACATTTCGACTGACTGATTTGCTAAATATTGTGTATTGCGTCTTGCTCTGGTCTGCGCATCTCTGATTCCATATAATGTATCTACTTATATTGTATATTGCTTTGGTGTGCGACCTGCCTAATATATACTATGTATATGTCGTAGGCCATTAGGAATTGATCAGGCCGTTAGCTAAAAGCGCTCACAATGTACTTTTCGCGCGCAGACAAGTACGAATTAGTGGAGTATATCATATTTTTAAAATAACAAATATTTATATATATATTGTTACAATTTTGCCAGCCGAGCGGCTGGCGGACAAAATTGCACGATTACCTCCGCCGAGGCACACGAGCACAAAAAGATAAAAAAAATATGTATGGCTGGCAGAGGCCATGTCAACCGTTTGTGAGTTACAGGCTAATTCGTAAATTCCAATTTGTCATGGTATCCACTGTATTGTTTGATTTCTATCTTTCGATCTATTCAACGCATCGACATCGAACTCACGCCGAAAATCTACTATCATAATGTCCTTTCCCAAAATGTCAACAATGAGAGAGAGAGAGAGAGAGAGGAGAGAGAGAGAGAGGGGAGAGAAAGAGAGATATCTTCAAATAAATCTGGCAGTGTATTCTCCAAAAAATTTGCATAAATTTGGTTACTAAGCACTTGCGGCAAAATGAATGACCCTATTAAATCGTTGCCGATGATACCAACCCAAACATTGACACTGAATTTATGCTAAAATGATGTCGCCCTTGTCCAATGCGGGTTAGTGTCGGACAAGAGATGAGGGTTGAGAAGGTTTATGATACCATCCTTAGTGAATTGTGATTCATCCGTCCATAGAATCCGTTTAGGAACGACCTGTTCTTTATGTCGTATTTCAGAAGACATGCAAAACTTAGTAGTCCTTCTACTGAGATATAAAGATATGGATGTAATCTTTCTCGATGAATAACCTTCCAAACTCTATCTGAAGACACTTCCAATCGTCTTGCGACTCATCTCGTGCTCGTTTCAGGGTTTTGCCTGACCATGATGATTATTTGCTGCGATATTCTGCTTTTCGAAGTTACACTTCCGGTTTCTCTTAACCTCTGGAAATCCTGTGAAAATACCCTTCTTGGAGGGACACATAGATTCGGTATTCCCGGACAACCTCTCTTTGATTTCCGTCGACTACTACTAAATGTAAATTATATCGACGTATTCCTTAAAAGTTTTTTTGACATAAGAACACCCATAGTTATAGATAGTATTTTCAACTAAAGTCGATGTTCTTTCTGACTGACCCTCCTTTATTGGAAAATTTCCATCAGCTATTAGTAACAGAGTGTCAGGATACACACAAATATGAAGTTATTTCTATTAAACTTTTTATGACGTTTCTAGAGTAATAATTAAAACTACCCTGTGTATGATAAACAATCATTTTGTATCTTCTTCTCGAAAATTTGGTTATTTGTTGTACGAATTTTGCAATTACAGGGCAATAAAACAATAAGATACCAGCAAGGATTTTGCAAGAAAAAATTTTTCTACCTGTATTTCACCTTGCTGGAAAGGTAATAAAATAGGCAATTAGATAAAACTAAGTTACATTAAATTACATTAATTACATGAATTTCGGAGAAACTTCGGGGAAACGCTGAATTTTAGGAAAACAATTTTTGTTTTCAGTTTCGAAAGTCAGTGTACTTGCAGTGCTACGTGGAGGGTCAGCATTGTTGACATTTTTGGAAAGGTCATTACGATAGCGGATTTTAGGCGTTAGTTGGATGTCGCTGCGTTGAGTAGATCAAAAGATAAAAATAAAATAATGTGCATGCCATGAAAAATTGGAATTTACGAATCACCTTGAAACTCCGAAAAGGTTGACATGGCCGCCGCTTGCCATACAATTTTTGGTTTGTCTAGGCCAGATCTTTCATACCACGCATTTCGACCGACGGCTGTATTTCTTAATCGATTTTGACCAAACTTCGCCTATAGAGACATTTATTCCGCCAATACCTCGACTGAGTTCTTAAATGGAAGGAATTGGTTAAGGGGTTGGGGATATAGACGCTACGTAAGTTTGGATCCTATATTTTTCGTATTTCTGAACCGCTATTGAACAAATTGAACGTACGCATTTTCAACATGTAGTTCTAAGTCGTGTATCAAAATTTGGATGATCGGTCAAAGGGGTGAGGGGCTACATCAGTTTCTAAAAATGATTTTGTTACCGCGATAACTGCCGATAACTGGATTTTGATCCAACTTTGCGCATGCATTTACATATTGGCTCGATATCTAATCTAGGTCATACTAATTGCGGAGCGTGGGGAAAAGGCAGGAGGACTTTCACCTCGCTATATATTTTAATTTATTTCCATTTCCATGCACACCGCATATTTCTTAATCGACTAAAGTTTGTCGTCCAAAGGAATTTGTGAAAGCAAGGTTTTTGTATTGAAACCACATTGAAATCTATCGCCGAAAGGTTTTTTTTTTTTTAAATGAAATCATTTTGTTTTGTACATATGTACAATGTACATATTAAAAAGTAAAAGGGCTATCTGAAATATTTAAGCGCAACCCTTTTCTGCGGAAATATGTCAGCTTCAAACTTCCGATTCTCATTATAACCGTCTTAATTTACATTTTTTTCATTGCCAAGGTGATGACGAGAAGGTCGCGTCGAAAACAAACGAGGTTAAAACAATTCGAAACTACCTACAAGTTCGTACACAATCCTCCGAAAATGTTTAATAGTTTAATCGATTTGTGAAACTTTCCTAATTTCTATGCCTTTCAGTTCTGATTTGCACAGCCATAAAAGAGGAGAAATTAGTTTTCGGTATAAATTAGATAAACGATAAGGGTTCCCTTCAAAACAAAAAGAACAGTATAAGATATTACAAAATAAAATATTTTGGGGCTTACCAGTCTTTTTACAATGTTGCCGACGTTGCGCTTAAAATAAACCCTACTTTCACAATTTTTAGGAATGTCAAAAATTTCAACTGAATTACATACATAAATCCTTGAAAGGGGAGCAAGTAAAGGCAGACTTGCAGCAAAGTTGAAAAGTCTCGGTTAGAGGACATGTATCACGTAAAGCGAAACTAATCCACTTCACTATTAATTAATGAAAACTTGAAAGGTGCTAATAGTCCTAGTCAAGAAAACTGTGATTGTGTCTTCCCAACGTCCATAAAGTTCGTCTTGAAACTTTGGTGAAAACTTATCTTGTGTGCATTTAGTCACTGAGAAAGCGGCTTGCATGTGAAATCGCAATGAATGAATGAAAACAAAGTTCACAGTATGTCTGCATAACACTCTCTTTCTAGCTTAAGAAATTATGGGGTGGTATGGTTTAGTCATGCAACGTTTTAGCGTCTTTTCTGAGTTTTAAATGTTATTGTTTTTTTGTTAAAGAGGAACAATTCCTTTATTTACACCTTTTTGTGGAGTAAGTTAATTTATGGAGGAAGTACCATACTGAAATCTTAAATAAACTGCCTAAAAAGTGGGAAGTCAATGCACTGAACTTTTCTTTACGAGGCAACGACAACCCACTGCTGACATGTTGCTCACTTAATGAGGATTAATTGGGAGTTTATTTATTTATGTTGCTGTGCTAGAAAAATAGATTGCAGGTGGTAAAATTTGTTGCATGCAACTCAAATTTAGGTGACTACTTATATGTCATGAGAAGTGTCGGCCGATGGCTATTTCCAATTCATAAAATATTTTAAACTTAGACCAAAAGTTCGATGTTCTCAATAGGTAGTTTGGCCAACTATGATACTACTCAAAGTAATTTCAAACTTTATTACGAATTAGATAACTTACTTGTATAGGGGAAACTAGGGAGACTTGACCCAATTTTTAGTTTTTGATTTTTCGTAATTTTTCTATATATATTATACATTTGTAAAAAGCATAAAAAAATTGTCTGTTCTTTTGTACACACAATGGTAAAAAATAAAAGCAAAATTTTGACTGGAAGTTGTGTAAAAAAATAATACTTTGCCAAGTGGGTCAAGTGTCCCTAAGTTTAGGGAGACTGGACCCAACTTTTAAAGTAAGGAGATTCTTCGGCATTTGAATGAACTACACTTGTTTTATAGTTTGAAAGTAATTTAGTTTTAATTAGTATTATTTTGTTAATGAACATAACACTTTTTCGACACATCACTGACTTCAGGCCATTTAAATCGTTTACCGTAATACAATTTTATGCTTGAGATTAGAGTGGCACTTGGCCTTGGTTAAGAATGATAACTGAGGAAAAAACTTACCCTAGAAGAAATTAGGTAGACCCTAGTCAAAACATTTAGCATTTATAAAATAATGCACTATTTTAGATTCATATTGAGCTTAGTGAAGAACAAAGAGGAAGCTCTCCATAAATATATTGCAGTATTTTGTGACTTATTTTGTATGACCTTGTCTAATATTAAATGTTTTAGTTATCTAGTAAATAAAACAACAAAGAAAAATAATAACTTGTTGATAAAGACTGCGAAGGAGACTTGGCCTGTCATGTCAAGCAGTCTAAGGTCATGTCTCCCTAATTAGCATTGCTGTCTTTAACCTCAACTTTTGGTTACTTACATCAAAGATATATCAAACTACTATATACCAATATTTAGCTTAAGAAAATGCAAAAAAAAAGTATTACACTGCAATTCATTTACCTCAAAACTAAAGGTTCAATTCCAAGAAGTTTACAAACCACCAGAATTTACTTTTAATCTGCATAATCAATCAACATTAAACTGCTTCAAAGCTACTGACTTTTCTTTAATGGCTGTTCCCTCTAAAACACTGCAGGGTGGTTGGCCAATCAGTGATGCCAGCCAAATTTTCCCCAAATTTTTGCTTTCATAGAAAAATGCCCTTGGGTCAAGTCTCCCCACTTGCCCCTATGTATGTTTAGTAGACCTTATATGATATTTCATTAATGTGCATGTAGTAAAACTAATTATATCGGAAGCATACATACAATCCACTTTACCTTTTATATAGTATACATATAAATATTCGAAATTTTGATTAATTCCATACTTTTAACATTCACTAGAGACAAAAACAATTATCTGAATACAATACAATACAAGGCTTAATACACAACAGCGAGAATATTTTATACACTGCGAAAAGTGGACAAAGGATGCGCAACGTAAACTTCAGCTTTAACTTTGTTTCAAATTGACAAATGGTTAATTTGGAAACTTCCATTGAATTTTCGCAAAAAAAGTTTGATGGATATTCTTCCGAAATAGAACAGGGAAACGATAACTTTTTATAAACACTTGCATATTCATTTTTAATAAGAATTAGTATTGCTTTTTTAATTAAAGAGATTAAAAAAATAAATGGTACCGGAATAACGGTAACGGTTTTTATGTTTTTTAATATTTTGCAAGGGAGGTTCTCATGATAAAATGTGGCAGTTTTCAATCACTTGTGGCAAATACTAAGAGGAAAGCAAAATTAAAAAATTTGGTTTTATCAGATATGAACCAAAGACAGATTTGAACAAAACGAGATATCTTTGAATATATTAAAAACGTTTCTTTTCTGCAAATCTGTTACGATAACGCGTGCATAGTTACGCGGTAAAACCCAATTCTAATTACACTGTGTAACACGATTTTTCTAAGATGAATAATCTTGCCTGTTTTAAATTACATTTTTGACGGTTCTAACACGTCATGGTTCTAAGTTATGATATGAAAACTATTTTCAAGCAGCCTCATTTATAATACGAAAAAAGGTTGAGTTAAACCTTAAATTCGCTTTGTTGTATAGTACATCTACGCAATGCATCAAGTCCAAGACATAAATTATATATATATATTTTAAAATATAAGTACCAGTATTAAAGAAAATAACTTTAGTTCAAAGATACTGTCATAGCAACAAAATGACATAAGAGATTAGATTGTGAGCCAACGCTTATTTCCAGTGCCATCTCTTAAAAAAGTTAAGAATTTTATTAACCACGACACCTGGTAATTCATAAGTAAGCAATTTGCGCTATTCTGACTCCCAGGGGACTTTTTACAAAAATATAGAAGGATGGGGTGCAGAATTTCTTTAAAAATACATTCCTTGTATTCTCATTTCGACTTTTCTCCCCAAATCTTGGAATGGACGAACAAGGTGAATGCTTTCACCAGGATATTAAACGGATTGAAAAAGGTTACCAAAGTAGATGGAACACAAAAATTTTAGCAGATTACTAGGTTTTAGTACAAGAAACTTTTCAATTCACAACAAAAGAAGTTAATTGTTTTTAAATTTTCTTTTACAACATTTAGCTTATATTTTTATTTGTTAACTAGCAAATGCCCGCGACTTTGTTTGCGTGGTATTAATTTTATTACTTTAATTGATTATCACCAATCTAAATTGAACTCTCAATAGTATAGAAGCGAAGAGCAATTCAAAATAACTGAAATTAAGCAAAAAATCAAATAAAATTAAATACGCTCTAGGGCTGGGCGTAGTGGGAAAATGACAAATTTTTCTTTTTTCTTTATACATACTTATATTTGAGTAACTTCCTGTGCTCGTATTGTCACTAAATACAGCTTAAAATAATCACTGAACAAAGAAATTAAAATAAGCCGCATCACGATATCTTCAGTAGCTTTTGCATAATGCGCGCACAGGTACGAAGCGAATTACGATTTTATTTATGTAGATTACTTAAACCAGCGCTATTTGGGCTCTCAACGTACAGTACTCTTTTTAATATAAAATTAAAAATATAAATTTTTCTGAGTTATTTTCATACTGTTTTTATTGATTTATGTAACTGTGTCATAATTTTATAACAAAACTTTGGTTGTCATTTTCGTGTTCTCCAGCTTCAACTTAACAAAAAATAAATATTTTGATCAATATTATAAAACAAAAAATGTCATTTGTCACACCACAGTGTTATTTCTTTTTTAAGAATCGAACATCTTTACTTATCTTTAGAGTAGAACACCTATGTAGAATTAAGTTTAATACCATAGAAAAATCTAAATTCACTAAATTAAAGAAAGACGCACAATTTTCATTCTAATTATGACATTTTCCGGCTATACTACAATTATAATAAAATAATTTTATTATGCAGAAACGCCAAAGGCTTCTGTTAAAAAATCATTACCTCTCAACATTAGGGGCGAACTTCAATCTGACCATTTTTTGGACGTCCAGAGAGTTTTGGGAATATTAAAAAGATGACTGATGCAGATGCGGTAAGAAAGTTAATTTCCAAATAACGAGCACAAATCTCATGTTCATGAGTACTTTATTTGCTTTAAAAATTTCTTAAATTCATTATATTGATGAGAAATGCACTCTTAATTTTTTGATTAAACCATTAAAAAATAAAACTTTTAGAAAAGTGTGTTTTTTATCAATTGATTCATCGCAGTAATGATATATAAGTGGACTGTTTGGCGCAAATGTATGAAAGTTTACAAATGAATACGCGATGTAAATTCTGCACAATATTTAGGTACACCAATTCAGGGGACAGTCCGATTTCCGTGACCTTGGAGCATGAAGATGGTTTTGCTGCAGTACCTAAACACAGGGAAATTTATTTAAAAAAAAATCGATTACAACCAATTTTCGTGCAATAAAAAAAAACACAACAAAATTGTTATTTGTGTTTGAAGATTTCCCTTATACAAATTGGTTTCTGAAAATTTCCCTTGTACAAGTTATTTTATTTCGGCAAAATATTGTATTGACGATTATCCCTTTTAGAAACTTTTATTAGCTTACTTTGTTGTCTACTTGGAATTTTGCAAGTTAATTTTGAACAAGTTCCTGTTATACGAACAAGCTGAAATTTTGTACACGCGTACAAGTCCCATGACACTCTGCATATGCACAGCTGTGGACAATAATAAGCACATGCATACCTAAACGCTTTACTTTGCAAATTTAACAAAACAACGAAGAGGTATGTCTATGCAACTGAATATAATTAAGAAATCCAAACATAAATATCAAATTCAAATAACAAAGTTAAGGAATAAAACAAAAATATTAAAATATTAAAATTTCAACGATTTCAGCTGTGCAAAAAAATAAGCACACTTAAAAAGAAATAAAAATTTACAATCATAATTCAACTCCAAAAAAAATTATATATTATTATACATTCATTGACACAAAGATTGTCATCAGTATTTAGAAGTGCTGCCCTTAATTTGTAAGACAACTCTGCACCTTTGTGGCATCGATTCTACCAACTTTTGGGACAGTGAAGTTGGTATATCATACCAAATTTTTTGGACGATTTGCCAGAGTTCGCTTTTGTTTTGTGGCTTGGGTGTATTACTGAGTGCCCTTTTAACATGTCCCCAAAGGTTTTCTATAGGGTTCAGGTTTAGGAACTGTGTGGGCCATTCAAGAAGTCTAATACGCATGACTTGAAAACTTTATTTTCGTTACTTTGGCAGAATGTTTAGGATCATTATGGTATTGAAACTGGCAAAGCAACGACAGATTATCATCTGCATATGAATACATAACTGTTTCGAGGATTTCGGCGTATTTTTCTTTCGTTAAAACATCTTGTATCCAATAAATGAGCCCAACGCCATAATACGAGAAACATCCTAGACCAAGAATATAAAATAATATTTGTAAATCTTTTTGGCTATGTGACACTTTTAAATAATTATAGAAAATGCTCAAAAGTTCTTAAATTGACATATTTCAGAACGCAAAACTTTGTTAAATTGAGAATATATCAATAACTGTATGTGCTAGACCAAATTAACTATTATTGCAGAAGGGTCATTGGCACAGAATTTTACACCTATAAAATATAATTTATCCAAGATTTACTTATGTTTTTATGGTTAATTTATTCCAGTAAAGAAATTTCGTTTTGTTTTTCGTTTTTTTATTCAAAAGCTGGTATTTGCGACATGTTTTTTAACCATGTTTGGCGGAAATCGGTTATGCCATGTCGAAGATTTTTATGTTTTATCAGAGCCTGTGTGGGCATTCAGACCTCTATTACAGCTATGAGACTAAGGGCCGACTGCATGAAACCGACTTAGCCTTTTGAGAGTCCTAACTTTATGCATCAAACCAACTGTTTTAAGGGTTGTTTTAAGTTTGAATAAAAGTTTTTGCTTAAATGTCAAATGTCAGTGAAATTTCAGCGAAGCAAATTAAATTTTTATCAATCAGCCAATTCAGGTTATCACATACTACATTAAGCCATAAGGCCAAGAAGCGATGACTGCTGATATAATCACTTTTTGACATTTGAAGAAAGTTCGACAAGTTCAAATTAAGTTCGAAAAAGCTCCGGACATAATTTCGAGGACAGGTTGGTGCATAGCAAAATTCGCTTTAGATTTATGACGCTCATAAGACTTAAGTCGGCTTCATGCATACGGCCCTTAGAGTTTGAGCTCAAATGTTCATAAGTTCAAGTCCTTTCAAGATTTTGAAAAAGGCAAAAAGACGAATAGTTAAACTATTGTTACAAAATTTTCCTTAGCATTCACATTTTGTAGTCTTGCAACCAAGTATGGGGACCGGCGGGCGGCGTTCGATCCGCGCGTTAATGACGCTTGTGATAGGGACACCACACCGTAATCACACTAATGAGATCAGGTTGGTGTCGCGGGTCGAAAACCCTATCAATTTTTGGGATCGTCTAATTTGGCGGAGGGGCACAATCTTAACACAAACTCCACATAAATGTATGTATATCTGCAATTGCAGATGAAAGCAAGTTTTGTCAATTTTTCAGCCAGCTCCTCGGCGGGCAAAGTGGTAACACTATTGATTTTCAAAATTAGGAAATAAATCAAGTGACATTGCTTTTGATTATAAAATAAAAAGTAGTAAACATTTATGTTGTTAGTCGTTTAGAATATTGAATTTATGCTTTTTATTAAAACTTAAATGTTTGTATTACTATCCGAGTTCGTTGAAATTTTCTTAACAGAATTTCTAATGAAATAGTGTTAAGAAGACATTTTTGCCAGAATATTCATGTAATATTATATAATATGTAATATTATGTAATATTATATTCCAATCATGTCTGTATGCTAATTAAGTTTTATCCATCTCATGAAAGTGGCCGTACGCTATCCTACATAATTTTTTCACATGAAAATTGTTCCAAATATTATTTTCACGTGAAATTTTGACATTCGTAAAGTATAATATTTAGTTTACAGTCTATTGATATCAGCTAAATGAAATTTGTCAACATTTTCACTTTTTGAAAAAAACAAAAATGGTTTGTTGAACACGTTCCCTGCCAGAATTTTCAAGAAAGCTTTCGTGAGAGACTTACATGTAAAAATTCATTTGATGAGAGAGAGCTTTCATTTATGTACCGTTTTCGGTGCACGTGGCACGGAACATGTTAAGGAATTACATACAGTTGAGCGTATCGAAAGTGAACCTTTGTTTTTGGTTTTTTCCTTAGACTGTACAAAGTTAATAATTAGGTAAAATAAAAATGACATTTTATTTATTGATCATTGATGTTTGATCGTGTTTATTTGTTCTAGAGTGGTTCAGCACCATGGAGTAGGTGTACAAAAATCCCCAATTTACACAAAATCTCCTAATCTCCTTAGCCAACCACACGCATCAAATTTTACAATAAATAAAATTATATGTATATAAAAAAAATTAAAGAAAAAAAAGCTTTTATTTAAAAAAATTCCCTGAAAAGTAATATCCCCATCTTGGGCCATCCGTTATATTTGATATTGTATCACTTCACATAGTTTATCATATTCTACTCGTTAAACCCTTTCATTTGATTTTCACATCAAGGGGGTTTTGAAGAAAGTGTCGATTGCGAATTTAGGGTGAAGGACCGATTTTAGGAGGAGATGGGTCTCCGAACATTGATCAGGAGACCATGTAGAATCGGCATACCCCTCCGTTAAGACGCAACACTCTGAATATAATATTAAAGTTTTGTTTTTTCATTTGCTTGTCAAGCATCAATAATCACTAAATAACATGTAATTTTTGTTTTATATAATTGTTAGGTTTGTACGCCCTTTAAAATTTCCTAAAAAAAAGTTCAGTTTTGATGCGTTCAGCTGTCTCATAAGGTAAAATCTCAGTGTATGCTTTTCGCGCGTCACACATTATTTAAAAATAAATACTTATCAATTATTTCGAATTTTCTACTATAGAAAAGTATTTATTTTATGTTAACATAACAAAAATTCTGCTCAACTGCTGATTTATTTACAAATAATACAGCGGAATCAAGTACTTACTATATTTACAAATATTACAACCATAATTTGCATTTTATAAGAATTATCAACGATGTATGTATGAGTAAAGCATGAGTTCAAGCTTAAATCACAGTTTCATCGTAAAAATACCCTAATTTCATATACATATATTTTCATATCGCTCAATTTCAGTTCTATAGCAGCTGGCGTTAAGTGTATTGGATTTCATGCGATTAGTATAATTTATTATCAGATTTGGCATATTTTCTTCGTGCTAATAATCCATAAAATCCATACAGTTATGAGGTCAAAGGAAATTAGATTCTCCTACAGCTATCGCTCGAAAGCATATGTATATAATACATTTATTGAAAGAACCCCTTCTCTGTTCCTATAATTGCTTTTCGACAATATATTCCGGCAACATTTTTTGTGTACAAAAATTTAATTTAATTAAATAATTTTAAGTTCTTTTCTCCATCACAATACAGTAATATACTTAGAACAGAAAAGTCTATGCTTTCATTTTAATAGACTCAAAGTAGTCCGTACAACAAAAAGCTCCTTGAATGTAACTACTTCTCATTGATGATTGAGACTAATCGTCTTCTTTATCGACGACAAACTTTCATGCACAACAGTTTCAGTGTTGTGTAATCAATAAGCGATTTCGAAAGTAGGTCAAATTAGAAATAAGATTTCATGACAAGTTCCCTTCTTGATAAAAAAATATACATGTCATGAATATAAATATGACAAATGTCTTTTGTCTAGTTTTCAATTATTCCCTTTGCCTTCTGCAAAGTATAACAGTGAACTCCGATATGCAGGTTTGTTGTAAAGTTTTCCGTTTCTTTGAAATATATTGCCTTGACTAGGACTTTCAGCTCTATATGTCATCCACATTGGAACATAACATGAACTTCTTTTATTTTCCCAAATATGAATATTTAAGGCACACGGTTGAATCTTTTTCTAGAAAATATTCATATGTAAAAATTTTAAAGCAAACAAAAATATGAGCAGATAAGTTATAGTGTGCAGTTTTTGCAGTATGACCTTTCTAAAATTTGGGGTAACTTACAACTATATCCAATGTGATTTACCCAAATAACTATTTTTCGACTATACAAAAAATGTTTAATATCGCGCATCTTTATTATATCTGTTAGGAAAGCTTCCGTTGTCAGAAGCAGAACTAACCTAACGCATTTTCGACCTAAGTATTTGTTTATCCCAGCGTCTTTCTCGGGATTCCAGGATTTCAAGATCTGGAATTCCTGAAAGAAATCACGGAATACAAAGGGCCTTCGACTATTAGTTTGTTTGGTAGCAAGAATTCCTTCCTAAAATTTCAACTAGCAATAATAAACTTTTAGGTAAATATTCCATTTTGGAGAGTTACATATGTATTTATATATGCTCCTTTCCAAAGAAATAAATATATTTTTTGCACACTGTTGGTACTTTTACGACCTACATATAGTTTTAAATGTACATACATTTACATATACATATGTACATATGTACATATGTAATTCTGCCGAAAAATTGTATAACACTAAAGCTGTTACACAGCTCTGTTTTAAGGATCAAAGCCATCGCGGTTATGAGTTTTGTTAAGATATGGTCGCGTGAATGTGACGTTCTTCATTTGGTTAAGCAGATATTTTGTGCACTTCTTAAGATATCTCGGAATACGCCAATTTCCCTTCCATCCTTCATAGATAATGCATCCCATGACATTGCTGCTCAAAAGTTTCCGAAGAGTTTTCTTTCAACTGAATCTTCTATAATTAAGTCTCGTAGAATATTTCTGAAATTCACGAAATATATGTCTGCAACGGTAAATACACTGTTATTAGTATGAAATTTTGCTTATTTTCCGACTGTAGTGATATTAATTTTTATAGCTCGGTTAATTTACACAACAAATTCATCAATTATACATCTAAGCCTTCCTCGTGAATCAGTCTTTCTAATTGTGAAAACCAAAACAAAATCCGTTCAGTAGTTACGAAGGGAATCACGGACAGACAGACAGCCACCGAAAACTTTGTTTTATAAGATGTAGTGATATAAAATTATTATTTTTATTATTTATTCCAATTCAACCTTACAAGTATCCCTATATATACATATGTACATAAGTATATAAAATCGAAAGTTTGTTTTTTTGTTTGTTTGTTGCTCAATCACGTCTAAATGCTGGGTCCGATTATTTTCATGTTTTGAGTGAGGATACTACGTATCCCGGCCTAACATATAGGCTACTTATTATTCGCAGATTTCAAAATGGCGGACCCAAGATGGCGTCCAAAGATTGTAAATTTCAAGGGATTGCCGTGAAAATTGGTATCTGGGGGTTTTTGGAGGCCCTGATTGCGAATCTACGCTCGAAATTTAGAAATTCAAAATGGCGGATCCAATATGGCGACCAAAAAACTTCAACAAATTTAATTGAAAATTAGTCTTATGAGTATTTTGAGGCCACTAATTTTGAATCTACTATCAAAATTTGGAAATTCAAAATGGCGGACCCTATATGTTTGTTGCTTAATCACGCCGGGGGCGTTCATTAATTACGTGAGGTAATTTTGACGATTTTTTGACCCCCCACCGCCCCCCTGATGAGATATCGTCAGATTTGGCTCGTCCCCCTTCCCCCCTCCTCTAATCTCACGTGAGATTGTTCAAAATGCGTTATTTCAGTCTTCATTGTATTGGATTTATTCAAAACAAAAAACAAAAAAACGTTATTTATTTAATTATTGAGCGAGATTGAAGGAGCAAATGATTTCACTGAAAATCACATGGACATGCTGGTTCCACTCTTGAGACAGCACATGACTCCCAAATTTGCATTCGGATGCATGAAAAGGGGGGTGGGGGTCGACGCACCTGTATTTAAGACTACTGAGATCGTAAGCTAAAATCACAATGGAAAAATCGAACAATAAAATACTTAAATGAGAACTTCTAAAATTGGTGAAAGAATATTCATTCTAATTCAGTCCATGGGAACTCATGTGCGGTCTCAAGAGTGAGTACTGGAACCAGCATAGACATGTGATTTTCAGTGAAATCATCTGCTCCTTCAATCTCGCTCTGATTTAGCCACAGCCGAATAAAAAATTACGTGATTTTTGCGAGAGCCCCCCCCCCCCTCTCCCCAAGTGAGAGTGAGTTAGATTCGGCTTAACCCCCCCGCCCCCCTAAACGCCTCACGTAATTAATGAACGCCCCCAACACTTGGTTCTATCATTTTCATTTTTTGAGTGAGGGTACTACATACCTCAACTTAACATATAGGCTACTTTTTATTAACGGATTTCAAAATGGTGGACCCAAGATGGCGGCCAAAAATTGTAAATTTCAAGGGATTTCCGTGAAAATTGGTATTTTCGGGTTTTTGTAGGTCCTCATTGCGAGTCTATGCTCGAAATTTGATAATTCAAGATGGCGGATCCAATATGGCGGCCAACAATTTTCGAACTTCAACGAATTCAATTGAAAATTAGTACTATGGGTATGTTGAGGCCACTAATTTCGTATCTACTACCATAGTTTCGAAATTCAAAATGGCGGACCCTATATGTTTGTTGGTTAATCCCGCCTTAATACTTGGTTCGATCATTTTCATTTTTTGAGTGAAGGCACTATATATCTGGTCTTAACATATAGGCTACTTTTTACTCACGGATTTCAAAACGGCGGACCCAAGAAGTCGGCCAAAAATTGTAAATTTCAAGGGATTGCCATGACAATTGGTATTTGGGGGTTTTTGGAAGTCCTGATTGCGAATCTCCATTCAAAATTTGGAAATTCAAGATGGCGGATCCAATATGGCGACCAAACATTTTTGAACTTCAATAAATTCAATTGAAAATTAGTACTATGGGTATTTCGAGGCTACTAATATCGAATCTACTATCAGAATTTGGAAATTCAAAATGGCCGACCCAATATGTGTGTTTGTTTTTTGCTTAATCACGCCTTAACGGTTGATCCGATCATTTTCATTTTTTGAGCGAAGGGTCTACAAATTTCGGCTTAACATATAGGCTACTTTTTATTCACGTGTTTTAAAATGGCGGAACCAAGATGGCGGCCAGAGATGGTAAATTTCAAGGGATTGCCGTGAAAATTGTTATTTAGGGATTTTTGGAGGTTCTGATTGCGAATCTATGCTCGAAATTTAGAAATTCAAGAAAGCGGATCCGCTATGGCGACCAAAAATTTTCGAACTTCAACGAATTTAATTGAAAATTAGTATTATGTGTATTTTGAGGCCGCTAATTTCGAATCTGCTTTCAAAATTTGGAAATTCAAAATAGCGGAACCAATATGACGACAACAATTTTTGGAATTCTACGAATTTAAGTCAGGTAGCGATGAAATAGTAAAAAAAAAAATAATACCTTTATTTATTTATTTAATACCTAAGAATGAAAACATATAAGTACAGAATAGATTATTAGCCCTTCTGATATAGACGGTGGTAGCATAATGAGTTTTGGACGGTTTTATACCACATCTACAGATTTTAGTAATACTTCTAAATTTCCTAATCTGGCTGTAGTACCAACATTTCAGAAGTATTTAACTAATTAGTATTTTTGATACACCGGGTGAAACCGGGTTACTCAGCTAGTATACAATAGAAATCATACAATTTAGTGGTAGAATCCAAAATTCATTCATTTTACATAACCAAATAAATGGCAACAGTCTTGTTAGAATAGCGAGACGAGAATTAGGAAATTTATTGAAGCGCGTGGACTAGAATATAACAACGTTTTATTACACGATCTATACTGGTCAGAGGTTCGCACAAGAAGAAAAGAAGCTCAAATTTTTTACTTTCCTTACTTTAACTATATATGTAGCTATAGACTATAGACTATATTCCGATATATTACGGACGGTATATAAACACTAGACGCCCGAATTATTGAAAATATACGCTTTATTAATACAAAAATAGCGAACCTTCATGCCACTTGCCTTTTCATTTTCTCTATTCGATTTTACTTTGAGAAATTGATACATAGAACAGCACTTAATGCACTAAACCAAAACCTTCAGCCAATAATTGTAAATTTCAAGGGAATATCATCAGATTTCGGAATTTAGAAATTTAAGCTCAAGTTTAACAGTATCGGTACAATATTTTAGTCAGAATTATTATTATTATTATCGGTACAGATTAATTAATAATAGGATCATTAAAAATGATTAGATTTTGAAGTAAGATTGGTAAATTATTATCTGTTTAAATTATCTCTGTCAAAAAACATTCTTTGAATTTTCTTTCATTTTTATTATTATTTATTACTAATAAATGGCTTATATTTAAGTTTTTGTGATTGTTTTTGCTTATCACAATCATCCAATTTAATTTTGTACATTATACACAAAATCATATTTGAAATCGAAATTGTAGGTCAGAACATCTGGACCAAAACCACCATATCCATCACAATATCAAAGTCCTATCCGTCCACCAATAAATCCTAACCAGGCAGTCCGTCCTCCTCCGCCCACACAATTGCAGCAACAATCAAGCTTTGATGGACAACAACAAAGGCCAGGTCCTCCACCTCTTCGTAGAGCTGATAGTAGAGGAAACATTTTAGTCAACCAGTCCCGGCCACCAAGTGGTGTTCAAAGTCAACCATTACGATCCCCAACAACACAACCAACCAGACCTCAGGGAGCTCCAAATTGGTCGAATCCTCCTAACGCTGCATCTCCTCCCTCAAACCGACCGCCTTTTCCCTATGGTCCCCCGACTCAGAACATTCAAGGTAGACCACCTTTTCCTCGACTTCCTGGTCAACATCCAGTTACGGCACCAAATCAACCACCTTTTCGTCCACCGTTCCCACAGCAGCAGCTACCACAAAGACAAAGTACTCCCGCAGCAGGAGCTCCACCCAACCAAAGTTTACAAAACCAAAAAATGCAGGAAACAAACAAGAAGCGTTCCGACTCGTTCATGAACGATGACGATGATGTTATCATTGGTCCAGCTACTACTCCGCAAAAGGTAGCTCAGCTTCCAGATCCAATGAGTCAATCTATCTACGGTTCCCTCGATAATCGAAATACTATTACGAATGATGACGCTTCCATAAAGATGTCGCAAAATTTGACAACTTTTACTGACGACGCCGCTAAGGCTAAGCTGGTGTCTAACAGCTACGACGATTCCTCGAAAAACCGGCAAAACGAAAAGAATCAGGGACAGCAAGAGCCAACGACTCCAAAAACGCCTGTTGAAGGTCAGCAAAGAGTTCAGGCTATGGATAGACCGAGAGTGCAAAAGATGGCCAGTCGCGGTGCCATAAACCTTACACGAAAGTACGGTGCCGAGGATGCCGAACTAAGGCAACAGAAAGAGGTGGCTAGTAGGCCTGGATCTCCCACGAATAAAAGAGCGCCCCCAGAAAATATCAATCGAATGCCATCGCAGGATATCATGCATCAACCACAAGGAGAGATGAAACAAGATGCTATACGAAGAGTTGATTCAGCAAAGAAAGTTGTTGAACGTCCTAAGAGTAGATTATACAGTAAGAATATTACTAAACTTAGTAAATTAGAGAAGCCAACTTTTAATTTTTCTATTAGTATTTGCTCGACAAGAACTTATTTTTGTTCCTTACAGAAGGTGACAACGACAGTGGAGTTGATGAATCGACACAAGGCAATGTAAGTACATCATGAATTAAGTTATTCTTTTGTTTTTTTGATTAAGGCCGATTCACACATTTCCGATCCGTCACCGGTCCGCCAACGATCCGTCCATTCAGTCTCCGGAATTTATGTTCACATATTTCCGGCAGTGCCTCTACAAAAAGCATTAAATATTTTGTATGATATTTTGGTGAATTATTTCAAAAAACAACACAACAATTTACTACAGAAGAATTGGTAATAAACCTAATTTTGGATGACGAAGAAACTGCTATTAAAAAAAAGTAAATTTTGCTTCACAAGACTTGGAGCAAACGGGATATTTAAGCAGAATATATAACCCTGATGAAAATCATACAAGATGCTGATAAAAATGAAGTAAACATGTGCATCGCTAATGGCAAACTGACTGAAGCAAGCCGGTTTCATGTTCATACATCACCAGTTAGTCAAGAGTCCCTGGCTGTATTCTTCCATTTTCAGTCAAAATATTGATAGTAGCTTTCTCGTCAAACTTATGACTGAGCCGGAATCGGAAGCTCTGCGCCTGAGATATGTAAACGCTTTCGTGTAAAATATACGCAACGAATAAAATATGATTTTAAACGGACGAAAATGTGTGAATCGTCCTTTAGAGCAAAAGATCAGTTGCTCGTACATACATATAATATGTATAAGGCTACGCTTCTTAAAGAAATTAATTCCTGGACTAGTTTTCTTTTTATTTTGCTGTGTCGTTCAATCTGCATTTTTAACGCGGGGCTACATACATATGTTAGGTTAGCGAATTTCAGAAGCACTTAGTTTATTTGAGCTTGTTTTCCTAATTATTTCCCGGTTTTGGCAAACAGTTAATTGGAAGTTGTGCTAATCTAACTTTTTTTCCATAATTTTCCTTTAATTTTATCACGTTTGCAACTCCAAAATATGATCTCTTCAGATTTTTTGCAATAGGTCACGGCACATATGTTAGAAATAAAAAGAGAAGGCATGTTTAAAATGTACACAATAATTTAGGCTGTGGATGTTGGTAAAAATAACTACCCACACTTCGTGTTTTCAATCCCTAGATATAAATTAACTTGCAAAACTTATTTGCAAATTTAAACTCTATTTATATTCTTACGTACATATAATATAATACATAAATAGCAACCTCAAAAGTGAATTTAAACATTCTAGAAAACATGTGAAACAACGTGCATGGTGCATTTCGGAAAAGTAGCCTTATTATTTTGAATCCTACAGTTCACCACAAATTCAGAGATAAACTGATTAATCGAGCACAACTCAATTACCGTAGATAGCATAATAATCCAAACACCAAATTTTGGATTATATGGTAACAACTAGATTTTGGAGCAATTAAAGTTGAGCTACAACATACATATGCGTGTATTTAGGATCTGTACTGTCGTCGCTTGCAAAAGCTTGTGAACTTGCTAATAAAGTGTCGTTCCAGCAACACTCTACACTCTACTTGTTTTATTTGCTTCATCTCCATCCTACTATAACATGTTAGAGAAAGTATTGATTACATTTTCTCCTTTAAACTTTAAAATATATACATATAATGTTACAAAACGGATTAAAATAAAATCTAATACCTAGATTTTAATTCGTAAACAATGTCATTATCAAGTTAGCAATAATAATTACCCCAAACTTCAAAGGTAATTGCCAATCGATATTTATGTATAATATATTAAAAAGATCATAGCAACGAACAAGTAAAATTGACCTGCTCTTCCACAAACCATATTTCTTACAAGCTTTTACTTAACTTCACCTGCCCGTGTGTCGTGATATATTTATTTAGAATTGATTTTGATCCACTTCCAATGACAGCGCACTATAAGATACGATTGAACTGGTCTGATGATGGTGCTGAAAGGTGATGACATTTTTTAGTTCTTGAAAGTAAATAAAAGCTTAATTTTTAAATAAATTTTTTAATTGTTTATTTTTAAGCTAGCGATAGTAATGAACCACATGTGCATAACTATTCCAAACTGCATTCTTTTGAACAAGAGGGTTCATTTTCGCTATCGACCTTAGTATAAAAAAATATCATATGAAAATATTCTATTTAATTGCACTTTGCGTTGATTATTACTTAATATTTTTCTCATGTTTCTGGAAAACCTAAAGTTGCTAACTCATAACATTTAAAGAGTTTTTGAAAAAGTTATTATTTGCTCAAGGCTTTCTATTTCTTAAAAGGCGTTAATAACTGTGTTATAAATGGCCTCGAAGTCTCCAAGGTGGATAGAAAATCCTAAAAGACGACTTGACTACAGACAGGCGATGAACCTTAAATGGATATTATGAACCCATTTTGATATCGCTTCGGTTATTTCAGTGAATACCTCACATGTGCGAAAGTAGTCATGTAATAAATCATTCCCAAAATCATTATGCGAACACAGTGGCAGGCATACATAACATATGTTTATGTACCCTTAGCCTCACGTTAAAATGGCATGAGTTAGCTACATAGGTGGATAGGTACGGCGCATCGCATCGAAATAGACAATTAGCTCCGGAACATTATTCCGCAATTGATTGCGAACCAGAGCTCCTTGAATTATGTACAATGGTCACATCAAAATCTCAGGAATGATCGAAACCATCTTCACGTGTAATAAGCTATCACAGGAAGTACATTGTCTCCCATCTATAAATAAGCTACGGTTGGTGGAGCACAGTCTGACTCGATTGAACAAACAAATCAGTTGAACTTAAGACAACCGCCAAGAAACTCACATTTTCTGTAAAAGTTCCAAACTACCAAAAAAAGAACAACACACTACAACTTGTGCCTGAAAATCGATAAAACATGAATTCAGTGTAGGAAGGTCGTTTGGGTGCGAGATTCCTGTAGTTTCAGTGACTAGAAATATTCCTAAATGGTTCATAAGTTAAAGGTTAAAAACTCCTTAGTTAAGTTTATTAGTGAGATTAAGGTTGAGCTTTTTCGATTGTGGTGCTGGTCGTGTACATTTCTCAAAAAGATTCCTTGAATTTCAGGATCGAAACGGTCCTGAATCGCCTGGCTCCCCCTTGAAATCGCCAACCAAGTCAGGAGTGTCCAGGCCAAGCAGTGCTACCCCTTCAAATAAGTCGAACAAATCAAGAAGTACATCCCGTCAGAGGTTATTGTTGAAAACTCCCGAACCGGAACCATCGAAAAAAGGTAATATTTAAATTGCGCTGCAGTGAACCACCGAAAAGTGTTTAATTTAATTTCACGGTATTGTGGCAGTTCCAATGAACAAAATCCAAGTGGGACATGCACCGTCACCTAATTTAAAGGCAGTCAAGTCGAAAATAGGATCGCTGGATAATGCTGCATACAAACCGGGAGGTGGAAACGTTAAGATCGAAACGAAGAAAGTAGAAATCAAGGCGGGTCCGAGGATTGAAGCCAAAAATGACAAATATGTTCCCAAAGGTGGTGACAAAAAGGTGAGTGATTCAATTTTGTGGAGTTTAATTAAATTTTCATCTTTCATAATCTTGTGCTGGTAGATTTTTAGTTTTTAATCCTTGCACATGTTTAAAAAAAATCATAAAATTAAGTAGTGATCGCGGTACCTGCTTTTTAAACAAATTCGCAAAATAACTAATTAAAATTAAAGGTAACATTAGTATATTTTTAGAAAGCAACTCCACAATAACGAAATTGTGGGGAGCTATGTATGTTGTAGCTATAAATTGTACAGTAATTCAGTGTCCACAATTTTATTAACTCACATTATTAAAATAAAACGATTTTCAAATTTTTCTATGTACACATTTAATAGCAGTTCGCGTTAAATTCTATATACTAGTTATCTTTTGTGATGTGTTAAAAATATCTAAGTATTGGTAATACAAGGGAGAAGTGGTGAACTTTGAATTTGATACAGCTACGAAATTTTAAGAAAATTGCTCATGAGCTCGAGTTTTTATTCATCATATAAAGAGTTTATTGTAGTTCTTATCTACTAATTTAATCATTACATAGGTATATATGTTCAATTTATCAATTTGCTTACTTACTCCCCGATTGCTACTAAGATTTCGTCCTCTATTTTCTCAATAAATGATATTTTAACACGAAGAAAAGAACCGAACTTAAGACTCAAAATTTTGCTTCGCGTGGATATATTTTCATTTCAAGTAATTTTTGATTTTTATTATCAAAAAACGAATGAAGATGGTAAGATTGATTGGCAAATTAAAATTAAATAGTTTGTTTCAGTGAAATGAACCATATCGGACAAAAAGATTACAAAAAGAAACCAGCCGCTTTTAGAAAACGTTCTATCGAAATTTAGAGGCCCATCCAAAAGTTCTTTCTTTTTTCCCACAAGTATTTAGTCGTTTTAATTGTTTTTCTTAAATTCACATATTTTAGATAGTTTCAACAAAATTGCAATGGAACGCCAAATCAAAGATCGGATCACTGGAAAATGCTCATCATAAGCCTGGCGGTGGCGATAAAAAAATTGAAACATTAAAACCTGATTTCAAAGACAAGGTTAAGTCTAAAGTAGGTTCTAAGGAAAATGTGAAGCACGCACCAGGAGGTGGTGATATAAAGGTAAGTGAAACCGTCGAAACTTGTTTATTAAATGGTAGTAGGCTAAGGCGCTCGTCGCATGCTATTTTTATAACATTTACCGAAGCCATAACGACATTAGAACCGTATATGAAAAATGCTTGGATTTAACTTGTGAAACAATTTCCCCAGCGAACTTTTGCATGATGAATTGACTTTGCTAACAAAGGCGATTAGGCATGGCATGACGAATTCTTTTTATTATCATGACACTGGTTTCGACTTTTTTGACTTTTTGGTATTTCATATAAACATACAGCGGAGAAAGAGTTGCCCCCATTTCAAATGTTAGCCAGCATATGGATAGCCTAGCAGCTTACTACACTTTTGTACATTAATTCATACACCTGCATTTGATTTATCATTCACCTTTTTTTTTTTCGTATTTACAGTTCTGATTAATTTAAGGTGATGATACAAGACGTATGTACAAGTATAAATTAGTTAAAAGTTTTTGAAGAAACAACGGATTAAAGAATATATTTGTCCGAAATTTTAGAAGTCTTTCGTGTTTTCTCTTTTTAATCAGTCATAATATATTTTCACGAAAATTTTGGAATAATCAAAAAATCTTAACAGATTTTTTAAAATAATATGTAGAAGTTCGGATAAATTTGTATGTGAACTGAATGTCCTGGACATACAAATATGTACCATACTATAAGCTACATTTGTTTTGTAGGATGGATTTTTATAAGATAGTGATTACAATATACAGAGTGTCCCAAAAACCAAAGTCCAAACAAAAACAGATGACGGGCCAACTAATGACTGCTCCAATAAGTCAGATTTATCCTGAGTAAAAATCTTCTGGTTTTCGAGATAATGGCATTTCTTTGAAATTTAGGAAAGCCGTTAACTTCGAGCAATTTTTTCGGTGTCAAGGGCACAAACTTTGATATTTTTAGTCTGTTTTTAGCGAACAATTACCGAAGGAACTTCCTATCAAATTTAAGCAAAGTTATTTCCGATATGGCTTTCGTTTTCTCACAACAAAGAAATCGTTTTCAATTTTATGTGAATAAAAATTGTTACCGTCAAGTTTGAATACATACTCACGCCGTAAAAAAAAACGATGTTAACTGGCCAATTTTCTTAACACTTGGCGCATGTAGTCTAGATTTAGAAAGGTATTACACTTACAACTTTTTTTAATTAGGTAAAAAGATATTAACGTTTAAATAAAATGGAACTGATTTTTTCCTTATGCTGTTATTGACATTTTCGATGCGGTAACATTGATTCCCATAATTTATGTAGTACCATAATAAGGAAGTTTAGCATCTGTATTAAAAATGACGAACAAAAGCATATTATGTATATTTTTCACCAAGGGAACAAAATAGAACATTTTTACCCAGGTGTAGAATCACCGCCCGGGCCGTAGGCGAGGGTGGCAAACACCCGGATAAAAGTGTCCTATTTTGTTCCCGAGGTGAATATATAATACTTATTTTTACCATACCATCGACGAAAGTTCGAATTTTCTCCCTGTTTTAAGGGCACAAAATAGCACTTTTTTATCCCAAGGGAACATAATAGGACATTTTTGCCCGGTTCCCGGTGTAAATAGTGCCATTTTGTGCACCCAAAACAGGGTAAAAAGTCAAACTTTCGGCGGTGGTATGGTAAAAAAGTTAAAACACGTTCCCTGCCAGAGTTTTCAAGAAAGCTTTCGTGAGAGACTTCCATGTAAAAATTCATTTGATGAGAGAGAGCTTTCATTTGTGTACCGTTTTCAGTACACGTGGCACGGAACGTGTTAAGGGTTGAAAGATAAAGTGTTTAAACTATAATAGTTTTATAATAAATCGAATTACATGAGCTTCCTTATATCGTTTGATTCATTATTCTACGACTTTTCTTGTAGGAGATATACGCTTTGAAAGTGTGTAGACATTTCGTGGCACCATTTAACCATCTATACTGATTTAGATTTAAAAAAAGAAGTACCATTATCTCGAAACCCAGAATATTTTTATTCAGGGTAAATTTGACTCGTTGGAACTGTCACGAATTGGCTCGTCATCCGTTTTCGTTTGGACGTTGGTTTTTGGGACACCCTGTGTAGGATTTGTGATAGTGAATACAATATATTATATGAGTTTGAGGTCTCCTCACCAATTTTAATGAAACATTATAACCCTTTCGCGGACAACGGGATTGTACTGTGGGACACGGTAATTCTCGTCAAATTTTGGAACTTTAAAGGAACTAAGACGGCATATTATGCCGCGATTTTAATGTTTTATGCAAAAACCGAAAATATGATGTTCCCTTAGAAGCCACCTAAAATACATTGATGTCACTACAGAAGTATTTAAAGTCGAGATTGCTGATGCATGGACATTAGGGTGGAGTGAAAATGTATGGAGAATTATTTTTTTTTATTATTTCGTAATAGCATAGTGGTAAAAAGCTGCCTATGGATGAGCAAATGTAGTATGTTAAATATCATTTATGTATTATAATGTTTTGAGGTGCCCCAAAATGAAAAAATTTTGAAAAAAAGGATAATTTCATTCTTTTTTGACAGCCTCATTCAGATGTATATAAACCTTAATAATACATATATCGGAATAGTATTTTTCATGTTGTTTAAAATCTATATTTTTATGTAATAATAAAAATATAATATATATAAAAGTTTGGAATTTATGGTGCCCCAAAACCTCTTAAAACAAAAATAAATCAAGAATTTTGCAATAAAACTGCGATTCATATTTATGAAACATTTATGAGAAAAATGTTACAAAGTAGCCAATTAAGTAGAAAATTCGCGTTTAGTATTATAAAAAGGCATCATCTGACGTGATAACATTCTGGCCCTGATAAAACCATCATTTTATGAAGTTTAGCATTTTGTTTTGCACTATTGAACATTGACAAGTTTCTGATTTTTTTTTAAAACTTTGTCCCAACGGGGGCACCTCTAAATATAAACCTAGACCAAAAATATTTTCGCTTTTACTTATTGTGCCTATCACGCAGCGTTTTGCGGGTATGCCGTAGTAAATATATAAAAAAAATAATTTCACTCCACCCTAATGGACATGTCTCGACAAAATACTTTCCATGTCGTCATGACGTTATATATAATAAGTTCTTAAAGGTTTATATGCAAAGATATAAACATTTAGTGAGTGAGTGAATTTTAAACTTTATAAATAATAATTTTATTAGAAATTTAACGTATAGGAAGGGATTAGAAAATGGGCAGGTTTGAACAGGAGCGAGACAAAGTTGAAGCTCTTTGAGGAATCCGGTAATTTGTCTGAAAGTAACGAATCTGAATCATTTAGCGGAGGTTGTGATGTAGATCTTGATTTTGTGCAGATTATCTTCTGCGACAATGACTTTTGACAGTCTATATAAAAAAATATGATTGTTAAGTTGCTTTTATTCAACAAAGAGTGATCGTTAAGTTGTTTACTTTTTTTATTCTTTTGTTTTTCCAAATGATCTAAAATAATGAAAATATATATTTTTATATTTATACATATGTTTTGCTTTAGTTTCGTATGAATATTTATGTTTTATTTCTTTTACATAAATAGAGACGTAAATATTCGTCCGGTCCTTTAATATGGAAAAATGACTTGCCAGGACAAGGACATTAAAACACATTGACGTATACATAAGACGTCTTGTCCCTCCAGATATTATTGAACTTCTTCATGGGACAGGACGCGTAAACATGTCACCCTTACCACTCTCAACTGCCAGTATAGAAAAATTCTGTGTATCAATCCTAACATATTAGTTCCTACGGACTCTATCTTGTCTAAAACCGGAGATATGACAAGTATCTGAAACCGTCATATAAACTGTCCGCAAAAGGGGTAAAAAAAAGACGTCATCATTTGGCGTCAAAACTGAAAAGTATGTAAAAAGGAAAAGACATTTGTCGGTCGCTTGTACTTCCCGAGATATTTAGCTTTGAAGTTTCGAAAAATAACATTTTTCATTACAATTTAATTTAATTTAGTGTAAGGAATTTCCGAAATTTTCAGCGAAATCTTGCAGAAATACGCGGAAAAATATCACTTTTCGAAATTTTAAAGTTAAATATATTGTGAAGAAAGTACATATACAGTGACCAACAAAATTTGTCGTTTTTTACCTTCAATGAACGTTTCTAAAGCGCTTTATCAATATCTGTGACGAGACCGCAAATTTAATTTTTGCCTATCATTGTTATCGCTTTTATTGATTACTAGCTGACCCGACAGACGTTGTCCTGTCTTAGCTATGAATATTCAATTCGAACTGGAATCTATATATATATAAATGAACCCCTATTTCCCTTGGTCACGCCATAACTTGAAAACGACTTTACCGATTTCATTCATCTTTTATTTTTTAAGTTTTCTAATACATTGTCCAAAATTCAACTGTAAATAAAAAAATTGACTCCCTTAGTGTTTCTGTATAACCATGTATACCACGTGTTAGTCTATCAAAACTTACCAAAAATTGATATTAAATTAAACTTTTAATATAAGGCGTGATTGTGGTGAACTAACTGCGATGAACAAACACATCTCAAAAAACTCACTGAACAAACTGAAAACTGGATAAACGTTTCGATCAAATTGACTGTGCACTAAGAAATGAATAAATTAATTTTCTGATCGATAGATGCCGACCGATGTCGCGAACTGTCAAACGTGCGAGGTTTAAGTAGTCGTTAAGTTTTCTGAAATTTTCCAATTTTCTTAATTTTTCTTTCCGTAAGAACCTTCTACAAAGTATTAGAAAACTTAAAAAAAAGATGAATGAAATCGGTAAAGTCATTCTCAAGTTATGGCGTGACCAAGGGAAATAGGGATTCATTTATATATATATAGATTATTATTATTTATTGTCAGTTTATTGAAGATTTTGAAAGCTATTTGTTAAAACATACAAGTTTTCATTTTTTTTTTTAATAAAGCCAAGAACTTCTTGAAATGTTTTCATTCAATAACTTCAACAACTTCAAAAGAACTATAAATACTGTGAAAATGGTGTTAAATAACGAATGAAGGCCGGTTTGAACCACGAACATGATCATAACTTATCTCAGCTCGGTAAAGTAACCATTTGGTGTATATATAGTTGTATTTTTTAAAGGCCTCTAATGATGTGCTCTTTCAAAATCGGTCCAGATTTGACGTTTTCGTTAAGTAAAGAGCAGTCAATAGCTTGTCGGGCCATGCTTAGTGTATGGTTCCGTAGCTGACTACAAACCATAAAATCCGATTAATGCAATGCTAGATAAACATACATATGTACATACATTTATTCATGCACATATTAATATTTGTGCATACCCATCCAGGCACACACACATGCAAACGCGCGCCCGTTTTTTCCCGAACGATGGGGTAAGTAAGCATTTATATTTTCATCCCCACTTTTGATGTAGTGGAGGTAGTTTAATTTTTTTTTTTCTAAAATAATACACATCTATGGAACGGGTATAATTATCTATAAGTACACCAAATTTCTGCGCTATAGTCCTAATAGACTCTGAATAAAAAGACTGTGACATACGGACGGACGAATGGACATGTCGGAACTTATTTTTCTACGGAAACCTTGTTTTGCTGCGGAACCATAAAAAAGGAAAGGGTCCTGATGAACATACTCGTAGGTTATTTTTTCTTTTTCAAAGTATGTAGATAAAATAATTCAATAGTAAAATGCAATTGAAATACATTCTGACAACCCTCATAATAGTCCTTTATTTTTATTATAATAACATCGTACAATATTTATAATTTGAAATTACTCCATTTTTTTTATATAATATACATATAGATATGTATGGAATTTTCAGTGAGATGAACATCTAAAAAAGCAACAATTAAAAATTACGCATTTTTATAAATAAAATTTATAGCAAACGCTAGAATATTTTACAGACAAAAAGAAGCACGCATAGGCGCGATTTGGAAAACTGTTTTTCTCCATACTTTGAGGGAAATACAATCAGAATTTACCATCAGACACGATGTTTATACTCCAATTTAATAATCCTTTCGAATTTGGATTCAAATTTATTTTTATTGCAAGATAAAACTATTCTATCATTTAACTCGTATGTTAGGTTTGATGGTATACTACTAATTTCGTTTTTGATTTTATGAACTTCAAATTGACAAAAAAAGCAAGCCCTAGGCACACATGTATAAATTTCTTATTGTACATCTACAAAGAACTAATATCAATTTGTCTAAATAATTAACAACGATTGCAGTTTGTTTTAACCATTATTAATTGTGTGTGTGCAGTTCGTTGATATTTTGTGCAAAAAAAAAAAAAGCGAAAACTAAAATTAGACGGGGCGGCCATCTGAGCTGATGTCAACCGCATGTAAACAAAGTCGAAATTTTTACTCTTAACTTCAATTGGTCGAAGAAACATTAAAAATAAACCGTAGTTGAATGTCTAAGTTTCGCCAGCCTGAGACGCGAATTATACCAGTTTCGATGGATCATTTTAATATTTTCTACTTCTTTTAACATTAAAAGCCTAACAAGGAAGAAGGAAATGAGGCGAGCGTAAGTAGAGCACATGGAAATTAATATAATGCATCTGTTTGTAGATTTGCCTTCGTAATTTATTCAGTAGAATGCTTAGTGGCAATTTACAAGCAAAATTTCCGTTTTGAATTGAGCATTTGGTGTATTTACTAATCACACTAGTTTTAAGAGAATTGGAAATGTGTTGTCCTAAATTAACTTCTATTAAAATAAAGATTGAAAAATACACAAAATACATACAATAGGTTATATCCAACCAGAACACCACCGAATTAAATACGGTTGGTTTTTTGGTTACCTTCACTTTTTTTGATACTAACAAAATTGGTGGTACTTTTCAGATTCAAACGCATAAAATAGAAATTAAGGCACAAAGCAAAGTCGGATCTTTGGACAATGTAAAGCACAAGCCAGGTGGAGGGGATAAAAAAATATTCGATGACAAGGAATATTTAAAAAATGTTGATCACCCAGTTGCACTCACCCCACCTTCACAGGTAAAAAAGCGCAAGAAATAATTAAAACTTTTATTTATTATTCTTTCGCCGCACACATTTTGCACATTAATAACACGGATAATATTGGAAATATATGATAACGATTATGTAAAATGAAATTATGTATCTAAATTATAGAGCTGAAGGAGCACATTCACATGAAAACTCAAAAATAAATCAACTGTAAATGTGCGCAGAAGAGTTACAAAACAAAAGCTGAATATGTTGACATTTTTTTTTTGTTGCCTTATTTTTGTAGATAATTAGAGATACCAGAAAGAAATTCATTATTTTTGGTCCTAAAAACGCAAACTTTCTTTGCCCATGGGCATATTTTCATTTTTGGGAGATCATTTTGAAAAAAAAAAAAAGAAGAAGAAGTTCGTGAGGCGCTGTTTTTACATCGTATACAAGTTGTATATATGGTATGTACATACATATCTTCGAAACCGCTTCGAATTTTTATTTAAGGCTTTGCTGCATATTATGGACGTGTATTGCATCTAAAATATTTTCAAAACAATTTTTGAAATAAAAAATGGGGCAATGCTCTTAAATGCCTTTGCTCTGTAGACCACGAAAACTGATTTTTTTTATATCTTTAATATTTAATCAGAATGTGTTTCAACAGTGACTTTAATATGTCGATACCCAATAGGTTGCCTACTAACAAACTGAGATTTACTTTGCTAAAGGAAGTTATTTCAGCATTAGCATAACGTCTTATCTTATTAATTGATTAGGTCTGGAGGAAAATGTTCTTAATATAATATATCTTCCCAGACAGACATTCACAGCCTTTATAAACTTTTCACCTTTTGCAAGGGCGCACGCAGAAATTGCAAAACTTTTTTCAGAGGAGGACAAGAATTGATTAAATATACAATACTTTATAGTCGACATGTCTTATTTATATGTTGTATATGTCACCGTATTGAAATTAGATCATAAACGATACTTCAAACGTTCTGAGTGCAATTTGGAGAATTTTCAATCTCTAAAGCATAACTTTCATGAAAATTTGCACTAATGCTCCTCTGCCCGACCTAACGTACGCCCATGGGTAGAGGTGATCACCGTTAACCAAAAAGTTAACTTCGTTAATCCGTTAATTCTTAAATTAACTTCGTTACTTATCCGTTAATTAAAATGTAACGGCCCATTAACGTAACATAACATAATACAAGTATACATACATATATGTATGATATTTTGAAAACAAAAGTTTGATACTTTAAGGGAGGACACCAATGTAACGAGCTGAAACAAGGTCGTTTTTTCTGAATTTTTTTTTATATAAGATTATTTATTTGGGATTTCAAAATAAGTTGTTATTTTAAACATACATTGAACTTATTTTGTCGAAGTTTTTATTACAAATAACTAAAAATTGACAAAGTTCTTCAGATACAATAGAGTATCTGTATAAAAAATGTGATCCAATGGCCGAATCGATAACTTCAGAGTAGCTGACCCGCAAAATAAAAATAGAAAATTTTAATAATCTACATTAAAACAGTTCTCGTTGCACGTAGCCGTTTTCCGAAAAAAAATCACAAAATGGGGGATGTTCAAAAAGAAAAAAGTTGAATTTTGGAGGAGCTTTTATTTATATTCGGAACCTTCAAAAATACTAAGCTTACAAAACGGCTACGTAAAACGATAGCTACTACAATTACGAACATTTAGATTTTTTTTTTAAATGAAAATCGGAGAATTATAGCTAGGGTTATGATTCCCGCCAGCTCAAAAAAAGTTGTTTCGATAAAAACGCGATTGAAAATTAAACTTTACATGCACGGCTTTTTCGACTGCGCTTGCTACAGCAAACTACAGCTTCATAATTTGTACGATTTAGGGTTTAAAAATTTCTACTTTTATGTATTTCTAGAAGTATGTATCATGCTTTCAGACAATGTAAAACAACAATTATTTTTTGGTTCCTTCACAGTGGTGTGCAGTGTCCTCCCTCAAGTAAGAGTAAGATGTAAGCAAGTAACGAAGTAACAGACTTGAGTTAACGCAAGACAAATATAACGGAAGTTAATGAATTCCTTAATGATTTTTGAATTTGACTTAATCGTTAAAACGTTGACGAAAAAATTAACTTTAATAATAACGGATTAACGAGTTAATGCCCAGCTCTACCCAATTAACTAGGTATGTCGGGAAATGTTACTTAAATTACTCTATTACTACACAACCATTAATGTTGTGCGAGTCTGAGAGCTCGCAATGAAATTTTAAAAATTGGCAAATATCTGTAGGTGCGTACACCAAATTATAAAAATTACACTGATTGTTTTTAAAAATCGTTCTATCTACAAGCATGAGAAATATATCAAACAAATTAAGTTTATATAATATTTCACTAATACATTTGAATGTGATATTACACCACGACAACGTTTCGTTATGTTTATGTTTATTCCGTATTCGAAACTGAAAAACCGTTCGGTTGACAAAAACAAAAAAGAAAAAAAAACAGTCATATTCGAACTTAACGAGCTCTAAACAATGTTACCCCACATACCTAAGTAAAATAATTTTTTTTTTAACACTTCTTCAAATGTTTGGGCTAACTTTTAGATTAAATTTTACAATACAGTAGAACTTTCGTTTTGGGTCACTGAGGTAAATAATCAAAATTTCTGTTTATTTTTTATAGACAGAGGGACGTAGTGTTCCCACAGCAGTAGGGTTCCATTTGGACCCTTTGGGTATGGAACCCTAAAATTCTTGTTTTGCTTCGATCCTTTTCCAGTCGCGTAATGCGCATGTGCAACGGTGACTTCCATTTTATAAGAAACGGAATTATATTCCTGTTAGAATGATACCAAAATCAATACAGTGGGATTTGTAGTTTCCAAATTATTGAATGGTTTTGTATCTCTCTGCAAACGACACATCAAGAATTCTGGAGTGCCCCCTATTATTGGTGTAAACCTATAGATGTATTCACGTCAAAACAGAGAATCGCTAATATCTCCTATACTATGTAGGTACATATGTACTCGTATGTGTATGAAAAAATATTAGCTGAACTACAAATTTCACTATAGGTGTACCCCTTTACTCTTTCCATTCGGAGTATGGAATTTTTATATTAAAGTAACGTTAACCAAATTAAAAATTACCAATAGTATTAAAAGTTACATTTTAGAAAAATTCAAAATTAACATTTAATTTTAATAGTAAGGAACACGATTTTGGGCTCTCACTTGAATGAGCATTAATAATTGTATAATTAATATATATTTGTAACTCTTCTGTGCCACGTAATAGTTTTTTGGTTAAGCACAGTAATTTGTATAATTGATACTGTAGCTCCTTGGGCACATTCCAATTTGATTGAATTTAATTCTTAGCTCGTAGGTAAAAAAAGGAGCACTTAACCACGTGCAAGCGAGCTTTCAGTGCTTCTATCACTTAAACGCTTCTGCAACATGAAGAAAAATAATAGTGACTTACTTCTAGGACTACTTGTATACCTTTTATTGAAAGAGAAGCATAATGCTCAGTTTGTAAGTTAAATTTATCATGTTGTATTGCTTAAAAGCCGGCAAAAAATATCGAAAAGATGTCTTACCGATGATTTCCGAAAAATATCTAACAAAAATGTGTGGTGTGCTTGGTTGTTTATTTTCTTCTCAGTCAATACTTCCTGTTAATGTCTTTTGCTTTGTTATTTTTATTTTGTTCCAATGTTTATGATTTTTTATGTTGTTTGCCCTCTTTATTTCTTTGAATCGTAAATTTATTATTAAAACATCTCCACAGAGTCCCATACCACCAGCGATGACTACTTCGCAAGGTGCTGATGAGAACCTAAACCAGCAGCAGAGTTAAAGTGAAAATGTAGTTTTTTTTTTAAACATTTAATCGATTGAATCGCAAATACCTTGAAAGTTTGGAAATCTGTTTTCCGTGTTCTTGTGAGGTTTGGCCGAGGCGGAATAACAATAGCTATTAGAAATATTTTCATACACAAAGAATGTTTATAATCTTAATACTCGTAATTTTCCAATATATATTTTAGAGTACTGGATATTATGTAAAATATTTGAAATGTAACTGAAATGAACTAAAACCATTCCTTTTGTATAATTATTCATTTTGAAGGTACTAGCGATTTTTTATACAGTTTTACCGCAGATCTTTTGATCTAGTTGCGAGTTTTCTCCAAAGATACGTTAAATTAATATAGAAAACAGATATTGTTGCATTGATACAATATTTACGAACCAATATACTGATCACGTTAAGCAACATTGTACTAGTAACCCATTGATATTAACAGTTTGCCATGATAAATCCAGAAAATGGGGACAAGCCTAGGGGCTGCTTTTAATAGGCGACTCTGTAGGCAGATTTGTTCCCTTACTCCTAGCTAAAAGTTATGTTGTTTGTTTGTTATCATTTAGGACTATTACTGTTTAAATATACCGAAAGGATTCAAGGGCAGTGAAGCAAAGTGCTTTAAAATGCAGCAGTATGTTGGCAATTCGCTTGAGTAGAACAAATAAAATTTCAGTTTCTTTTCAATAGATGTAATACTTAGTCACTTATTTCAGCAGCAATATGTAAAGTTGGAAAATTTTTTATTATTTCGTACTAATAAGCACAATATGTAGTTTTTGTAATTAGCTTAGAGGTACCATTTACTTGAAAGTTGCGCTTAACGATTTTGAAATATCTGATAGGCTTTCATTACTTCTTTGCATATATATAATAGTACATTATTATGTTTCAATTGAAGAGGGATTTGGCTCTTAAATATTAAGTTTTGCATAATTTTTATCTTAGCAAAAGCAATTTTGTAAAATAAAATTAAATAAGGATAAATGCGTAATCTCTTTCTAGTATTTAAACAGCCGTGTGTATTGCGTATTTTATTTGTCGGTTACCTTTAATTACTTTACGTAATTTTATTGCCATATTCCATAGCGGTTTAAGATATCAGATTCTGTTAAACAAACAGATTCTGATTGCATAATCTCCCCTAACCGTAAAGACTTACCACGGAGTTGACCAATTTAATATTTTGAAAAAGTCAATAAAAATTCAAGATCAGTGATATTACAATTAAATCGATTATTTTAAAAAAAGCGCATGTCCTTAATTTTTAATGCCCAAATTCGCAATTAAATGTCACATTTTATCTACATATGTTATCATTAATAAATATCTGCGTAACTTATATGGATATAAAATAATGATTTTAGCAGACAGTTCAAAATAGATTTAACACCGTCTTTATAAATACTTAAATCAGTACCATTTTAAGCATTTAATAACTGGACTTGCGCATCCATTCAAAAACAACCGATTCAACACTTAAGTTTTTTCTTTTTTATTTCGTTCGGACCGACTATTAAGTAAATTGTACCTTTATACCATGCGAAACAATGAGTTGCGATGCACTTTTCAATAATTTTAGTTTAAAATTAAATTGATGAAGAAGGATTTCAAAATTACAAGAATCCAGAATACATTTATGTACTTTCGAGCCAAAATATTGCTATTTGTTTATTTAATGAAATTATCACATATTAAAGTCATATAACAATTAGAAGAATTATTTATACGTATCACTTTATTATTAAAATAAAAACAAAAGTACGTTACGACAAGTGCTTTTTATTAATTAATCATCTATGTATATACGAAAATGAATTGTTTAATCTCCAGAATGGCCCATGTTACGATAAAAAGCAGGTAAGGTATGTGATTAATATTTTAAATTGTACTATGTATTAAGAACTGGAGACTTGCTTGTGATAAAAGTGATAGTACTTTGAAGACAAAATCAAATCAAATGAATGCTGTTTTTAAAAACTGTTGCTGTAATTTTCAAAAAACAACATTTTTTTAAGAAAATACAGTACCTACTGTAGAAATGTTTAGGACTACTCCTATTTTTCGAGAACTTTTAGTTTTGTGTAGCATATCCTTTTTATGTTGGACAGACGGAGAGAAATCAATGGAATCAATGGACACTATGACGATTATGTTAGCTCTGCTTTGATTTCCCTCCTCTGTCGAATCTAGACTAAGTATGCTTCAGAAAATGAAAAGTTTCTGAAACATTGAAGTGGTCCTAAAAATTTGCACTGTACTGTACTGTATATTATTAGTTTTCCATTTTGACCTGAAATATTGTATAAAAATTCTACTAAGCAACACGTATTTTATCGTTTGGTAAAATTCAACCCACAAGGGGTTCAATGGTTAATAAGGTGCGGATGGATTCGATGGAAAGAAGCTGGTAGGTACTATTATAATTAAAATTGAAGACCTTGGAAATCGGTAAGCTTTCTTTCCGCGCTACTTAATTTTGCTTCCTGCCATCACTCTTATTATTATTCCTCATCAAAAGAGGGCCATTTTGTTATACAATTTAGTTATTTGTATGTTATGCTATATTATGGCGATCTCATAACCGATTAAAATCACTTCCCTTTAGGTATATGAATTGGTTCTTAACCGTTTTCGATAATGAAGAATGAAGTCCGCTAAATACTTTTATATTTTGTGAGTAAATATTAAATTGCATACGAGGTCTGGGATGTCTTCCTTAAACTATTCGAATAAATTCGTATACAAAAGCTCATCACATTCGAATACTTTACGTTGAGGAGGGTTTTCGAAATTCGTGCACAAGTTTTCTCGTATGTAAAGTAGTCGAAAATATTCGAGTCTTTGAAGGTCACCGAACTATCAAAAAACTGCGAAAAAATGAGAAACGCAACCGCATTGGAGAATATGTCAGCCTTTTATTTAACCTAATACATATTATGTAGGTGAAATGGAAATAAACACTATAATATTATTGAAAATAATTCAAGTAAAAATTCAAGAAATTAGCACCCTAAGGGAGTAGTTAAATAATAGTTTACAAGGTGCAAGGAGTGCATCAGTTTACCTATGTGAATTGGCCCCTGATTCTGATTGTCACTTCACTATTAGGGTCGATCATTGCCCGCTTATCGCTCTTATATCAAAATTTCTTCAAAAAGTAATTTGATAATAAGAATTAGTCCCAGTATTTATGGAATTTTCAAACAAAAATGTAATGTATCTAAATTATTATTATATATTATATTGTTATTATTGGGGTATGGGCTACCCATATGGTGGGCACTGCGACCAGGCGGTCTTTTGTGCCAAAGCCGCATTAGTGGGGTAGACGATCCGCTACTCTAAGGAAAGCCAGAATGTCACCCACAAAAGAATTACGGACCTCAGCCGAGCTTAAGAACTCCTTGCCGAAGGTCCTACTTCTAATCCGCGCAAAAGCCGGACAGTCACACAAGATGTGAGCTGTTGTTTCCTCGTCCTCTAGACATAATCGACATTCGGTCTCAACTGACAGACCTATTTTATGAAGGTGATATCCAAGCCCATGTAAAAGATACTGCACCGTAAAAAATAATTGAGTAATTTTAAAATGCAGTGTAATAATGATGAAGCAATTTGCAAAATAGTTAGACATTACATCTAATAAAGTGTAAATATTAGAGCAGAAAAAGAAGGAAATAACTTTCGTTATAAATTAATCTTTCACCCTCCATATGCACTAATATTGAACTACATATATTTTCACTGATTGATGTAATTTCTAATATTATATGGAAAAATGTATTTCGTGCAAACTGCAACTTCAAACATTTGCACTTCCCGAATGATACAATAACGAAATAACGCCATAACTAGCGCACTTTTACACTTGAACATCAGTCAAATTACAAATGCTTGGTAATTTTTTTACAATAAATGTAATAATTTTTAATTTAAAAGCGAATTACATCTATAGTTATTGCAATATTGCCAAATGCTACTTCCTAACACAAGTTAAAGTTTTCTTTTTATTGCAATCGGAAGAATACATACATAAATACATACCCGCACGCAAAATTTTATACTTGGAATGTATAAACCACGTATATTTTTCGTATACGACACCTAATAAAAACATATACACTACATATTTTCATAATTTGTGTTTGGGTAGTAAGAATTTTAACTAAAAATTGATGATTTAATGCCAATATACCTTGTCCTAAAATTCAAGTGTCCCAATTAGCGATGTCATAATTTTGATATCTTTTCTTTTACATAAACATGAACAACTCGTTTAAAAAAATTCTAAAAAGTTTTTCATAGCAACATTTTGTTGAGAATAAACGGTATGCCACGATTTGGTAGCATGAATTTTAGAAATTCGACGTAGTAAATTTTTAATCCTACTAGGAACTTTCTAATGGATAAGAATATTAATTAGTAAAATTTTTAATTTTTTGTGTCTGAGCTTTATAAATACTTGTTCATATTTTTTCAGTTCATTTGTTACAAACAGTCGGGTTTTTCAGTTATTTGAATTAACTTATTTTTTTTTTCAAAATTATTAGTTTTTGCACTATGGATCTATACAAAGAACGAAAATCATTATACTCGTTTTGGTAAAGTTTGGTAAAAAAACAATGTCGTAACAAATTCATGAGTAAATTGTGTCATACGTTTATTATTATAAACATTAATAATACATATGTTATTTGAACTCGATTCATCAAGAGCTATCAATTGACATCCATATCGGTTTGTTTGAAACAAAAAAATGCAAATGCAACAAAAAGGCGGCCAAATTTATACTTTTCAAAAAATTATATAGCCTATAGCACTCCCAGGATTAAGACGAATAAAACGACACCTCATTTATTAAAATCTACCAAGCTGTTTAGGCAGCAGGACGCGTCAAAAGAATAGACATACTTACATACATACGAGTATAATACATACATAAACCTAAAAACATTACCCTTCTTCTGGAACAGACGGGTAATAAACACCCTAATACGTTATACATATTTGTATGTATGTCGTTACATATGTGTATGGGATTGTTTTGCTAATCATCCAATTAAGATGAGTAAAATACTACAACTTAAAAAACCATGATTTGTATATAAATTTTAAAAATACCTTCCTAAAAAGATTAAGTAACGTAATAAAAACCACTATATTAATTTAAGTAAGGTTTTAAATGAATTGCACTCGAACAGTCCAAGATACAAATTTTCAGTATCCCAGAGTATTCCAACAAGAGACCGTCTCCCAAGAAGTATTCTGTATATCAGTCAGGGGTGCGCGTCGAGAGACGCTTGAAAAGTTGCTACAGCTTTTGCATGAGAGACACTAGACTCTGTACAGGAGACGTTCGTATTCCAAAGATTTAAATTTATGGGTCCAGTCTGTTTATGAGCTACTCCAAGTTCTGAAAATATATTACTGCATAAAATTAAATGACGTATTGTTAATATATTATTTTTAAATTTTGTAATACTCCTAAATGTAGAAGTTTGAAAAATACTCTAAGTCCACAAAATAGTATAAGTATGTACAAACGTTTTCGGAGATCCCAGTTAAAAATAGCGTGAATCTTCTGAGGTGAGTACTTGTTCAGTCTCCTAACTATTTTAAAACTCTAATGAGGATCATTTTTGTATAATATCTAAATACCTTCTAATAAAATTCGACACGAAATTTTTTTTTTGTTTTATGTCAGCAAGAATTATTTTAATTTTGTTTTTTTTTTGGTTCTAAACAATTGACCTCTAAAATTAACCTGGCTGGAGCGATCATGGAAAATGAGCTTTAGCGCGAAGTTTTTCATTCGGTTGTACATTTTTATTTCAATCACAATTTGAGCAAAGTAGTTATTGAATTTCTTAAAATGTTTTATATTGTTTATCGATTAAAACAAGATTTCATTGTGGAAAATTTCTCACCTCTAAGTAAGTACACGAATAAATAGAAATATGCTTTCCATTTTCATACATATTAAGCAAGTCGTATCCAGAATTGAGAAAAATTACTGCTGAAAAATTTAACCTTGAGTGAATTATTTTGCCAGCTCTTCAAATCTCCAAAAATTACAAGGACCACAACACTTACATCATCAATGTCGCTTCCGGCAGAATGTATTGTATTATCAGTTTCAACTCCAACCACTCCGAAGAGACCAAAAAGCGCGGGACCAAAGCCTATCCAAAAAGGGCGTGCTTCACATCCTAAACCATTCCGCCTTTACTAATAGAGCTGCGGAGGTAGTTTTATCATATAGGCTAACGAGAGAAGAAGTCTCCACTAAACAACAAATTGTACTACTCCAGTTTTTGAAAATTTCGAAGTACACATAATGCAACTTTCTGTTTATTCAGCATTTCTGTCAGCGTACTACCATTCCTCTGTACTGTACCCTCGGACCGAAGGAAAATATATTATTAACAATACCCCGGTGGACCCAGTTAAATACACTTTAACTGATGCGACAACACTGGGTGCTTGTGCAAATTTTCAGCGTATCTTAATGCGAAATCAGTTTCCTAATAACCATCACTTGTACAATATATTTATTTCATCGCTTTCAAATATGTGACTCCCAATTGTTTATCTTCACTGGCCAACTTTTAGTGTTAAAGTTGGACTTAGTTGCAGTAAAAAATTAAAAATTATCGTCATGCAGAGATTCGTTTTAATTCTAATAAATCTTTCATTTTACTCATTTTGTTATGAATATAAAAATAAGAAAATAAAACACTTGTCAATGATATCCTTTTTCTACTTTCCTTTTTGTTCTCCTGATATATTTTTAGGATTTTATCGTTAACAACTAATATTATATTTATATTTAATTGTGCGAGATGTAATGAGTGTAATGCGTTTAAGATAAAGACGGCCAGTGTTGGAAATACCTTTTGTTTAATTAATTTAAACCAACTAATTAGCTACTTACATTGCTTCTAAGACCTTGCGATATCTAAAGAACATTTGTGAAAATTTGAGATACACGGTTTTGCACGGCACAAAAATCCCAAAATTTCTATTTCTATTCAAAACGCTCTTAGTTGAACACTTGTGATCGCTCATGTTTAACGGGGATAGGAAAAAGAAGAATAAGCAGTTTTTACATATATTGATCCGCAAAATGCTACGCGGCATGGATGACCTTGACAGTGAAATATTTTGTCAAAGTGGGGTCTAAGTCCAGTGGTGGGGGTGGAGGATTGTGCTCTTAGGGCTTACCGTCGGTGGGATGAAAAAGAAAATGCGGTAAATGAATATTGCTGGCGAGAGTTACTTGAAAATTAGGAGTCGGACCCATAAACACAGATATGCATACATATGTACATGCACACATATGCATACATACATGTACACATATACATACATACATGTACACATATACATACAGCCATACACTTACATGCATACATACATACGAACATGCATACAACAAGCACGCACGTATACATACACGCGGGCACATACACACACGCGCGACTCCCAATTTTCAAGTAATTCGCGCTAACAATATGTCTATGTATGTACATTAGGGTGGAGTGAAATTATTTTTTTTTATATATTTACTATGGCATACCCGCAAAACGCTGCGTGATAGGCACAATAAGCAAAAGCGAAAATATTTTTGGTCTAGGTTTATATTTAGAGATGCCCCCGTTGGGACAAAGTTTTGAAAAAAAATCAGAAACTTGTCAATGTTCAATAGTGCAAAACAAAATGCTAAACTTCATAAAATGATGGTTTTATCAGGGCCAGAATGTTATCACGTCAGATGATGCCTTTTTATAATACTAAACGCGAATTTTCTACTTAATTGGCTACTTTGTAACATTTTTCTCATAAATGTTTCATAAATATGAATCGCAGTTTTATTGCAAAATTCTTGATTTATTTTTGTTTTAAGAGGTTTTGGGGCACCATAAATTCCAAACTTTTATATATATTCTTATTATTACATCAAAATATAGGTTTTAAACAACATGAAAAATACTATTCCGATATATTATTAAGGTTTATATACATACATCTGAATGAGGCTGTCAAAAAAGAATGAAATTATACTTATTTTCAAAATTCTTTCGTTTTGGGGCACCTCAAAACATTATAATACATAAATGATATTTAACATACTTCATTTGCTCATCCATAGGCAGCTTTTTACCACTATGCTATTACGAAATAATAAAAAACATAATTCTCCATACATTTTCACTCCGCCCTAATGCACATAAATACATAATTATGTTTTTTCTTCTTCTTACCACCCATGGTAAAACATGAGAATGGAACCCCCTCCCCCACCACTAGACTTAGATCGGTGACCTTGTTAAAATATTTCAAGGTCAAGGTCATCGGTGCAGTATAGCATTTTCGGAATCAATATAAAAACCGCGCTTTCTTCTTCTTTCTCCTCCGTAAAACATGAGAGCGCACTCACCCATTCCACGCCACTCACCAATCCCACGCCACTCGACTGAGATCAGTGACCTTGACAAAATATTTCAAGGTCAAGTTCATCGACGCCGTGTATCATTTTCCGGATAATTACTAAAAATTGACATTGGTACAAAAAAATGGCGGCGCTCTAGTTGCCGCGCAATAACATATGTTTTTATAAAGCTGTCTCCACTGCACGCAGCAGAAGTATCGTAAAGTTGATCCTGGAACAATAAAAAACTACGAGCACAATTACGACTGAGCCGCAACCGAAGACGTAGAACTAAGTCTATGTATTATTTATTCGCGGATAATGCATCCTTGGTAAAAAATCTTAAAAGTAAAATTGTCTTTTTAAAAGACAAGTTAATCTGATTACAGATTCTTTTAAAAGTTTAGCTTAAAGGTTTTCTAAGAACAAATGTTTGGACTCTGTGGTTTACAATCTTATAATCTATCTATAATATATCATTATACGTTCAAAACTAGTTCGGATCTTCTGTAAAAGTTTTTGCATGATTAAATATTCTGAAACAGGACCTGCTTCAAATTTCGATAAAATCCATAAGCCGAAGGATTTTTCTAATAAGTTCCTTTAACCTCTTCAGGGACATTGGCACATACATACATATGTGTACGTTTAGTTTTTTAGAAATTAAAATTATTTTAACTGAAAAACAAATTAAAATCTGTTAAAAAACTACTCATTAGATTATATTTCAACAATAAAACCAAACCATTTGTAGTATGGCAGCTATATATATAATTTTAAAAAGGGTATACGGGTAACGTGTCAATAATAGATAGGTAAGAGTAGGTAAAAGTTTTACCGTCAGACCTTTGCAACTGCCACGCGATCACGGCGTGCTCTCGACTATGTGATATATGTAGCTTTGTAAATATTTCATATTTCGGTCTAAAAAAAAATTGTATGGCAAGGGGGGACATGTCAACAATTTGGAAGTTACAGGGTGATCTGTAACTTCAAATTTTCCATGGTATGCACATCGTTACTTTATTTTTATTGCGTTCCATTGGGAAACTACTCGGATGTACTTTAGTATACAGCCCAATGGAACGCAGCTTTTAAAATGCGAGAGCTTGTCGAACGCTTTGCTGAAACTGTGTAGATGCAGTCAGTTCAGTTTGCAAAGTATTCTCAAAGACTTTAATAATAGAAGTAATCAGCTCAAGAAGGTTCGTAGTTGTGAAGCAGCCTTGAAGATATCCATTTTGATTAGCAAGCAGCGAGGCAATATGTTTTTATGGTCGCAGAATTAAGAATTTAATTTGTGATTTTCCAGTCTGCTACGGCTCTTGCATTGTCGTAATCTCCTCAGCTGATTTTGAATAATCGAGGCCTATAACCTAATTCAAGAGGGTTATTTGTGTATGCCCCATAGCTAAAGCCCTTCGAAGTTCAGCAGTGACTGCTTTGCTATGTTCCAAGTTAATACGTATGTAATATTTTCGAAGAGTAAGTACTAAGTTTAGGATACGCTCATTTCAACATCCTTTGCTGCAGACATTTCGCTTCCCAGGCGTATTCTTTTCCGACCGCAGATTTGAAGTCAGCAATGGGAGCGTTGTTGCTTGTTCTGCTTGTAAAGCTCGGAGCCTTATTCATGAATCCGTTCGAATCGAATCGAAAAGAGCTTTCAAAAGCACCTTTTGAACTGAAATTCCTTAGTTCCTAATTTTTTAAACGCTTTTATCTTGGGTTGTATAGGTCAAATCTCGCAACACAAAATTGTTATACTTTTATCTTACCAAAAGTTATTAAACTTTGCACATATATTTAACTTCGATGACAATATAATGTGGTCGTATTTGTAGATGGATTCCACCCATGCATACCCCGCTATTTACTCACACAGCGATTCCAAAAAAAAATTTTTTTTTTCATTTTTTATTAACAAGTTCGTTTCAGTTTCCTTTGACACTAATTTTCGTTCAGTGGTTAAAATTATTCGAAAGAAAAATCCAATTGAATTATTTTAACGTTATTTGCGGAAAAATTAATCGAAGTAAAAAGTAACTAAAGTGAATTTATGAAAACTTTAGGAAATTTAGTAAGGAATTTGTATCTAAAAAGGGCTTTTATAAGCTCATTTCAATTCGATGGAAATGAAATCATGAATAAGGCCACTGTTTTGTATCTGCACATCAGTGGTACTGCTCTTCTCTGGAAACCAAAGCACAACTTTGGTAAAGGAGGAAATTTTGCTGAGTTCGCAAATCTCGAGTTTACCTCCTTCCCAGGGAGCACGCATTCTCTGGACACAAGCTCCCAGCCATTTCCTAGACTCCGCGTTTAAGAATGTAATCACGAGGTAGCCGTGGTTATCTACTGCTTTGCTGATGTAATTGCTTCCTCAGAATTTTGGAGAGAAAATTTCAACCCCATTATGACAAAAAGAGTAAGCAATATATGTAAAATATTTGTAAACAAAATTTGCATGAGCTCATGGGAGGCCTGAGTCCTGAAAACCTGATAATAACATTGACCCTGTTATAGAGGTCAAATGTTTAACTGGTGAGTTGAATCCGGATAAACCGTTAAATTCAAATATGCTAGTGTGCCAAATGTGTCAAATTAAGGACCCTAATATGAATCGCGAGTCGAACGAAAGAGGTGGCGAATTGTACGATTTGGTATTATGAATCGTCGCGAAGATTTGATTCACCTCAAAAGTCAAAGTTAAGGCGAATTGTGACTTCACTATGAGTAACGAACGTCTGACAAATCATCATCCCTTATGTCAAAATCAGTCGAATCAAAATATTATTTGGTGACAAGGTAAGTGAACGTTTTCCTCGTTTATTATTTTTATTAGAGAATGTCCACAAGTGGAAAAAGGTAACAGTGAAATGATGAAGAATGCACATTGTACTCATTTTTGCTTTAGTATTAAAAGAAACAAACAGCAACCAGTTTGAAAAACTGAGCACTGGGATCGAATGAGTAAAGCTTAACTCCTTAGGACCGCCTACACGTGATGGAAAATAGTGGCATAAAGTATGTTTATTGTCATATTGATACGCGGTACGGAAGTAGGTTTGGAAACGTTTTAGGTTTGGTTAGACTACAAATTGAAACTGAAAAAGAAGCTAGCGGCGAACAAAAGGGATTTGGCTGTTACCGGAGGTACGCAAGTTTCTTTGTCACCTTTGGACCAAGCAGTCGATGAACTGCTCGGTCTGCAACAGGCAATCAGTCCTGCTGGAATTTGTTTTGGTGGCATCAGTCCCAACAATATCCCAGCAAATAGTGACAAAGAAACCGAAGCACAACATGAAGAAGGTCATATTTCTACTGCTTACGAAAAAACTCACCTCCCAACCAGTAGCAAACAAATAAAAGAAAACGATCGGGTTGAAATTCTAAAAACCCAAACCAAAAATCAAGCCGAACTGCAAGCTGTTTCAAAATCTATACACAGTAATCTTTTCGAGATAAGCAGATACACCAGAAAAATTATGAACTGCAGAAGGCAAAGTTAGAGTTACTAAAAGAGAAAGAAAGAATAAAGGAAAAAAAGAATCTCGAAACCAACCGTTGGCATAAGGAGAACCTGGAAGTGGAGTTAAGGAAATTATAATTAAAACTCAAAAAAATGCAATAAGCTGTTGATAAAAATGAATTTTAATATTTTTATGTTTTGTTTGTATAATTTTTTTGTTAAAAAAAAATGAAATACCGGAAAGATAGAACTAATTAAAACGGTTTTCAAATAATTCATTAATCTATCCCCTACCTATATGGAAGCTAAAATTTGATTTCTTCTCCGCTCTCCTTCCAAAGTAGCGTGGTGCCTTTCAAGGAATTTTTAGGAGGGTTTATATCCATTCTATAAGAAGTGACACTCGAGACGTATTTCCTTATCTAATTCCGACCTTGGCCCAGTTACCCAAACGAACTTGAAGATTTTGCAAGTAGATAGTAATAAGAAAGTTATGTCAAAGAGAAGCATACAAATTAGAGGAAATGAAACGAGAATTGAAACACTTCTACAGGGTGTCACTTTATATTTTACAAATTTTCGATAGCTGCTTCACATTATAATATTTACCCAAATTTGTTAAAACAAACAAAATTTTATTACTTAAGTTCATAGCAAAACATGCACGTTCTTATTTAATAATTAGTTTCTCAAATGGTAGTACTTTTTGAAGGGGGTGCACCTAAAATTTGGACAAGCATTTTCCACACCCCTCTTTCCCAACTACCCATAAACACACTTATATACAAGGTTGGAACGAATTAGTGCCTAAATGTTAGCCGCAATTCGCAAAAAAATTTTACCATCTTATTCTAATTACTAGTGTCCAGGAAGAATATGTACATAGATTTAAAAGAGAAATGACAAAGGCAATTGTTTTATGTTTGATGTCGATTTATTTCACACGCATATGAGTTTAAAAGTCCTTACAAAAACAACAATATAATTTATTTTTTGTCTCGTTTTTATAAATTATTTTTAGTCCATTATATATTTTATGAATCCTTACAAAAATATATTAGTATTTTGGTGGATTTTTAATTGAAGCCTTTTATTTACGCCTTTAGCAACACCATTCCAAATTGACAAAAAATTTTACAGTAAGCAATCTTTACTTAAAGCATAAATAAAAAACTTTAGCTATTCATCATTATTTTGTGCTATTTAAACGTAGATCTACGGAGCGGGAATAACGCTTTAAATCAGTAAAGCGAACTTGATAAGACTGGCGAGAGGAGAAGTTAAAGTGATGTGCGTTTAGTTGTGAACAGTGAGCTTATTACCCTGGAAATTGTACTTCACTAGTTTGTGATTCATATAAAGGAACGATGATATAAATGAGTACCAGGCAGGAAACTATTTCCACCCCTAAACATTGGCAAATTTAAAGAGAAAATGCTGTTATAAGCAAAGCACCTACGTAAATAACTACGCTTAGACTTAGTATAGTGGATGTAGTTATCATTGTGCCACAAAATTTAAAATAAATATATTGGTTGTGAAGCTTAGGGAAACTATTAAAGTAATTATGAGAGCAAGTATATAGCTACCACTTATAAATACGCTAATTAGTAAAATATCAAAAATAAAAACCTTACTAGCCACTAACACAATACATTTTTAGTTTCTGTCAATTTAAAGTGAAATAAAATAAATAATTAGTTCGAAACATATTCCGTTTGACTTCCTTGATTCGTAAACAAAAATGAAATGGCACATCTATAATTCCCGCTCGCATCTACTTCAATAAAAACTACATATTTCGCCAATTACGCTTTAATACGTTGACTAGAAAACTTTAATTTCACATTTTAGCACATTTTTATCAGCTTTTGAAACTTTGGTATTAAATGAATATCCTCTTTAAAAATGGCTAACTCTAATAATTGTATAAAAATGCATTATTTATTCTGTGTCCTTCTTTCGAAAGATTGTTAACTAAAATGCGACAACTTGCAATGTTCTCTATGCATAATTTAGGGAATTAAATTAGTTTTTAGAATTTTAGATTTTTCACCTAAATCCCTACGAACTTGACTATTTTTTAGTTTAGGTTCTCGAAAAACTACAAAAATTCATGAGATTCAAATTTACTTAACTTCAACGAAAGGTAAAGAAACAAATGTGGCTGCCCAACTCAGTCTTTGCACCGAACAGTTGATATTTGACGAACACAATTAGTTTCCAATTTACTTTTGATCTGATGTTGCTTAACACGTTGACGCAAATGACGACCATAGACGTCAATTCAGCTTATATAGCTTATAGCTGAATATACGTCATTGCGTCAACGTGTTAAAGTTTACAAATTTAAATATTTGAATAATACAAAAAATTTTAGATTTTATTTTATACGTTTCACACGTATTCACTGCCAACTTATAAACTTTTAAATAATTGGCCTTAATAACTAACACTCGGTTTACTAATTTGGGACAAATTTTAATTTTAATAAAGTACTATTTATAACATGCAGCACGATAAAATCCCTAAATATTGTTACAGTTCCCAATAATATCATACTTAATCTTCATTTCGCCACCTACTAAGTTTGTTATTCGAATTTTATATAACGTTTATGGGTAATACTATGTATTGAAGCGTTACGTGGATGGAAGCTCTTTAAAAATTTTTTTTTTTTTATTAAAACATTTTCAGTTTGTTACTATTTAATCAATAAAAACACAAAATGCAGTCGACCCACTCATCTCTTGGTGAATATTGGACTTGTTTAAGTGCACAAGTTTGGCAGAGCTAAAGTAACGAGCTTTGCTAGATTTGTACACATAAACATAAAGAATTTTTTGCTGTTCCGGTTATCAAAGTGGTATGCGGTTCGCAAAGAATCGGCGAAGGCAAAAATTACTTTCAATTTTTCAAGCAGATAGCACTTGACATCCAAAAGTCAATTACTGAGATTTCCTTTTTTTTTGGCTTTTTTATCACAATACAATTGAATATAATTAAAATTTGGAAAAAAATAATAACCCAAATAAACTTCGGTGACATTTATTTCTAACAAAAATCAGCTATCACTTGACAGGAATAATTTTTCCCTGTTACATATACCGCGATATCTGCATTACAATTTGACATTAGTCATTTGAAAAATTGAACTGCATTATCGGCGCCACTGTCAGTTTTACGAAAAATATCATTGATGTGTTGAATTTTTTTGATTTTTCTCGTAATTATCACCTTAAAAACTATATCTGTTCCAAATTTTAAAGCTCTAGCTCTATTGGAAATACCCTAGATTTATGATGATCTATCAGTCAGTCAGTAAGTGCCCAAAACTGGGATTTTTTGGCACTCATATCTTGGAAAGTATTCCACCTAGACGTATGAAATTTGGAATACTACTTCTTTTTGGTAACCTTAACCCCCCTGAAAAATTCGGTCTTGTAACGCAACTAGGCTGGAAGATAGAGGGGTTCGAAAAGGGATTGAAATGATTCATGTAAATATTGCACAGTTTCGCGCGGTCGGTTTTGCAAGAACTTGGCCTGGCGCGTTCTGTGCACTTAGATAATCGCACTGTCTAGCACTGAAATTGCAATTAAATTTTCTGCAATAAACAAATTAGCAGTCATTTGACAGTTCACCAAAGAAAATCTATAACGGCAATTCAGACCGCTGGCATTCTCGACATTATAGAACGTTAATTTTACGTCATTTCACGAACTGTCACTGCCTCAGAGCGAAAGAGAGGGAACAAAAATTGCACCCTCCGCTTCTATAGAAAACCATGTACGTGAGCGGTCCATTATATTATACGTCAATGGTCCGTGCACATTCGTCTGCACGATATTCGAATTATTGCCCTACAGACATGCCAATTTATCGTGGGGATCGTTGCTTTAATAAATTATGTCGTCTGTAGCAGGCTTGTGATGTTTATACATATTTCAAAAAAATTTGTTTATGCATATCATGCAATTGTCATATATTTTCACATTCGAGCAAAAAGCAATTCTTACTAGTGAAATGGGCTCCGACGCTCCTACGCTTCTGCACTCTGTCATGCAAACTCAGTGCGAATTTAGTCCCAAATTCAGGAAGTTTTTTACTTGAGACTACAAATTAGGAGAAATAAGTAGTTTATGAAAACATCTCTCAAACAAAATTTGGTTGTTACAAGACAATAAACGTTTTAGCAAAGCAAATATCGCTAGTCCCGTAAGCTGATTGCTACTCAAAATTGAAATCAGTTTTTAACGAAACATTTGCTAAATCATTATGGCTTCAAATCCGCAAGCAAACAAGCAAAACTATATGTTAACACATTACCGTCCGGGCTGTTTGTGCGAACGCTTTTGCGTGTAGCTGGAATATTTTAAGATTTTCTACTCTGTTGCATCAATTCACAAACATTTAATAACTTTATCAAATAGTTTCTACAGTTAAATTATAATATATTAGTCCGGGAGGTAGCGTTGCATTTTTGCGGGTGATTTTATACCGAATAAATTTCATTTGTAGAGGTTGATTAATGGTCAATAACCACCAAAGTTGCCACACCCGCGGTGAAGCGAAAGATGAGAGCAAGTGAAAGTTGTAAAAAAAATTATGCTACAAGTAATTTCATATCGTGCCACAATTTATAGGATGATTATTGAGATCATTGTCAATAAAAATAAAAATAGTCAGCTGTGTAGATGAGGGTGGATTATGTCAGTCACGTATAATAACTATGTATGTATGTATGTACATTAAAAATGTTCAAATATAAATTTATTTCATACTTTTTCCCATTGATTTCTTTGGTTTCATTGAATTAGAAATGTCCTTTAGTAGCTTCCATATATAAATACAGTGAAGAGCAAAACTGATCACATGTTCTAACATTTTGAATTTTATCGACTGCTGTACATGAAAGAAAGCTTTAATTTCAACTATCTTAAATTCAGTGAATTACTTATGTGAAGTATAATTATTAGTTGAAAAGTACTCTCAAAAATTCTTCACAGCATTTTCGTTCACTTAAATTGTTCACAAGTAACTCATGTGATCAGTTTTGCACTCTGGTGTGAAAAAAGGGATAGCTGTATGAGTTACCGTTATGTTCGAACAATGGTCCACTTTTCACGTACTACTAGCTAAGTACATTTTAAATCAGTATTCGTCTGACTGCCTCGCTGGACAATATTTTAAAATACGTGAATTAAGCCAAGAAAAAAAAATCTCAAATTTTATTTCTTTTGGAAAGTGGCTTTTCAATACGCGAAATCGCCAAAAAGTGCGAAGTGAGTCAATCAATGGTTGTAAAAGTTAGAAAATCCAGTAGTATAACTGCAAGTGGTTTGAAAGATGGAAGACCGCGCAAAATAAGTGAAAGAGCGAGTAGAGAAATGGCCCGCATGCTGACTTCAGGAAGTGTAAAAACACCGAAAAAAGCAATCCTTGCCATCGGAAACGACGCTAGTGTGTGGACTGTACGTCGAGCTCTCCACAGAATAGGTCTGAAGGCTATAGAGCGCAAAAAGAAACCTGCTTTCAGCTAAAACATTTTAGCTAGAAAAGAGTTTGCCCGGAGATACAGCGACTGGACTCTAGCTGACTGGAAACAAGTATATTTATGTTAAAAACGGAAAAATTTTTATTAGTAGGTTATATGGTCCGATAGGACCAAAATAAATAGGTTCGACGATGAAACACGGGGGTGGATCTATTCTGATTTGGGGGTGTATTACCCAGAATGGTGTCGGTCCCGTCTGTAGAATTGAGGGTACAATGAAGAAGGAGGACTACCTGAATATTTTACAGACCAAGCTACCTCAGGCAATAAGAAAAAGTGGGATACCTGAGGAGGAAGTAATATTCCAACATGATGGGGACCCCAAAAATACGGTCAAAATAGTGAAAGAATGGCTGGAAACCCAAACATTTTCTATGTTGACGTGGCCGGCACAAAGTCCAGATATAAGCCCTATTGAAAATTTGTGGGCTTATGTAAAAAGGAAATTGGCAGGATATGCAGAACCACCACTATCTTCTCCTTAAGTTTGTCGTGGTACTTGCGGGAAATCTTGTTATCCCTTCACTGAGAAAAAGTTACCGCATGAAAAACATAGCCACTCTCTATACAGTCTTTACTCATTGCCTTTTAATTTTACATGGAAAATAAGAACCTTTTTATGTTAAAGCGCAACAATTACGAAACAGTACCTAACTATTGATGCAATGTTCTGTCAACAACATTTTGAACAAGACTTATTGTAATTATTACTTGCATCATTAAAATAAATATGTACCTAAATAAAATAAAAAATAAGTTGGACAAAAACCGCATCACATAGCTGATGATGTAAGTACCTTGTAGGTTTTTGGTATGGCAGTGTTACAAGTATCAAATCACAGCATATTGGAAACCAACTGCGAATAAATACAAAATTAGGGAATAATCTGGGGCTTCGCTTAAATTTACATATAAAAATTTTAATCTGAGGTCCATAATATCATTTGTTATGTTGCCTTACACGTTATCGTTTAAATTAACAGCTATTGTTTGATTTCATCTTTTTAAAAATATTTATAAAAATTTTTTTATAAAGTCTAAACTTTCTGAGTATTATAGGCCTAAAATGAAATGCGTGTAAACTTGTCTTCTCTGAATTTAAATTAAATAAAGTGTTCTGTCGTCTTACTGTTCAGCTTATTTACATTACCACACATTTTCGCTGCCTTCTTTTCTGAGGTTCGGGTCTCAGCACAGCTCTAACAGCCTCATCAAATACCTGCAATTATTTTACGACTAAGTAATGCAAAATACGAGCATTAAAATAAAAACTCACCTGTTTTAGGCCTCTTTGCGTTAGCGCTGAACATTCCATATATTTTACAGCTCTAATTTTGTTCGCTAATTTCTGTCCTTGTTCACGCTTCAGCGGAGATAAACCTTGTTCGGCCAGAGCGCTTAACGTCTCCCGATCATCTCTTAAATCAATTTTTGTTCCTAAACACCGAAATACACAAAAATCGAATTATGTGTATCAGAAACAATTTCAAAGGCATACCAACTAAAATTATCGGTGCATCAGGACAGTGGTGCTTGATTTCTGGATACCACTTCGATGTGACATTTTCAAAGGAAGACGGGCTTGCAACACTAAAACAAATAAGAAAAACATCGGTCTGTGGATAAGATAGAGGCCTTAAGCGGTCATAGTCTTCTTGACCAGCTGTATCCCAAAGTCCTAATGAGACCTGTATTCCATCAACAGCCATTGGAGCGGAGTAATTATCAAAACTGTGAACGATAAAGAATTCGGTTACAAATTCTTTTAAATTGATATGTTTTTTCATCTTACACTGTTGGAACATATTCTCCAGGAAAACTGTCTGTAGTATACGATATTAGCATACAAGTTTTTCCTACAGTACCGTCTCCTACAACTACACATTTGATAGGCCGACCAGAAGACATCTGAAAAAATAGGTTATAAACATTTGTAACGCTCTCAATTTCTCCTTATAGACTTTATTAATACTGCACAATATGCAAAGGCACACAACTGTACACTAGTTCTCGAATTCTAAATTCTTATAATTTACCAAAAGTATAAAACGGTGTCACATACAGTCTTTGGAGAATTCTCTACTATATACAGTATATACACATACTCAACTTAATGTCCCACCACCATTTTCAAAAAAGAACCTTCTTCCAATCATCAAATGTCCAATGTTGTCGAGCCAAGGGTAACATGTTTTTTGCATGACTCTTTGTAAGGAATGGTTTTTTTTTTCGTAAATGTTTTCCTGTTTTACTTGCACAATTTTCTTCCTTCTGTCAGACGAAAATTCTGTCCAACTTATTCCAAACAGAAGATTAATGCCCGTTCTCCAATGCAGAGACCAACCGCCCAAGAACGAACCAATAAAATTGCTGAATTGGCTGAATCCCGTGTAAAGTACAAGTCCTTGCCTGCCGGCTGTCAAAACATCCTCGGACAAATGTTTGATCTGGAAGAGTTTTTACCAATTTTTGAGCGGAAAAACTGCTCAATTTTACTTTTAGTGCTGGACTGGAATTACCGCACACATTTTTACAAGTGCGTTGTGTTATAATTAGTGCAATGATGTTTTGACAACCGGTGGAACGGCGTTGTCGCTGTCACTAATCTCAGGAACAATATGAGGCTGGTAAAACCAGTGTGGGGCGACATGTCATGGAAAGGATAAACTAATTTGGAATTACTCACAGAATCTGTAAATCAATAAGTATAGTACATACATTATGTGAACGTACTAAACAACAAACTTTTTCATTTATGGAATGGAATATGATCTTCAAGGAAGCTTTACTTCAAATTAGTTTAATAATCACAACACGACTGTTTTACCAAGGCCAACTTGCAATCCAGGGACCGAATTCCGCAACTGAGTTTTTTACAGGGCGCACCAGCAGAAAAACTCACGGAGACAGCAGTTTGGATTTGCACTCTAAAACTGATTCCGCAAGCACGTGTATTGTTGCTGCCGAGCAGCTGAATGTGCGCTGAACTTAATTTCAAAGCTGTCAGTAAATTTTGACTGTCAATTTGTGCAGTGAGTAATTTCTTCACCGTTAAGGTATCTTCGTTGTCTGATCTATAATAGATCAGAAAGGATCAAGAGATCCGCGTTCAATGGAAACGGCCAGTGCTCGTTTCTGATCTAAATTGATCTGCTTCGTGTTCGCTGAGCCTGATTATTGTCAATTTTTTCTGATCCACAAATTTTTATAGATCAACTTAGGGAACAAGTGTAGAATAGGGGAAACGCTCGAATTTCAATGAAATTTAGCAGGTGTCTCCCGTTTGCCTTAAAATGAAATAATTTCAAACTTTTTTTTCTCGAAACAACTGACACTTGACTGATTGATTTGAGATTTCTGATCATTGTTAATCAAATCTGACCTGACAATTATTTGACAGCTAAAAGTTGATTTACTTGGATCTAATGTATCGATATCAGAGCTCAACGAACAGACCTTTAGTTAATCGGTATGCTCAAAATGAGCATTCATGAAAAAATTAACGAGTTTTACAAGTTGGGGTTTTTGGCCAGAAAAACATATTAAGCTTCTGAGCTTTTTTTTTTTTTTGCGTCAAAATAAAATAGGTTAAAAATAACAGTTTAGATACGCTGGTTTAAAAAAACAACCTAATTTTGAACATCTTAACAAAGGTTGTGATGCCGCACAATATTTTATTCCACTTTGACAATTTCTTACAGCTTTTGTAGTTTAAAAATTGAAAATACTACTCATTTTCGGCATCTATGTCTTCCCATTTTTTTTTCGTTTCAAAAACAATTAAACATACAGGGTGCGCAGTCAAAATCCGGATAAATTGAACATTTTTTTGACACTATATTTGTTATTGTAAAAAATAAAATTTATACAAAATTTTTTTATCACACAATGTGTAGGATCATAAAGAATAGATTTATTCTATATATCCCCCACTTGCTTGAACGACCGCCTCCAATCTCGGTCTGAAGCGATTGCAGGCACGGTGTAAGGCATCACGGTCATTTCGGCGAATGCTGCTTCAATAGCGGCTCGGCGAGATGCTACGTTCGAGTGTCTGGATTTGTTTGACACTCTTTCAATCACGCTCCATACGTAGTAGTCCAATGGATTTAAATCTGGGCTGTTGGGCGGCCAGAATTCCTTCGACCAAAACATGTCGACATTGTCCGACAACCAGTTTTGCACCAAGTGACTCGTGTGGGCGGGCGCACCATCTTGCTGGAAAACATACGGCCTTCCAGATGCTATGTTATCCATCCACGGCTTCACAACGTTAGTTAGAACACGCACATAAACCTCTTTTGTCACATTTTCCCCTACTTTTTACTCACGGATTTCAAAACGGCGGGCCCAAGATGGCGGCCAAAAATTGTAAATTTTAAGAGATTGCCATGAAAATTGGTATTTGGGATTTTTCGGAGGTCTTGATTGCGAATCTCCGTTCGAAATTTGGAAATTCAAGATGGCGGAACCATTATGGCGACCAAACATTTTTGAACTTCAATAAATTCAATTGAAAATTAGTACTACGGGTATTTCGAGGCTACTAATTTCGAATTTAATATCAGAATTTGGAAATTCAAAATGGCCGACCAATATGTGTGTTTGTTTTTTGCTTAATCACGCTTTAACGCTTGGTCTGATCATTTTAATTTTTTGAGCGAAGACTCTACAAATTTCGGCTTAACATATAGGCTACTTTTTATTCACGGGTTTCAAAATCGCGGCCAAAGATTGTAAATTTCAAGGGATTGCCGTGAAAATTGTTATTTAGGGGTTTTTGGAGGTCCTGATTGCGAATCTATGCTCGAAATTTAGAAATTCAAGAAGGCGGATCCAATATGGCGACCAAAAATGTTCGAACTTGAACGAATTTAATTGAAAATTAGTATTGTGGGAATTTTGAGGCCACTAATTTCGAATCTGCTATCAAAATTTTGAAATTTTGGTATTCTACGAATTTAAGTCAGGTAGCGATGAAATAGTAAAAAAAAAAATTATATCTTTATTTATTTATTTAACACCTAAGAATGAAAACATATAAATACACAATAGATTATTAGCCCTTCTGATATAGACGGTGGTAGCAAAATGAGTTTTGTACGGTACTATACCACATTTACAGATTTTAGTAATACTTCTAAACTTCCTCATCTGGCTGTAGTACCAACATTTCAGAAGTATTTAACTAATTGGTATTTTTAATACACCGGGTGAAACCGAGTTACTCAGCTAGTTTTCTATAACCTTAAAAACACGATTAATGTTTCAATGATAGCTCCAACTGTCTGAAATTTACATTCCAAATTTTACAAATAAAATTACTACGCATACATGTAGGATCGAATCTAGATTGAATCCGGATTAAAACCCATGTATACGCAGATTGGATTGAAATCAGATCGATTAGATCCAATCTCGATTATCTCGCTGGATTAAATCGAAATAATAGCTACAAATGCGGATTAAGTAATCGATTTGATAATTGGCGCTAAGCATGTTGTTACAGTATTATTTCTTTGTCGGTATTTTATTTTGCTTGCAAAAGCATTTTATTTAAACAAAGAAATGTCGACAAAAAACGATTTGCACAATCTGCAAAATTGTTTTTTTATTTTGTTACTAATAGCACTTTACTGTGAAATATTTGAACTCAGTTTTCTTTTTTATACTAATTGTTTTTCCAAATTTTTCTTACTTACTGGGTAGCTGTCGGTAAAAAATAAATAAGTAAGTAATCAAATAAGACATGAAACCACTTTTTCCACCTTTAAATATTCGTCCCTGAAGAGGTTAATTAATCAATTGAACTGAAATGACGAGTCCAGCTCGTCATGAACTTTCTTGAGCAAACTGACAATGACGAGCTATATAGGTATAACAATAAACATTCATATAAATGTGTGAAGCAAATATTATTTTTTAATAATAACAAATTTTTTGAGCAACAAACCCGTAAGTTTCTATATCAATCCCTCGTCTTAAAACTAAGAAAATTAAATTGTCTGCCTGAGCAGTGCTGACTGAAAATAAATTGCAGTTCAAGTGGTTAATGAAAAAATATTGAAATAATTCACGATATATTTTTTTTTCAAAGTCAAAGTCTGTATTCGTAGGATACTGCTTTTAGAGTCTGTAGTGTTAACAAATAGAATCTAGATTGACAACTTTTGTCAACTCTGCTACCTTTTGGAAGAGTCAGATGTTTAGTATATAACTAACCTTTCTATTGTCCATCTGGATTTAGCGATTACAGATGTTTTGTCCCTAGAATTACTCTATTTGTAATTATTTGAGAGAAGGGACCCTATTAATTTTTAAAATTTTTATATGAAAATATCAATACTTGCACAGGCTACTAATGGATTAAAAGAAGACACAATTTAAAATCGCTGACCCTTTCTTCAAATACATATATATCTGCATTTTTAGTAGATATAAATGTCGAAATATAAAATATGATTAGTTGAGCATTGCAATAATTTTAAAAAAGTTTCCAATATATGCGTAGAATGTACATAATACATGTATAGTAAAGGAGCAATTTATACAAACCGTAAAACGCTGCAAATATGTGGACTGTACAAACTGAATAGAAAACTCAATTCGAGGCGCTGTAAAATGCTGCGCAAATCACTCAGCCTTATACACTTTTTAATAGGGAGGTAATTGAATTTTAAGCATCCGATAAGGATTTTGATTTGGCCCCGAATAAGACAGCTCGCCAGCCCGAACATCCCGAAAATTTATGGATTTTCCTGTCCACGAGTAGCTCACGCCCAAAGAGTTGCAAGCGCCTTTTGGAAGGGACCAATAGGCCAGAATGTGACCATAATTTGGTGAAAATAGGCCTGTAAAAATAATACTCGAGCAAGAAAGGCGTGCGACCGGAACGCAATGACAACGCCTGTTTCTAAACAAAGCCAGGAAGGTACGTTTTTCTCACCTTTTAGGGTCGATTCTCACGCAGCGATTGTAGTCCTTGTTCAAGTTCAGTTTTCGAGGAAGATTACTCCGGGTTTCTGTAATCATTCACCGACTTTTCGCAACGATTATGGAAAAATATGTAAAGCACGTCCCGAAACACCACTGCATGTATCGCACAATGTCAGTTTTTTGGGAATGCCATAGTCAAAGAAAGAATTTCTAGTTCGATTGGCAATTAGAAACCAGCATTAATGGTCTAAATGGTTGTGGACTTTGATGGTTGGTTTTCAAATAATTATTTGTGTATGGACTTGTTTTCCTTATATTACTGCGTATTATAAACAACTAAATGTTACCTTTATGCCTAGATATTTTTAAGACCGCAACTGAAAATTTATGTAACCTGGTTTTTAACGGTTTGTACGACAAATCGACGTCGACAAACTGAGCGGATCGGGATCTATTCATAACTGCCATATTCGAAAACTCATTCCGTAACGATTGGGTTGATTGCTCATTGTTCCGAAAATCGAGAGAATTAGTTCCATTCTGTCTAGAAACTCTAGGTTCTGATTCCGGAACCTGGTTCCAATCGTTCCTCTTTTGTCTGGGGTTGAAACACTGGCACATATAAATGGATCACTCGTCCCATACAAAAAGCCTTTTTCAAAATGGATGGGTACGTTTTTACGCTTCTAGTGATTATTTATTTCAGTGAGATTAACTTATAAATATATGTACGCTAATTTGCGAAATAAAGTGTTCAGTAGTGGGTTGCCTGAACAATACGAAACTGCGTAGGAAATCGTTTTTTAGGCGAGTTTAGGAAAGTTCAGATATAGGGTGCACATATTTATCTATTTCTTTCGAATTAGCCGAGATAGCCGCCTCCAAAAAGGCGGCAAATTTAAAAATTGTATTTATGTATTTTTAATTGTATACTGCACATTTATGTAAATCTAATTTCCCTAAAAGTAGCATCATATCAAATAATTTCGCAGTGAGAAGTTTCTGGAATAACACATATTTCATTGAAAAATTGTTGTGGTCAGGAAAAAATCTTACCTATAGACTTTCGTTTCATTTTGCCGGCGCCTATGGGCATATGAGCTCGGGCGAGCGTCTGATTCAGACAAAAATTCAGGGCGGCCCTGGCGAGCACCGCAAGGAAATACCGTTCCCGTTCCATAATATCTAGGCCACAGGGTGGTTGGGGCATAGGCCAGGGGGATTCATCCTCCATCAGAACCCTCCCCCCCTGAAAGCCATTCACGGGCAGTTACAGGGAGTTATCCCGCACTGTCCTTTTTCCTCCCCTTGCGATTTGTTTCGTTCCGTCGCGGGAGAATTTCAGTTTGTTATTGGTGGGCCGTTCCAGCGGCTGGTTTTTTTGGCAAACCTCTCCACACTACCGCAAAAGCTAGCCTGCCAGCTCCCGCAGCCGCATACCGCTGGACAAGGGGCTTTAGCCGGGCTTCCTTGAGGACTCTCACCTTACATAACAAAATTCTCAACAAAACAATATGCTCACTTCTGGAAATGCGGTTTACATTGCTAAATAACTGTTTTAAGAACTCAAAAGTCATAATTAGATCACTTTTGTGCTTCTGATATAATCCCCACTTAATTTTAGTTACAGTAAAGGGACATAAATGCAATTAAAATCTGAATTAATTCGACGCACTACGCCACGTAGGTTTTTTGTAGTTTTTGTGCCATTTTCGTCGGTAAATCAGGCACAAAATAAAAAGAATTTGCAAGGTGAGATACTAAAAGACTAATTTTCACCATTTAATAACAAAATTTCTGCCGAAAACTTAGAAATTGTGTAAAATTCAATTGTGTCTCAAAATGGGGTAATTTCATCTTTGCATTATTTTTAACACGTTAAGCACCACGCCGGTTTCACGTACCGTTCCGTTCACGCCATAGTTAGCCGTCAGGCGGGCCCTGCAGGCGTGGCGCTTAACGTGTTAAGGGACTTAAGATACAAAATAAATTATTTAATAATTTGCGGCGTAATTACTTCATGGGTTTGTCATTAAAACTGATTAATACTCCAAAAATACATTTGAGAATAATTCAAAACCACTGCTCAAAATCCGTTAATGGTGTGAGCAAGATTAAACGAAATGTGCAGGATTTCGATATAGGCATTTTGAATGGGACAAGTAGTCCATTTCTATATGTCAGTGGTTCCGAGTATAATAGTTCCTCGTTCTGATTCCGGAATTAGTTTCCGAATACGGCAACCATCTTCGAGGTCAAATCTTCTCGAAATTTGAACTTAAAAAGGAGGTTATGTGCCAAAAAGTGGTAAATAAATTAGTTTCGGTAATTTTAGATCCACTTTAGATTTGAAACATGAAAGAAATTAATAAATTAAAAAAATTTTGTGTTAAGCCTGTTACGCAGTTCGCACGGAATTCCGTGTCCCTTATAAGCAACATGTAAAAAAAGTCAACGAAATTTCGTGCATAAATTTTGCGTATGCTCTTTAGTTTTTTGATACACAGTTCGCACGGAAAACTAGACAGTAAATTAGTACAGCCGTTAGAACATGAGCATAAGGAAATGCTGAATTGGCTGAATCCCGCGTAAACTACAAGTCCTTGCCTGTAATTGTGCCTGTGGCTTTCAAAGCATCCTCGGGCAAATGTTTTTAGAGTTTTTACCACTTTTTGAGCGAAAAAATTGCACAATTTTACTTTTAGTGCTGAGCTGGAATTACCGCACACATTTTTACAAGTGCTTTATGTTACAATTAGTGCAATATGATGTTTTGACAACCGGTGAGACATCTGTGACGCTGTCACTTATTTTAGTACAAATGGTTGCTGAATGGGTGACCCCATATTCATTCAAATATTAGAATAAATTGTTATTAACTTGTGGTATCTGCGGGATCTAGGTGAGGGCGAGATAATTAAATTTCGGCTAAAATTTGATCTCATTTTTTTTGAAGTGAGTTTTGTACTGGACTAGCAGTCCTGTTCTTATATGTCAGTTGATGCAATAAATTCCCGGGTGCGCTTGGACAAGGACGGCGTTAAAAATAAAATAAAAGAAGAGTTTATGCATTTAAATTATGAGAGTAATTCATTATTTGGTTTAAATTTTCCCAACATTTTGAATAAAATGAAAGAAAGGTAAAAGTATTAAGACAGTTCATTATTTATAAAATTCACATTGCAATTCAGTGGAGCCCCGCTTAAAATTGCCTTCATCTTGGTGCCTGCACTGATGTTTTCTATACTAAAGTATGAGAACTGACACGTCAAAGATTTGAGTACGCTTGACAAGTCTTATCTACAGACATTTATAAAGATGGACAGCTCAATCTCCTGTCTCAATTTGACAACCTACTGCCTCAGAGGGACGAAATAAGATATATATAAGAATTTATACAGCGCTGTCTATTTTTATTGCATTGCTTACTATGTAGATAGACCGATTCCGCAGATTTTTTGAATGCGGAAATGCTGAATGCTAACAAAAATATTTTAATTTATTGATAAATTTTTAGTTATGAAACGATGTACTACATTTTATTAATAAATGTAAAAGATTTATTGTGTTTAATTAAAGAATTTTGAAATAAAAACTCTCTAGCAAAATTTTAAATCTATATAGGTATTATATTATTCATTTCCTTATTATTGTAATTTGTATGAACTAAATTCGTTTATGAAAAAAGTTAATTTCAGCGAATTGTCGTAGGATTTCCTAAGTTTTTCGTATTTTTAGGTAATGGCTGAATGTCCGACGTTTTATTTAGATAATTTTAAATTTGCTAAGGAATATCACTCAAATAAATCAAACTAACAGTTCCATGTTCTGCATTCCCGAAAAGAGCTTACAAAACACCTTTTGAATTGAATTTCCATAATAAAATTCTTAAGATTGTCCCAAATTCATTTCAGTTACATTTAATTCCAATTAATTTTTCCACAAAAAATCTACAAAATATTTCGATTGGACTTTTCTATCGAATTATTTAAACTAGGTACTTTGAAAGAAAAAAGAAATTGAAATCAAAGTTTACTGAAATTAATTAGAGAATCTTAAGTATTTTATTAAAACAATTCAAGTCAAAAGGAGTTTTTTAAGCTCTTTTCGATTTCATTTCACTCGGAATGCAGAACATGGGCGAAAATCAGCTCTCGAATTCATTCATTCATCATTAGCGACAACTCTTGATCATCTTCGTTTGAGAAGAAAGATTAGTCCAAAAAATCGAATACCTAAGGAATAGTTTGCTTTATAATATTTTCTTTAATTATATGTAAATTTGTTGTTTACATATTACATTTGGACAGCTATAAGATAAACTTACTTTTACCCACCCTTGTTCTACCAATATCCGGGACATTAACCTCCCCAAAATTGTACGCATAGCGCCTCTAGTTTCCAGTAGAACAACTAAGTGAAGTGAACACGAGTTTTGTCCCGTTTAGCTTAGAATACCAGCAGAACAACAAATGGATGGGTTATTCCGGAAAAGAGCATAACAAATCATTAGCATACGTCTTATCATACCTCCTTACGTTCATAATCTAAGGTGCACCCGCTATTAGTCAATAGGTGGCTTTTTAACAATTGGAGACTTTTCCGTGTACGCTGAGCGGAGTTAAATTGTAAAATTTGGCAGCTGGAAGGAAAAACGGCAGATATACTTTGAGAAATAGAAAATGTGAATGCAAGTTGCATAAATCACTCACTCACTCAACTGTTTCCTTGTCTCCACGTTATTCGACACAAAATTGTTCTGTATAGAGATAAAGCACAAAATTGCAACACGGAATTCTGTGCGAACTCCATACTAAGCTTAAGGGGGCAATCGCTTTCAGAAATGAACAAAAATCTATTTTTTTTTTTTTTATACATATAAGTGTTCCTTAACGTTATAGAAATCATCTCCCAAAACCGTTTTGAAAAATTAGGATGGCTGATTGGTGGTAATAAACCCAAATAAATTATCTATACACGGTTTTACAAGTAAAAATTATTGTAAAAAAAACTTTAAACGCGATTTTCTCGAAACTACTTTTTTTTAACTGGTACTCACCATATCTCAAGTTCTACTCAATGGAATTAAAAAAAATCAAAGAGCATATGATTCGTTGACATAAATACTAGGTCCTAAACCTATAAAAATGCATAAAAATGCCCCTTGTTTTTTTTTATAGAGATAGTTTTCCGCAAAAACATGGCCGATTTTTTATGTTTTTCGAAAAACAGTGATAAAACAATTTAAAAAAATTAAAAACTTAATTTTTTTAGGGATAGCACCTAGGAAAAAGCTTAAAGAACAGAACCCATTTTGAATTTCTCATTTATCTTTTCCCGGAAGTCCAAAGTGATGCGTACCAGCTAAAATGAGACTTTTGCAAGACACCCTCTGCCGCCGCCAAAACTTACTAAAAATTAAAAAAAAAAATATTGTTGTATTCTTCAATATTCAAAGAATAGTGCCCAAAACGAATTTTTTAAATAAATATAATAGTTTATTCAAAAAAAAATCTTGAAAATGTGCTTTTTTTCTCAGTTATGAAAGCGATTGCCCCCTTAAAGCAAATTGATTCACATTGTTGTTAAAGAAAAAACACTTGTCTTATTGTTTCACAAATTTATTACAAAAACTACAGCTACAGTGCTACAGTCAACTTTTCGTCCGATTTGGACATCATGTGGGCCCGTATCATAGAATACGATGCGAAAGTGATAAGTATATAACTTCGAATATCGTATAAATGCAATCCTGCAATCTGAATTCGAATCTGTTTCACTCGTTTCCTATCGAGAATTTATTCGATGACAATTACTCGAACGGATTAGTTGCTTTGCGAGTTGAGTTGATATTGTTTTTATCCACTTGGCGCATATTTTCGTGAACACAAGGTGGAGGACATGGTTAACTACATATGTATGTAAATCTCACGACACTGTCTTGGCCGGTACCTCTTTGAATTCCCCCTTCGCAAAGAACCGAAAAGCCGTCGAAAGTTTCAAATGGTTGGGAACGGAAACGAGTTAGATGCTGGCCATCCAACTCTAAGTATTCCAATAGGTATTTAAAAATATGTTTCGATAGACAGAATAATTTTATGAAATTAATAAAAAAAAAAAACATTAAAACTCCAAATTATTTTTCATTTACGTCCTTTCGAGAAGTTCAATCAAATTTGCTTCATCACGAATTTTCTTTCTCACTAACATATTTAATTCCGACTCTCTTTCATCGTCACCATCTGAAGAAAAATATATAATAAATCCATAGAAATTATTTTTTCCAAATTTCAAAAAACATCGAACTACAAAAATGCCAAATTTCATTTGAGTTGCATCATTCCAGTTTTTCCAGTTTTTGTCGATTTCCATGAAATTTGTTGAACTTTTTGTTCGATGCGATTTTATTGCCATCGTATGATCGCTTAAAAATTTCGCATCGTAACTGAGATTTGTATCGACTTGAAATTCGTATCGCATTCTATTATACGGGGCCCGGCCTAATACAGGGTGCTTCTTATAGCGTATGCCAAAATGAGTGGGATGAAAGACCTGATCTAGCCAAACAAAAATTGTATGGCAGGGAGGAGGACCATGTCAACCCTTTGGGGGTTACAAGGTGAATCGTAAATTCAAATTTTCCATGGTATGCACATCACTATTATAATTTTATCTTTTGATCTACTCAACACAACACAGCGATATCCAAATTCACACTGGAAAAAGCAATTGTTTTCCTAAAACTTACCTTTTCCCCGAATTTTCTCCGAAATTCATGTAATTACTGCACCTATATGAGCCGTTTATTTTGAAGGTGGTGCAAGTCCAAATTGTCATAAGGTCGATTTTTCTATATTCTTTTAAGGTAAATTCGACCTTATGACAGTTTAGACTTGCACCACTTTCAAAATAAACGGCTCATATATTATATTTTTCTCGAATTGCCCATCTTATTACCTTTCCAAAAAGATACAACATCTCCAGGTAAAATAGAGGTAGAGAAATCTGTTCCTTAGAAAACCCTGACTGGTATCTTATTGTTTTATTGTCCTGTAATTTTAATAATGTCTTCAAAACATATCGGAAATGTTTGTTTAGCGTACACAAATAATTAATTTTAATTATTGCTCCAGAGAAGTCATATAAGGGTAAATGCAATTTATGTTATTGCCATAATTAGCTTGTCCTAGCCAGCCATACTTAGGTCTCCCTGACGCTGTGTTACTAATACCTCATGGAAATTTTCCTATAAAAGAGGGTCAGTCAGAAAGAACAGCGATCATAATTGAAAAACTAATCGATAACTACGGGTATTCTTGGTGAAATAAAAAATGGCCGAATTCATTTTTTAGGAATACACCGATATATGTAGTTTACATTTACGATGTGGTCAATGCAAACAAAAGAAAGGCTCTCCGGGAATACCAAAGGAGATATCCTAGTCGACGTGTATCCCCAAGAGGGATATTTTCACGAACTTTCCGGAGGTTAAGAGAAACCGGAAATGTAACTTCAAATTGCAGGGAATCGCGATCTGGAACGTCGGAAGATTCTGCCGACCTCAAACAGCAATTAATCACCATCGTCAAGCAATACCCTGAAACGAGCACTAAACAAGTCGCAAGACGATTAAGAATGTCTTTATTTACAGTTTGGAGGGTTATTCATCGAGAGATATTACATCCATACCATCATATGTATGCCAGTACAAAGACTTTTGGAAGGAGATTCCGAGTGAAGATTGAAGTTTTGCACTTGACTTCTGGTATTCTGGTAACATTGTGAAAACAATTTCATGAGCGCTGGATAGGACGAGGTAGAGCTATTCCTTGGCCTGCTAGATTGAAAATTAGACAATTCAAATGTTTCCTTTTTTATTTAAAACACTCAAAACCTTGCAAACATTGGCAATCTCTGCGTACTTCTTTTTATAAAAGTATTTATAATTTCATTTACATTCAATTTCTCGAAAAAATCAACAATTCTATTTAAGATTGTCAGATCATCTAGTCTGTCTTGAAGCATTGTACATCTTAGATAAGTTTTAACCCATTCGCTGCTGAGAGCATATTCAGCTAAATATTTAGCTACTGCCAACGACGAGTATATTCGTGATTGGCAGAGAATGGGTTAAGACACCTAAGAGCTGAAAACGACCTTTCATGAAGAGCCAGGGTTTCGTAATCAAAATTCTTATAAACTTAGGATATTCATACAATATGTCTCTCAAAACGTTATTTTTTGTAAGTGTGATACTTTTAGTCGTTTGATTGATATTTTATGAAAAAATCCTGAGTTGCGTGGAGATGGCCTGTGAGGAAGGTATGGAATTCCATACCATAAATAATTGTAGGTATCGAGTTTTCCATGCCCACCATATCGCTAATCACTGCTCCTGCTTGGTTAGAATTTAAAAGAGATTCCTCGATACTACTCACAAAGGACTTAGCCAGAAAAGGTGATAAAGCCGATCCCATAGTCAAGACATCTATCTGTGAGTAACATTCATTATTTAATTAAAAGTAATTTTGGTTAATACGAACGTTGACCGTACACCATTCTTAAGAAGTTTAAGTAAACCGTATAGAACCGATAAGGAGGGGTGGCTATTTTTACTAGCTATCATCTGCTCTTTATATAGAACTAGGTTTGCTTCATTAACACTACTACCTATTTCCTAGTCTATTATATTTTAATGTTGGATCTTCCCTAACTTCAACTAATTTCTTTTCACTGATAGAATTTTGCATTTAATCGAGATAACTATTTTTATCTAAAATGGTGACTACCAGCCCTTGTCAGCTTTGTCTAAAATTAAATTATTATTAACTAATGTTTCTTTAATATTGTTCACTACCTTCTTATCTAATTTAGTTCTATTTAGTTTGCCCTTAAAATGGTTAATAATTTCCATAAATTTAAATTTTCATTGGTTATCTTTTTGGTCATCCAAAGCGCTATTTAAGTGAGTAGACAGTTCCAGACGTAGATATGAGCCAATACTCAGTGATGGGGAATAGTTTAAGACTAGTTTCAACAGCTTCTTCTCTCTATCAGTGAATTTAACGGTAATCATGTACATACTCATGTTTAAAAATATCTTTTCGCTGAGCAAGGCCGGATGCCGGAATTGCCAAAAAGATCTCTAAAGCGATGTTAACGTAAGGGCAAAGTTCTTGAAGTTTCATAAGACAGTTGAAAAGTCCAAAGAATGTACGTAAAGGCTCTTTGTCTAATGTTTTAAAAAATCGAAAGAAATGTACACATTCATTAATAATTGTTTCCATGTATGGGAGCCCTATCACCTCAGAGCAACTAATGGGGGCGGGGCGGTTTGGACGGCCGGTTGCCATTACAATTATAAAATATTGTTAATATAATACCCCAATGTAAAATTTTCAGTATTCCTCGAGTATCCTAGCGTTTCTCAGTGTATTCCATCGATTTTCATAATATTCCAGATCGTCCAGCGTATTCCAGCGATACCTGAGACTTTCAGAAAAATATCGGAAATGGAGGAAAAAAAATGTAGTTACCGGACCAAACCTGGCGAAAAATTTTCGTTTTTATGTGTACCGTATACTGTACTGTAGTGGCAGACATTTCTATTGGTCGGTTTTTGACACTGGCATATAGAAATGGAGTACTCGTCCGTTAAGGAAATGCTGTAACGTGTAAAAGCCCTGTACGTGAGCGTAGTAAAAACGGAGGTGCCCATAGAAAGAGAAACTACCTTAATAAACGAGAGGGAAAGAGCGAAGTAGCATGTGCATTCGTTGACCTCGCACGGTTAAGGGTGCTCTTTTAACATACCGCGTTGAAAAAGAGTTTTTTTTTTTGGGGAAGGGGTTTGTGCATAAGGAAATTTGTTTTATCCCTGTCTCCACTGCTGCCTAATACAAAAATTGTCTACACTAACACTAGTCGAACTTTACTGCCGCGTTTCCTTGGGCTTTCTGTTTAAAGACTTGCCCCATACAAAATGGTGGTTTTCCTCACACCGTTAATGGGGTTTGAGCAGTCAGCTGTGGGTTTGACCTATTTATTGTCAAATACATTTTTCGAGTATTATTCAGTTTTAATGACATAAGTAATTACACCGAAAATTATTAAATAATTCGTTTCGTATCCTAAGTAGCCTAAAAGGAATGTAAACATGAAATTACCCAACTTTGCGATACAATTGAATTTAATACAATTTTTAAGTTTTCGGCTATTTGAATTAGTCTTTTAGTATCCTATATTGCACATTCTTCTTAATTTATGCCCGATGTATCGACGATTAACCGATGAAAATTCAAATTGGATTACATGAGATTCAAGATCTTTATCCCTGAAGCTGTAGACTGGATTGGCGAGGGTCCCAATCTAGATCCGAAAAGTTTTAATTGGTACACTGATGGCTCGAAATTGGAACATGGCACTGGTGCTGGTGTTTATGGACCCAATACTACGGTCTCGACTGCAATGGACAAGTACCCCAACGTCTTTCAGGCCGAAGTCCATGCCATCAAAACTTGTGCCCGCGGATCTCAGGCTGCCCACCAGCAGCCCACCATTATCTGGGCATCAAGTGGTTAGATATCATCTTCATAAAATTGGTCTATCAGTTGAGATAGAATATCGACTATGTCTAGAAGATGAGGAAACAACAGCTAACATCTTGTTTAACTGTCCGGCTCTTGCATGGATTAGAAGTAGGACTTTCGGGAAGGAGTTCTTAAGCTGGGCTGAGGTCCGTAATTCTTCTGTGGGTGGCCTTTTTTGGAAGTACTTTACACAGCCCAATGGAACGAAGATATGACCACTGCAATGCAACGAAAAGAAAATTTCTAGGCGATACATCAAAGCTATTCGATTTCCTTGGATTTTTATCGCAATTTCTTGTGAAATTAAAAATTTTAATCGAAGTACTGTGGATAAGGGGCACTGATTGGGATGAGAAAACCCATACAGATATTTTACAAATTTGCAATAAAACTAAGACCGAACTGAACTAATTGGAGCATACCAAAATTCCAAGGTGAATCCATACAACATCTGATAGGGTGGAAATGCATGGTTTAAGTGATAGGTCACTGCAAGAATATGCTGCTGCCTTATATGTGTATTCGTGTTAAAAATTCGAATGGCAACATAAATATAAGACTATTAACATTTGCCCGAGGATCTTTTGACAGCCGACAGGCATAACTACAAGCAAGGACTCCAAGGACTTGTACTTTAGACGGGATTCAGCCAATTCAACACTTTAGTAGGTTGGTTCGTGGTTGGTTGGCGCATTGGAGAACGGGCATCAATGTTCGAAACGCTGTGAAATAATACGTTCACAAATGCGCTACTTGCTTCAGGTTAAAAGCAGAGGAACAAAATCAATTGATGGGAAATCTACCACGAATGAGAGTGCAAATATCTCGACCTTTCGGCCATGTTGGAGTAGATTAGTGTGGTCCGATAGAAATTAAAAGCTCCAAATTTCGGAATGCAAAATTGCAAAAAGCCTACATCGCTATTTTTACGAAATGGGCCAGCGAAACTACAAACGCCGAAGTTGCAAATTTAGTCTTTTAGAGAAGACGGGCTACCCCATGTAAATGGGCTCTTGCGAGAGTGATAGAAACTCATCCTGGAGCTGATGTAAGTAAGGGTGGTGACATTCAAGACCGACGATTCTATTATATATATTTATACAAAAGAGCAATAACCGAATTATGCTTATTACCCCTTAATGACAACAACAATGAACCAAATAAAAGACCACCAGCAACATCATCGAGCAATCCCATAGCCTCCTAGATCCCCCTATAATATCATAATTTCCTCCGTCGCATTCAATAAAATCAAAACACAACAATATAACTGAGATGCACTTAATTTAATTTAGATTAGCACTACCAGATGTCAGGTAGCATAAGTCGTTTCAGTAGCCGTACGTTCGATTTCTATCCATCTAATGAGGTCTCATCGTCTCACCACTTCAGGGGATCATCGCCTCCACTAAAACTAGGAGTTTCAAGCTGCCGGAGTATGTTGAGTCGCCTTCGTTCTGATCCTTCGTCATCTGATCATCTGAAAAAGAAAATTGTAAATTGAAATCAATTGTAAATATGCATATAAACAGAAAATTTAAACACTTACTTATAACATCACACAGTTAATTTTGCAAAAATTACATAATCACATAAAACAAATAAAAATAAAAATTAGTAACTAAAATACTTACCTCTGTTAATCCATCAACTTTTTCGGATCCGACAAAATTTTCTGAAAAGCGGACAATTTGGTTTTTTCGACGTTGACCAGCAAGGTGCTGAATAAGTGGGTGCGGAGCATAATTAAATTTTAGATTTAATTCGTACGAATAAAATTGTACAAGAGAAGTCATTGTTTGTTTTGTTTTTTAAATCGGGTTCGTGGAATTCGGCGTAATCTACTATGGTGCAGCATCATCTGCAGTTCTGATTCCTCCAATGTACAAGCTTTTTTGATCACCTTTTCTAATGATATTTCTGTATCATTTAGAAGATAAAATCGGTGATGTGGATTGAGGATGCCACTTTTGAAGGCGAGTACCGCAGTTTCCTCCAAATCGGAGTGAACCGCTTCGCTTCGACCCCCGTAGTGTGCCTTTTGGTAACCAGAGCTTTACTACCCTTATAAAGTTGTGTCACTCTTTTACCGAAATTTAACAACGTTTCCCCTGGGAGCTGACGACTGCTCCGTAGCTCACCCAATTGAATGTGATAGGGTTTACTATTCACCAATTTAGTGAGGAGGATCGTTTTTAAATCATCCAGGGTTTTATAATCGGCCCCATCGAGGAGGAGAGCAGCTCTTCCCCTGAATTTGGTGGGAACCAGTCGGAGGAACAGTTTTTTATCCTCCTCTCCCTCCAAGCACTGATTCACGTAATCACAGCAATTTATAAATATTTCCACCTCGTTTGCAACGTTCAGCCCTGGCTCCGCCTCAAGTAGAGGAACGTTATTCATCACCAGTTGACCAGGCGCGGATCTAGAATTTTTTTCCGGGGGGGGTCACAGGATAGAAAAAAATCAAAAATAACAAAAATAACATGAATAACCAAATAAAGAAAGCAAACCGAATTTTTTCAATGATTAAAAAACAAAGTCAGGATAACCTTATGTAAAAACTCGTCCAATTTGTTTTACGAAAAAATTCATTACATTCATATATAAATTTATTGTTTATATAAAATTATAAACTTTTTATATAAAAAATGTACTTTCAAAACTAAGAAATGTCTTAAGGGGGGATCCTCATTTAGACGGTTCAAAAAATCGACTTTTTGGGGAATTTGTTTAGGATAGAAAGAAAAAAGCAAGAGTAGCGAATTTTTCAGATTATGTTATTCTATGTCTGAACATGGTAAAAAAAATATGTATATTTAGAGAAAAATATTCACAGGCAACCGATTTTTATGTACATCCGTGCAAGTGCTGTTTCCAATCGGCGGGACAAATGGAGCTCGTAATTTTCATCGGAAAAAAAACCAAATACCATTTTAATTGTCATATATTTTTCTTCTATATGAACTAAGAAAAACTAAAAAAATTATGAAATTCGAATGTTTTTTCAGGTTTGAAACAAAAAATTTGCTTTTTGTGAAAAAAAAACATTTAAGTTAAGAATTTTTTTTTCGGGAATGTTTTTAGTTCAAATAGAAAAGAAAACAATATTGAAGCTAACAAGCCTTGATTTGTTTTGATTGGTCGTCTAGTTTTTTAGCAATCACGCCCGCCAATTTAGGAAAATCGTAAAAAAAAAACTCGAGGAAACGCGCTTCAAAATTTACGGTCAGAACAAATGCGCTCGTATATCTGCTCGACACCCCATTGCGTTTAGTGCTATATCTTTGAAAATATTTGGAATTAGGCTATGTATATAACTTTGTCCACACATTCTTAGATACATAAGGAATATATTCAAACAATGAAAAAAAAATCGATTTTTTGAACCGTCTAAATGAGGATCCCCCCTTAACAGATTTGCGAAACAAAATAGAAGATTGGATTTTGTGCTTTAAATGCTGCTTTTAGTTGGAACTTGTAAACAGATTGTAAACAAATGCTAGTATATGAACTATACCTACAATCCAAATATAGAAAAAATAATAAAAAAAAGTCGATATTGTGTAAGAAAATTAGTCAATTTTGTTGATTCAGTGATTTTTTGATTCCAATTTTTTGAAAGTGCAAAAAAATAAAAAAAGTTAATTTTGGTCGTTTGGTTAGTTTCCGGTTTTTAAGTTTGCAAAAACTAGGTTTTGTTCGTTTGGTTTTTTTTGTTTTTCGGTTTTCAAAATATTGGTTCAGCTCAATTTTTTGAAATGCGGGCTGTTTTGGGGGGGGTCATGACCCCCGTGACCCCCCCCTTGAATCCGCGCCTGCAGTTGACTAACTGTAGTGAATGCCATGTTGCTGAAAAACGTGCCTGTGTTTGAATCCGCGGATTTTCCGTTACCCTCAGTGCACAATCGGCCTGATCTTAAAAGCATCGATTGCTCAGCTTTTCGCTCCGGAGGTTTGAACACTTCGTCGTCACTACTGTCGTTCGGACTTGTGTTCTCAAAGGAAAAATAATTTATCCTTTTGCAAAACTTCCTTTGAGCCGAATCTAGCTGGTAGAAAGAACAATCGTAGTTGTGGGAAAATAACGGTGTAGAATAATGTCTCGTCGGTAAATAGGGTCTCGCACTTTCGTCTAGACCGCCCCCTTCCTTTGACATTTATTCTACACTAAGTTTTTGGTCTCTCCTCTTTTAGCCAAAATATTAATTCGATGCGATTTCGAGAGCCCCAAAACTTGAGCCACGGCACGTTTACACAAAGCAATTATACAGTGTAAGACAAAAATCGGAAAAATCTACACACTTTTGACTATTAGCTATGTATAAGGGAAAACAACGAACAAAAAAAAATTTCCGTATATTCGCGACACAAACCAATTTTTTTTTTCCGGTGTAAGATCCTTATTCTAGTTCACAACTTAATTCTCTAATGCTATGCCTTCGGTACATACGTTAATTCGTTGTAGTGGTGCTAGTCCTTGGATGGATGGTCGCGATGTCGTCTTCGATCTGTCCACTGGCTGTCACGGGGTTCGGCTGTCCTCTCGTCCTCTTTTGCTGGTTGCAGAAACAGGTCCACACTTCTATCCCGGAAAAACTTCCGAATACCGGCTGTGCCAATTTTGTTCGACCGCTTCCCCGCGATCACCCGCACAATTAAAAGACGTATCTAAGTTTCGGTATGAACTTTAACAACAACAATCCACTCGTGCGTACTAACTACCCGTTTTTACTTTACTTTGTGGACTGCACTCTGTAGATTCGCTTTTTAGACTTTACTCAGTTGACTGCACTTTTTAGACTTTTCTCAGTTGACTGCACTTTTTAGACTGCCGAGAACTTCTTCCAATGTTTACCTCGTTACATAGGTCAGTGCTGCTAATTTCTGCACTTAGGCACTCAGCTTGCTTAGTCACCGGCAGTCAGCGGCCCGTGCTACTCAATGGGTGCAATTGTTTTGAAACATGACCCTGAGCGCGCACACCCGGGCCGTCGTGACAATTTGCTCGGTGCACTTTAAACCAGGTGTTAGCCATTGTGCGCTTGGCCTTGGGTGAACAGGTGTTCGGAAATGTCTGGTCATCCGTGATCTCAGCATTTCCTAACAGTATCAGAGCCGGGCAGGCTCTACTCTTTCGGCTCCGAGGAGCTCTCGTAAGAATAAGAGGGTTCATTTTCTTTTCTTTTTTCTCTAGGGATGACCTGATAATAAAAATAAAATAAAGCAAAAGAATTTAGATCAATTTTACATTGAGAAGGCAATTTTTGCATAAAAAGATATATCAAAATAAAGTTCTTAATTGATCGAAATATAAAGATAAAAACATTTGGAGTTAATCTAATTTAACGTTAATTTTTTAATTTCACTATTAGTTATATATGTGTAGGTATCGAAGAACCATTTAAGGAGTAATTTGTTCTCATCAACAAATTTTGCGAAAACTGATTATTTCACGAGATATTTGACGAACACTTTGTATTTGTTGGTAGAAGAAAATGTCACCGAAGTTTATTTGGTTTATTACTTCTTTTAAAATTTTATTTATATTCAATTGTGTTGTTCCTTAATATTAATATATACATATACATATAGTTTTAGCTGAAATCGACATTCCGAAATGATCTGGAAATGATAATTTATGAGAGAAATAAGGTAGGAAAACCGTAGATAGAGAATGGGTGTTGCGTCCAAATCTTGTAAATGCACAATCACCCAACACATCTTCTGTGAAAAAAAAAATGGCTACCAAATGAAAGTCAGTTTCTAAAAATGATAAAGAAACAAGGAAACGTCAGTAACAGACATTTTAAATTCTTCAATTAATTATCACTTGGGTTTATAAGTATCTGAACAAAAAGTTATGCAATCCCACCAAAAACATGCATGTAGTAAAAACAGGCCAAGTTCTCGTCAGGACTGTATTGCTTTATTTAAAAAAAAAAAAAAACCGAAATGTAGAAATTATGCAAATTTCCTCGCCTACACGTTTTTAGCAATATTTCGATAAGCACAGAAAGATATTGTGTGAATTGATAAGATTACAGACAAAACTTGGCAAGTTTTCATTAAAGAACTGAACAATATGGAGTCCCTTGCTACTTGCCAAGTTTTGTCTGGGGTGTAAATTTATCAATTCACACAATATTTTTCTGTGCTTATAAAAACTCTGCTAATAACGTGTAGGCAAAGAACTTAGCATAATTTCTATAATACATTTCAGTTTATTTTTTTTAAATTCAACTTTAACTGAAAAGTTAAGATGTGTTTTATCTGATGCTTTCTTGTAACATGAAGAAAAAACACTAAATAGTGCTAAAAGTGCGCAAAGATTGCGATTACATCCGAATTCGTGATTCTGCCTATCAGGGTGCAAAATGTATTATAGATTTTGCGCAGATATCTCGTAATTAGTTGGTAGTATGGCAAATGAAGATAAGAAAAAACTCCACAAAAAAAAAAACCTAGTGGGAGCAACAACTTGTTAACTTTAAAAGTAAGTTAAATCTGTTACATGCATGGTTTTATTTTTGTATCGTATTATTTGCATTCTGGTATATTTTTATATCGTAAATTATTCTTAAAATTGTTTTTATTGAAATTCGTTTATAGATTACTTTATTTTACTTGGAAAAAAAAACTGCAAATTTCGGCTAACCCTCTTATCAATACGTTATTTGTAATAACTCCTTTTTAATTGTGGGTTTGTAAATAAATTTCGTAATAAAATTTTGCGATGAAGAAGCCTGCAAACAATATAATCTCAAGATTTTATAATAATACCAGGCCATCACGTAGGCGATAACCACTGTTTACAATGAATCTTACTTTAAAAAAATGATAATCTTGAGCGCCAAACTAATGATAGCGTATCATTATTAAATTTCTTTGAAGCGATCCGACTTTATAAAAGCTGACTGAGCGATGGTCATTGACAATTTTTCACCTGCCGTGAGAAAAGAAGGACGTACCGATCGAAAATGCTTTGGATTTTAGTCATTGTTGGTGTTTTCAGTGTTATAGCTGAGGGAACTCCTATTCCAAGGCCCACCGACCATGCAAAAGTGGCCCGGCTACTTGTCCACAGGGCAAGCTGGACTGCATTTGGAACAATCTCATCAACTTTCCCTAAATTCGAGGGGTACCCAATGGTCAGTGTTAAATCAGTCGCCGACAGTCCACTCAATGGTCCATCCACCGGAAATATTTATTTGCTGCTCACGGACTTAGATTTCTCAACCCAGGATGTGAAGGTAACTAAAAATTTTATATCAGTAGCAATTCGGCTGTAGATAGGTACTACATATGTAACATACATATATTCCCACAACTTTTCTCCGTAGAAAAACAACAAAGTGACTCTTCTATTTTCGAGTGAACAAGATTTAAGCTGCTCAAAGGTCGGTGTTGATCCAATGGAGCCCACATGCGCCAGAACTAGCATCACGGGATCTGTAGTTGAGGTACTAATTAGACTTGTAATTAACATAGAAACGTTTAAGAAAAAATCTATATCTGCAGATTGATGATCGAAATACGGAGTACGTATTTGCTAAGGACGCATTTATATCCCGTCACCCTGCTGCCGGACAATGGATCGAAGGTAGTTTTTATTTAAAATAATGTCAGTTCATTTAAATCAAAAATGTTGTTTTTTCAGCTCATATGTTCAAATTGTATAAGGTTAAAATTGAAAATATTGTTGTGCTGGATTGGTATGGTGGACTCCACATTGTACCCACGCAGAAATATTTTGCTGTTAATCCTAATGATTTGTGAATTAGAAATGAAAATACGAGTATGTACTTAAATGAAAAAATAAGTAAATAAAATGATAATTAAGTTGCATATACAATTTGTGTTGTTATATTATTATATTAGAGGTTCGAGGCTTGTGAAGGTGTTCTTGCCTCTCTTGGAGAAAAAATGACCTAAAAGATATTTTGTTTTAGGCCTAGTTTTTAATACAAGTCCAGATTAAGACCTTTGTGCGAGGCTAATGATTTTTATGATGACTTTTAGACTCGCTTAATTGAGTGAGAGAAGATTCATCGCACTCTGCTTGGAGGGATTGATAAACCTGTTTGATTGTGTAAGCCTTGACAGAGAGTTGCTGCAATCAGTCAGCAAACTCCATACTAGTTTAGATACCATAATACAATACAAAAGTACAATACAGCCACTGACCGTTTCCCTCCCTTACCATACTGTAGTTAAAGTAGTTTTAAAACATGGAACTTTCTTTCTATCATATTAGTCCAATAGAGAGATTAGACTGTCTCAAGATTGTTTTCACTATACTGTGCGTCCACAGAACGACTCTAAAAGGATATTGCTTAGCGTTGGTTATAGGGGCTAAAGACTAGTGGTACCATGAGTAAGTAGTAATACTCAGATCCAGATTACTTATATAGGAGTCAGGGTAGCTTAAAACACAACCGCTCTGTGTGACTGGTTTATTCGGAGGAAAGTTCAAGTACAAAATTAATCGCGATCTCTCTCCGCTTACGATAACCTATATAATATATACATGTCGGTCTAGTCTCCGTATATAGAAGCGAGAGCGCCTACATGCCAAGTTCAGTAGATAGTGACCAGATTGACTACACTTAATAGATTTCAAACATTTTTATAGAGTCTTACACTAATTGTAAGTGAGACTTAAATCCAGTATCGTAGTTAGGTCCAGCGGCAGTGGCAAAAAATTACGTACGTATTTTGTAAGAAAGAAAAAACAAGAATGTTAAAATCTAACATAAGTTATTTATTATGTTACAAGTTTGTTCAAAGTCATACTCGAACGATATTATAGCGAGACTGCTTATACGTTCTTGACCAATCTGAGATCGTTAATAATTTTTTATTAATTTTAATTTTCTGAAAGATCTTTCACAGCTGGCAGAAGTCACAGGTAACGTTAATGCTAGGCGAAGAGCTATTCCTTATTGGGATAATTGGTCACTAAACCATATTCTTCATGAAAATTCAGAAGAGCAATGTAATCTGCTTTTTAAAATCAGTAAATATATTTTAGGAGGTGCACTCACTTAAGTCCTTATAGATCTTTGTAAGGGCATCGTATTCATAAAAGATTTTTAAGAAAAAAGGAAAAAAACCACAATTTTTTAACGGAAATTTCGATAAATTTTGAATTTGAATGTCCATAACTCCTACATTTAAAAATGGATCTTAACAAGTGAGGCATCGTTGGAAATTTTATCCTCTTTTGAATGAGCCCCCGCCTTACAAAGACCTACATATAAGGACTTAGGTAAGTGCACCTCCTAAAAAAAATTGACGTCGATTTTGAGGGGAAGAATGATTTTAGAGAGGCGAGGTCAATATCAAAAGTTTGCTCAGGACACTCCAAGGAATCGGTTGTTGTAGGGTACGGTTGCAATAATTTTTCTTTGATTGCCCGTAGCGCTACAATTATGTAACTAAACTACGAACAAAATACATAAAATGAAAGAAGGGACTTCGTTCTTCAATTAGATATACATATGTATTAGAATTAGATGCTCAAATGACATGGTCACTGCATAGAAAGAGTTTTAAATAGATTTTCCACTGTTATAACTTTTCCAAATAAAAGATAAACTTATTTTAAACGTAAATGCAATGTTTCAGTTTACTCGCAAATTTTGATTCCAATGAACATGGCGGTGTGCTGTCACACGGGGGAGGGAATCCCTGCTCGATTTAGCGCGGCGGGCGCGCAATGGCTATGTGGTTGATAAATAATTATTAATGGCGATAATGGCTATAAGGAAAAGTACATATGTATATGTATACAGATATCAATGCCGTACTTTTGCTTATAGATTCTTTTAGGCGCTATCACTATCAATTGCACGTTTACATGTACATACAAACTCGTGTTTTAATTTTGTTTAGGCACTATATTTAAACTTAATTTAAGTGTCTTAAAATTTCTGAAAGAAAGCTAGCGGCTACCGAGGTTGCAGACACCAAAGGGGCGCATTTGGTGTCTGCAACCTCGGTAGCCGCTAGCTACGTCGCTGCTTAAAACAAACCCTAGTCCCTAAGCTTATTTAGTGTCAACGGCAATCGGTGGCAAAATAAATTACTGTAATGTGAAAGCAATTGATTGGAAGCAACTTTCTATCGATACATTGCAGCCTTTTTTAAAATAGCATATGGATTCTATAAGTAAGGTATGATATCACCGACGTAAGTTAAAGATAGTGTTATGATAAAACTTCTTGAAATAAAGAGAAATTCTTCCTTAACGGTAAAACAAAAGAAAAATAAGCTAAATTACCTGAAAAACCACGAAAATTGAACAGTTAGGTAATATCAGTCCATCCATAATTTGGAGCGACGTCCATGTTTGAGTTGACTTTAAATCAAAGAGGCAAAAGGGTCATACGAAAGCCGGAAAAAGCCTTTATACCATTTTTCGCAAAACAGTTGTTTGAATCCAAATAAGCATAACTTTATCTGGCAAACTACTTGACTCTAGTAAATTATAATATTATTATAAATCACTCCGACACAGAGAGAACAAAAATTTAGAGAATATAAATAAGCCAAAGCTTTTCAACATTCGGTTTCTTATAATTCCATTCACAAATTTTGCAATCCAAACATTTCCTGTGCTCACGGTTCTCAAGTTCTGTGGGAACACAGCAGATATCACGTTGCACTAAAACGTGAAACGATGCTGCTATGTCAGCACTATTTCCTGCTAATACAACTCAACTCTCGACTCCCAACTGGGAGTCTTTTTCTGGATGCCCGAGTGACATGGTCATGGTATTGTGAATATTTCCTAAAAGCGAAATTTGTAAAAGTTTTAAAAAGAAACACGGCATTGTACATTTTTCTTAAAGACGAAATTTGTAAAAGTTTTAAAAAGAAACAAATTTAAATATATAGAATGAAGTTTTTAAAGAAAAAAAAAAAGGGAATTATTGCCTTTATTTTATTTATCCCGAAAGTAACAAATATAACTCACGTGAAAATTACTTTTTTTCCGACCAATAGCCCAATAATTGAGTGTCTATTTATTGAGAGGTGATGTGCTTTGATCTCTTCGCGGCACACATACCACCGGCGTAGTTAAGCTGAAAGCTGTTCACCCGACCTCTTGGTAGCAAAAAAAAAAAGAAGCAATTACTGAAGAATACTAAAAAGTTGCTGCAGAAATTGGTAGAATCAATGAAAAAAGGAATATTTGATGTAATAAGAGCCAGAGGGAATTCAATTAATGTTATTAACTTCTTCTTATTTGTAAATTTGGTGAAAAATACTTTATATTGTCAAAAAAATTGTCTGGGTTGTATACATACTTATGTATGCAATTATGAAACGAACAGAAAACCTACATTTCCGAAAATTAAAACGAAAAAATTAAACTGTTTTCAAATTCGGCTACAAATAATTTCATCTCTATTCTATGATTCTCAACAATTTAATTCATAAAGCTAATTTTTTTCCAAACGGATTTATTTGAAATTATTAGGTGGGTGTTACATAAATATGAATGTGTATACCGGGTGTCCCATTTAACCCGATAAATCAAAATGCAGTGAAATCTCCATAATTGGGACACGGAAGGGAGCGGACGGTCTTTTACTGTCCCGATTTTGATGTGTCCTTATTAGAGAGGTTTTTATAGGGTACTAGCTAAGTAACCCGGTTTCACCCGGTGTATCACAAATACTACTTAGTTAAATATTTTTAAAATGTTGGTAATTTAGCCAGATTAGAAAGTTTAGAAGAGTTGCTAAAATCTGTGGATGTGGTATAGAACCGTCCAAAACTCATTTTGCTACCACCGTCCATATCAAAAGAGCTCATAATCCATTTTATACTTATTCGTTTCCATTGTTAAGTGTTAAATAAAGAAATAAGGGAATTAACTTTTTTATTCACTACTATATCGTTACCTTATTGGAAAACATTAAAGCTGCAAACCTTATGTTGATTGCCTATTCGTTATAGAAATTATCTCTACCTAACCATTTCGTTACACATGTAAATGTTCAATATTAAATTATTGTGTCAATCAACCATTCTATAATAGTTTATGTTCTCATGATAGTACTGTGATAAATTTGGTCACCATATTGAGCTTACTATCTTGATTTCTAAATTTTGAAAGCGGATTTCCAATCAGCATCTCCAGAAACTTCAAATACCAATATTCATGGCAATCCATTGAAATTTAAAATTGCTCACCGACATCTTGTGTCCGCTATTTGGAAACTCTTAATTTTATATCCATAAAAAACATACATTATGTTAAGTTGAAGGATGTAGTACCTTTAGACGAAAAATGAAAAAAATCAAACCAACTGTTTTGGCGTGATTGAGTAACAAACATCCAAATAAATAAATAAATTTTCGAGTTGATATGTATGGGATTCAAAATCGGTTCCACTAATACGAAATTTAACTTAAATTCGTAGAATTTCAAAAATTGTGGTCGCCATTTTGGATTTCCACCTTTTGGTAGCAGGTTCGAAATTAGTGTCACCGATTTTCCTTTATGTACATTAAGTTCCATGAAAATCCTTTCATTTCCCAAAAAATCTGTTGCTATATTGGGTCCGCCATTTTGAATTTCCAAATTTTGATAATATTCAGATTCGAATTTAGTGGCCTCAAAGTACCTTTAGCACTAATTTTCACTTAAATTCGTTGAATTTCCGAAACTTTTAGACACCATATTTGATCTGCCATCTTAAAATTTTAAATTTAGAAAGTAGATTCGCAATCAGGATCTCTAAAATCCCTTAAATACCAATCTGCATGGCATCTCTTGAAATTTATAATTTTTGGCCGCCATCTTGGGTCCACCATTTTGAATAAAAAGTGGCTATATGTTAAGTCAGGATATGTAGTGTCTTCACTCTAAAAATGAAAATTATCGAACCAAACGTTTTAGCGTGATTTAGCAACAAATAAACAAACTTTCGATTTTATATACATACATATGTGTGTGCATATGTTTATATAGGGATGGAACATGATTAAGTAAAACCACATATAAAAATACTACGATATGTATATATGTATATTAATTAAAAATTAAAAACTAATGAAAACACAACAAAATACAATAAATTTTAAATTCATTTCAATTTTTTATATGTACATGTGTATTACTATTATATTATTACATATGTATTACTATTATATTCTTTGCGAAAATTGAACGGATTTTACTCTATCAAAATGCGTTTTGAAGCCTATACTGTCTATATATGTATGTATATTTATTTATACACAATTGAAAATATCGACCTTTTCAAGATTTGGTTTATTTAAAATTAAGGAATTCGCACACTTTTCTTTAATCTTTCACGGAGTAGTGAAGAGTGATAAAAAATTTTTGATACAAGACTCACTAAATTAGAAATTTTCACCTTCAAAATAAGGTTTGGTAGAGCAAAATTCGTTCATTTTTCGCAAAGAAACAAATGTTTCAAGAAAAAAAAAACAAAGCTTTGTACCTTTAATGCTCGATTGCTCGGTGGCATGGGTTAGTACATACATATTGTCTGACCGCTTTCAAGTTTTGTACACATTTCTTTTTCGAACTTTGAAGAAATTTGAGGGTGAGGTTAAAAAATTCAAAAGTCGCCTAATTAAAGGTCATCCTAGTATGTGTGTTATATTTTATAATATTGTTACAAGATTTGCTTTCGCTTATACTTCACACTTAGAGTTTGAATCGCGCGAATATAAGGACTGGCGTTCGGTCCCCACGATCATCACGTCTGTGGTAAGAACACCAACCGGCAGGCACACTTAAGAAATTGGCTTGGTATTCCGGATTGAAACGCCTGCATTTTTCGAGCTCGTCCTCCTCGGCGAAGGCGATCCTTAGCGGACGAGCAATATCCTTAATAATAGTGGGAAGTATGGGCGAAGGCGAGTCAGCTGGCAACATTCATACATTTCAGTTATTTTTAAAAAAATCTGATATTTGGCTTTGCGTTTTGTTTTGTTCTAGATTTTTCTGTTGTACTTTGACCGTTCTAAGGAGAGTTCAATATAGGGAGCATATATTTGTCTATTTCTTTCGCATTCGGTGAAATAGGCGCCTTCAAAAAGCGGCAAATATAAAAATTATATTTAATTTTAATTGTATCCTGCACACTTAAATCGAATTCTCATAAACTTAGCATCAAATCTCACAGTGAGAAGTTTCTAGAATAACACATTTCATTGAAATATTCTCAGCAAAACGTCGAAATGCTCACTTTTGGAAATGCGGTTTACATCGGTAAGCAATTGTTTTAAGAACCCAAAAGTTATGAGTAGAGTACTTTTGTGCTTTTCCTTAAATTTTAGTTATAATAAAAGGACATAAGTGCAATTAATTCTAAATTAATTCGCCGCATTACCCCACCTAGATTTTTGTGGTCTTTGTGCCATTTTAGTCGGTAAATCGGGCATAAAATAAGATAAATTTACAATATTTGATACTACATAAAAGACTAAATTATCAATTTAATAACAAAATTTCTGCCGAAAACTTAGAAATTGTGTAAAATTCAATTGCATCTCAAAATAGCGTAATTTCATATTTGCATTTTGTTTAAGGGACTTATTAAGGCACGAAACCAATTATTTAATAATTTTCGGTGTAATTACTTGATGAGTTTATGTCATTAAAACTGAGTAATGTTGCAGAAATCAGAAATGTATTTGACAATATTTCAAACCCGCAGGTGGCTGGACTATGGCTCTATATCATATCTATATCATCCCTAGGTTTTAATAACACTCCAAACTGAGTGAAGTATTAAATTTGAGCATTTGAGAAGTACTTAACTAAATAGTACTTATGATGCATGGAGTCAAACAGAGTTATTCAGCTAGTAATAAATAAATTAATAACAACGGGCATGCTAGTGTTTAAAAATTTGAGCCAGCTCATGTTCTTGTTTTCGTATTGCCACCAGCAAATGTAATTTATCATCATATTTGGTAAGCAACAAGAAAACTACGAGGTATCATAATGTTGTCGCTGTTAAAAACTTTAAAGAGAAGATTCTAGTTTTTGTTACAGTTAACATAATAAGAAGACTGAGAGGAATAAGTGATTTATACATATAAATATATGTATAGCACTCTTCAATAAATAACAAATTCAACTAAAGGACAATCAAGGACCTTATAATTAATTGTATAAAACTTTCTTTGCACGTGATGATGTTAAGATGTCCCCAAATAACCTCACACGATTTGTCCCGCCGGGGCATATGCAGCTCTCGACATGTGATCCAATACGAACCATCAATCACAATAGACGAAGACATCTGTATCACTTACATTTAATTCTATGGAAATTCATTGGCATCCGCACAGAGGGCAGAGGACCATCATTTATTTAGAGTTTCATTTCTAAATGTCCTCCTTAAGGCGTTTTTATTTAAGAAATTGCTTCACAAGTTTTAAGAGAGAATAAAGGAACATCTAGGGGAATTGGCTTCTTACCTTTCGATGCCTTAAAGGCAAATGGAGTAGACAATGCATATGGCATATATTTCATGGTCATTTTAATATCACTCGGTCGGATAAATGTATGTACTTCTTTGTAAAATGAAAAAGTTCGCAGCGTTTAATTGTCAAAGATCGCAAGTATTTAACAATGAAATCAATGAAATTTATACAATCTCTAGCTCTTATCGTGGCTTGGCCGCACCACATTAATAACATATTTATGAATATTTTATCCCATAAATTTAAATTTAAATTTTATAGGTTTTGTTGCTTTCATTCTTTTACAAAGGCAATGAATATAGGTTTATTTACTTTATATCCCTTAAATCAATGTATTTATTTAAAAAACTGGTGTTCACTTATAGTATAATAAATATTATTTACCGATCGTTGTTTCACTCACCTGACCAATCCTTAGTTTTTATGCCAAAAAGCTAAGGAAAGGTTCAATATATCAGATATACTTACTAATATATATTCATTGGGTTGAAATCTTGATATATTGTGTTTCAAAATTTGTTTTCAAGAGAGTGTCGTCTCTTAAGATTCACAAAGTTTTCCCACACTCTTATCGTTCATACAAACAATTGACCAAATCGATAAACTCAACTTTTGAAGATTTCTGAATTTTAACACTAAAACCCTAAATTTTGGAAATGAATCCTGTTAATAATTTCACGTAAAAGTAGTATACTTTTAACAATGTTTATTTGAATGTTTTTCTTAAAACATAGTTTTAACGTGTTTTATTTCATCAGTGTCCGCTAATTTTTTCTAGTGGAGTTAACCGAAAATTTTACCGAAAAATAGAGGGTTCCATGAAAAAGTCAGCACAGGGTTCTGCTAATCAGTGACATTTGTCAATAGTCCAAATGAACCGCGTCTAATTCAAATGAATTTGTATACAATCTGTAAATATTCCTGAGCTTGCTTGCGAGCAGACTCATACTCACATTCGATTAATTTTGATGCACGTAATGTTAAATTATTCCACAGTTACAAATAATATTTTTATTTTGTCCCTGTGACGCGGATGCGAGCAGCATGTTGGATGCGCTATCTTGAATTTCCAAATTGTGATAGTAGATTTGAAATTAGTGACCTCAGAATACACTTAGTACTAATTTTTACTTAAACTGGCTGATTTCCATAAATTTTGCTCGCCATATTGCGTTCATCTTGAATTTCTAATTTTGAAAGCGGATTCGTAATCCAAAAACCCCAAATACCAGTTTTCAAGCCAATATCTTTAATTCTACAATACAATCGTTGGTCGTGTTGTGTACCGAAATATCGATCCGCGTTTATAGCTGTTATTTCGATTCAATTCAGCTAGCTAAGCGAAATTGGATCCACTCGATCTGATTTTAATCCATTCTACGTATATGTATATGGGATTAAATCCGTATTTAATCTAGATTCAATCCTTCATGTATACGTCGTAACTAACGTACTATTATGTGTATATTTGTTTTGTCTAGATTTTACCGTTGTTATATTAATGATTCAGTGTGTACAATTGATCCACTAAGGACCACTTTCGCGTACTTGCCTACATGGGGAATATTCGAGAAGTATGCATACTAAATAACCATGTGTTTACTGATGAACTCACGCTTTACTGCTCAAATTTTCATTTTCTGTGCAATTCGATTTTTACGCATGCTCTTCCCCTTTTCTTTCTTTAAAGTAAAATAAAAAAAAAAATTCAGATTTGAAGGCGGTGTTAGAATTAAGTCGCTTCACGGAATGGTCAGAAATAAATAATTAAATAAGAAATTACACAACGAAGGACAGATTTCTCAATAGACTTATAACTTTATTCTTCAAATAAAAGATTAATTTGCTCTTAAGGAACATTTTTATTTTTCACTATGTTTGTCAAAATTTTTCGTAGAAATATTAACAGACAAATTAAACAAACTATTTAAAATTACATCCAAGTTTATTATCTGGAAATTGGGACGATTTTGTTTGACAAATAAATTTATATGACGATTTAAAACAGCCATAACCATTAATGAAAAACTTTAAACCTTGGCGCAATTTTTTTATACTTAGTCAAAAGAGCAAAGTACATTTATATTTCTTCCGATAAAAATAACAATTGGTGAAAATGCAAATTGAGTGTAAAATAGAATTGCTTCAGATATTTTTGTAATTATTGCTGTTATTTTAAAACAATATATTTTGTACTTCCCTATGTATAAATAATAACTGTGCTGGATTTCAAATTTTATTTATTCTGTTCTTTTTTGATCGGGCAAGAGAAATCGAGTTTGGTGTTATTAAGTGTATTTTAAGAGATATCGGCCGTGAACGGTTTCGATTTTGAATAGAATTGCGAAAAAGTGAAAAATGCTGATTAATATTCAAAATATAGCATCAAATATGTTTTTGCCAAATTGCTAACTAAACTCCGTTCCGTGTAAATGCAGTCTATGTTGCTCAAACCAATAGATTATTAGATCTGACTAAGAAACCGAAAGGCGCGCTCAGGGCCCTCGGGCCCATAAGTGCGATGTGTGCCACGCACACGGGCGGCATATCCAAGGGGCGGCAAATGGTCCCGATGTTTTATGTTTATATATCTCTTAAAATACTCAATAACGAGCTTTGTGCCCATGGAGACTTTTGTTTGGCATGATGAGACCTACAAAATATCAAAAATTCAGCCAAATCCGCTGAAACCCAAATCCCATATAATTATAGCGGGGTCCTTTAAAATGAAATAAAATACATAAAAATAATGTTAATGGAAATGGTGTTAGCTTTATGCAACAGATATTTTTATACCATTAGTGTTTAAATATGATATCGGGTATATAGGCACCACGGCTGGCTTGAATGAAACGCAATCGGGAAGTCTAATTTTCGACCACTTTATCGAGCAACTGGGGCCGTATATCGGCAATAGCGCGGCAAATCTTGACTTCCAAGTTGTGCAACGTCTGTGGTTTATCAGCGTAGACGAGTGACTTCACTTATTCCCAAAGAAAGTAATCCATAGGTGTGGGATCACACGATCGTGGAAGCCAGTTCACATGTTTCGTGGAATGTTTCCCGCAATAAATTGATGGTATCGCGCGCTGTGTGACATGTTGCGCCATCTTGTTGAAATCGAAGCTTTGCTACATCAATACCATTCAACTGAGGAACGAAGAAGTGAGCAATCCTGGCTCTATAGCGCTCACCATTGACGGTAACATTCTGGTCGGCATCATCTTTAAAGAAATATGGTTCAATGATCCCACCTGCACATAAAGCACACCAAAAAGTGACTTTTAATAGATGTAAGGGCATCTCAGCAAAAACTGCTGGGTTTTCTCCATTTCAAATGCGGCAATTCTGCTTATTGACGTAACCGTTCAACCAAAAATGAGCCTCATCGCTGAACAAAATTTTGCGTTGAAAAAGAGGATGAAGCTGAATATTGTTTTCGGTCCATTCACCGAACGTACGACGCGCATTGTCACGCGGTGAAATGGCAAAGCGTATTGACCACAAATCAACAGTCAACTGAAAAATTGACAGTCACTAGAAATAGTGTTGCCAATTTAAAAACCAAACCTCTAAAAAAACACCCTATATATGAAAATTTTGCTCACTTGGTGAACTATAGTCGGTTATTATCCGATCGACTTCAAATTGTACACACATTTATTTTTATTTTCCTTTAAAGCAATTTAGGGACCTAAACAAATACCAATCTATAAAAGATTAAAGCATATATTTTGCTTATTTAATTCGGAAAATAAAGGTTTGCAGGTATTTACCATTCAAAAATCCGACTGATAAAATTCTGGTAGTCAAGGATTACAAATATATTTCAAATTTTCCTACAAAAATTAAAAGCTCCATTTTAATAGGATTGAAAAACTAATTTCAGCATATAGATTACGTCTTCAAAAAGCAACCAAGTTTGCAAATAAATTCTAGTAAAAGGATCGGGGGGCACGGCAGTGCCCCCGCCAAGTCGAGCGCGAAGCAAACACTGCCGTACCATCCTTTACTGGAACCATTTCGCCGCATTTTCAGGCCCCTATTTTAGAACCTCTGGATAAGACCAGAACTCAGAAATTTTCGTTATCCAGTAAGCTATAATCACATACTTAAAATCCAAAATTTCAAGTCTGTAGGTCATTTAGTTCCGAAGTTAAGCGAAAGCAAAGTTTCGCATTTATGACACTCCCTCACTCATGATCATCAGAATAGAACTAGTACTTCCCATAAACTCAGAGAGCTGAAATTTGGTACAGAGTTAGGGTTTAATGGCCACATAAAGGGAAAACTATAAAAACTAGGATAATCGAAGATCCTCATGGACATTGGCACCTCCATATTCTCTTGTGGCCAAGCCTACGTGGCGCTTTCACGAGTAACCAGTCTTCATGGGGTGCACACCTCATAAATGTTGACTTCAAGAGTATAAAAGCTCAAGCTTCAGCGATCACCGAATACAACCGGCTTAGGCGTAAATACCGCGCCGATCTTTCAGAAATTAAACCGTCTAAACCGTCTAAAAGAATAAATAATGAACGCGAATGGGCAATACGAAAAACTGTTGCTACTGTACAAGAATCAGAACCGGAAAAAAAGAAAAGAAAGATTTGTAATGATAAAAAACTACTCCTAAAAAGAAAAAAAATGTGTCAAAACGTTTCTACAAAAAGAAGTGAAATCCCACCAAAAACATTCTGTAAAAAACTAGCCAAGTCTCGCTGGAGCTGCTTGTTTATCTCTAAAAAGTAATGAAATCTAGACAAAGTCGTGTCAAGTCTAAGGTTCCTTACTGCGATTTCTTTATTATTATAGTTAATGTTGTGTGACTTGGCCGTTGAAGGGTACACAAGGGTACAAAACCAGGTGCTCCATGACACCATTGCACCAATCTGTCGCCAGAACCGCTACCCATTGACGATGGAAAATTGCCACTTGGAAAACGTTGATTCAATAACCAGTCAATTGTAGGCTTGATAAAGCTGCGTATTTCAATAATACTTATGTATAGGCGAGCCTGAAACAAACAGTATAAAAAATTATTTCCAGTACAGACGGACTTCTAATCATTGATAGATGGTTTTGTACCCTTGTGTACCCTTCAACGGCCAAGTCACACAACATTAACTATAATAATAAAGAAATCGCAGTAAGGAACCTTAGACTTGGCACGACTTTGTCTAGATTTCATTACTTTTTAGAGATAAACAAGCAGCTCCAGCGAGACTTGGCTAGTTTTTTACAGAATGTTTTGGTGGGATCTTTTTAACCCAAATGATTGCGAGCGAATTATTTGTTATGGTAACATATTCGCAACGAAAATATCAAAACTAAACTTTATGTAAATGAATAAAATGACATTTTCTGAAAGAGCAATGAACAATTTTGAAAAATACTTCTTATATAGCCAGAAGTTTTCATTCATACAGGCTATCACATCACATTACACCCACCTCATGGGTAAATTCGAAATGCAGCGCAGCTAATTCCCACACAACACTCAACTCAATCCTTTTTCTCCCTTTGTTCTTCTTGTGAAATCTTTGCCCTAAATATATATGGTCTGCGGTTTCTGTGGTTTCTTCTTTGGTTAGTCAAGGCGGAAAATAGGTGAAATCATACAAAACTTTTCGCTTATTTTGAATGCGGAGGGAAAGAAGGCAATAGCTGTGATGTGCTTTTCACTTCAAAGATGAATCGCCAGGAAGAATTGGTGGCAAGTTGCTCTAACGCATTTTCTTCGTATCGCAAGGAAAACATGCATTCGTTTCGTCAAGATGTAGCGCCTTCGGGGTAAAAATTTCTCCTGGCCTAAGTTAGGAAAGTCATATGTAGGCGATATCATCCGTGAAAAATGTTATCATCCAGGAAAGCGAATCTTTACGTTTCGCCATGTTTGCTGAGCTGTATCGTATAAAAACCCTGTATGTGAACGTACACTCTAAAGTAGTAATAGCTTGCTGTAGAGTAAGCAATAGTGTACAAGAGGGACGCAGGATAAAGCAAATTACCGAACTGTCGTTCTATGTTATTTAAAAATAGACGCTAATTTGCGAAATGAAGTCCTCGGTAGTGGGTTGCCTGAACAATACGAAAGTTCCGCGTGGGAAATTTTTTTTTAGGAGAGGAGAGAAATGGAAATGCATCATAGTTATGATATCTCATGAAATCTCGCTAAAAGGAGTCAAAGAAACTTCAGTAAAATGAAAAATCGTCATATTTTTCACTTCGTTGGTTTGCCTACATCCCGCAAAAGCAGTGTAGCTTTTCGCGTGAATGGTGGCGTGCAAAGTAGATATCCAGAGGGGCATTGCATTTATGCTAGGCACTTTCAAATATACTTTTATAAATTTGGGCTCAAATTTTCTACGAAATTGTTTCGAAGTCTAATTCAATGCTAAATTTCCTGCAAAACCTGGAACCGGATCCGATGTGAAAAGAACACAGCTATTGACATCAATTTCATAATTAATTCTGTTATGAGAAACATGGGTGATATTTTATGTACTTAGGAAGCGAAAAGCAGAGACATTTGTAATAGACACTAATTTCAGGAGCATTATTACAGTTTTTCTTAAATTTAATGGCTCACATCTTATATAATGTGACACAACCCATTTATAAGATAGAAGATAACTATTCATCCCATGTGTTTGCAGATTTAAAATAAAAATCGTTTAAAACAATTATCGGAGAAAAGCCCTGCTCTGCTTCTACTATGAGAATATGTATACATGTGGAACCATACCGCAAAAAATGAAAATCGATGTTCTAATCCCTAAGGCGGTTCCACTCCTTCAGCCGACTGGGTTTAATAAGTTTCATACCTAGTTGACCGAAAGATTGAAGAGGTCTTTATAGGTTTTATTTTTTACCGTTTTAAAAATCAATTAGTGGCTTGCAACATGAAATTAATATGACCAGTAGACCTGAAATTATAATACATATATCCCGAGAACGAAGCTCACGTTTACTTTTATTTAAGAAAATATGTTTTAGAATAAATTTTAAAAACTAAATATAGAAAGTTGATCAGTGCAGTTGGAAAAAGTGAGAAAAAATGAAGGAGGGCTTTTGACATATTTTATTTAATGAAAAATGATGCTTTGTTTGACATTTGAATTTTATTTAATGTATTTATTTATTAATTAAATATAGTTTTATATCATAAATTAAATGATTTATATTTTAAACCGTTGTTCAATGTCTCACTTGCAAACATAAGGAAATGGATTCTGCAGCTATTTCCTAGAAAGTATGTGCAAAAAAAGAAACATGATTGATGAAATATGTAGATATTTATTTTAGTGGCAGCAATTATAAATACATCGATAGAAGCTGTTGTTCGTTTTTCTCATTCCTTTTTCTCCTTCATTGCTTTCTCTGAATATATGTATCTATAATACTTTAATATTAAAATTACCTTATTTATTTCAATTTTCTTTGTCTAAATGACCAGCTTCAAAGATGCCCTAAATAAAAGATTTTTGATAAAATTGCAAATAAAATGCATGTTCCCTTGTGGTAGAAAAAAATATTCTTAAAGCTGAAAACTACCACAATTAAGTCCATATCATCGATGTTTTCTAAAAATGAGTGAATGCAATTCATATAGCAAATTTAATAGCCTAGACTAAAATACAGTCTTAATAAAAACCGTTCAAACTTTAAATTTTATCATATACATATGTATGATATTTATTAAGGTTTACATTTTTTTGACCTAAATCATTTTGTTAAATTTTTGCCACAGGCAATTTTTTTCAGTAATTTTTTTGCAAATTTTAAAAACACTTTCAGATGGGTACTGATGGAAACCTCTGCTCTTGTATTTTATACCTGTGTATTCGTAATATTCACCTGTAAGGATAGCAAGGCATTCGGGACAGTGCAACACTTTATTTAATTTGAACATTATAAATCCGGAAATTATGTATATTTAACCACATGTTGTATATAGTCTGAGGGGTATAAAGTATCTGCAGTATAAACTACACATGATCCATTAAAAAATGTTGGTCCATTTTCAGCGCAATGATTTTTTCTGGTATTTCTACTCTGTTATTAATTTCACTTAGGAATAATTTATATTTTCTTGGGCAAGGTAATTTCTAATTCCATTTTCTCTGATTTGATACCGCAATATAAGCCTTTTATAAGATGTTTTTGCCTCCATGGTAAATGGTAAAGTTTTTGTTGGATTTGTCAGATGCATATGTGCAGCTGTTAGTGAACAAGGATAGTCAGTCACTGCTGACTGTTAATATTCATAAGAGCTTTTATAGGTACTATACTCGATTAATCTATGGCATTGCGTCAACCCCAGCGGTTTTTCAGAGGGTGATGGACACGACACGTTCAGAAATTTCAGATATATGTACATATTTTACTATGTACATATCGATAATATTTTGATTAAAGGCAAACGTTTTGAAGATATATATAAAAGAATTCAAATGTGCCTGATTTTCTTCATCAGTTGAGTATTGATAGATAGAGGCATTAAAACCCATCATTAGTCGAAGTAATCGTAAATGACAAAGTACACGAAATGTTGAAGAATTGATATTGTATTTTGGCATGTTAGACTTTTATAAGAAAACTAGCGGACCTAGGAATAGTTTTGTTTAATAAATTTTTTCCCATATGTAAACAGACAAACTCATTTATATATTTTGAACGATATTTACTTCAAAGTAAAATAACAAACCTGCACCCTGTTGTTGCTGCACCAGTGACAGAGTTTATCTGCATGACGGTGAAATGGTGTCCATCTTCGCCTTGCCAAAATAGTATTGGATATTGAAGAGCATCATACGATCGGTGTGTTTCAGAGACGCGTTGCAAATTTGTATTTTGTCTTTGAATTATGATGTCTTGCCGGTCGAATTCCGTTCCAACCATAACGACTGCCACTTCGTTGATCGTTGGAGCGTTAAAGCGTCGTTCATGCTCACCGGATGGTATTTTATCGGCTCTTATAATGACTTTGTAATCATCTGATGGCATTTGATCCAAGGCGACTTTGAATAGTTTAACCAAATGATTATGTTGGTGAAATAAACGTTGCAAATTTGAAATAATTTCACGTCTTGTTCCGTTGATAACAGCGCAACGTTGATCAATTTTTTCTTCTTCATCTCCTGTGAAATAAATTTGCAAAAACTTGGAATCTTGATCTAGTGTTGGAAGAAGCGAACCGATTTGGTGGTAAACTTGTCCTTGCACTTTGAATGTTGGCGTAAAACTTGGAGAAATATTTTATTTTTGATGTATTTTTTTATGTAAAAACAAAAAAAAAAAAAACGAAAAAAACGAAAAAACAGATATGTAAACCTGTATTGTCAACAATGTTTGTAGCTCCGAACCACGGTATAGAAAAGACAAGGTATGCCATTCCGAAACGAGGGTCCGCCATCTTGCGCGTCATTTTGGATAAATATTGTGTGAAAAGAGTATACATACATACATACATAGATACTTTTTCACAAAGCCATATATACATTTTTCTTCCAAGATGACGTCACGAGCTGTCAAATTGCCGGAATGGCATACCTTGTCTTTTCTATACCGTGGCTCCGAACGATGTCATTTGAAAGCTCGAATTGTATTTCCGAATGTTTTCCAAAAAATGCTTGGACAACGCTGTGTTGCCAGAAACGTAGCTTATAAGGTTCAGGTGGCTCAACCAGCGGTGACAACTTCACTTTACCATTCGAACAACACATGCCGGGTGATTCCTTTTGAAATTTCAGTGCGTGCGCAGTACAAACAAACAGTGCTCATTGGCCCAATCACAATATTCGGATGATTACTGTAGTCGCAGTCTTTGTCATAATTGAATGCCGCCAACTGAAAATCGATTCTTTGTCTCGATTGAGCCGCTCGTAATTGATTACCTTTAAGCCGGTTTTCATGCTGTTGAGGAATTTCAGCAGCTCTTGCTGTAGTATACATAGTAGCTCTGATTCGAACTTGATCTAGACGTGCTTCATGTTGTTCGGGTGTTTCTACTGCTCTTGACTGCCGCTCTCTCAACCTATTTGACTCTAATCGCATTTCACGTTGTTCGGGTGTTTGGGCTGCTCTTTCGGCTCTTTTTCGTTTCGCATCTGCTGTATTTCTTCCAATTACAGCTATTTTCTGTGGCATTTTTGATCACTAATATTTTTTATTTTTTATATGTGGAAAACTCAAAATCACCACCAAATTTCACAATACTCAAAATCACCACCAAATATCACGAAAACAAATATTTTTTTACTATTTATGAAAATGACAGATTATGCGCCAACTTTACACTAATATTATATGTGCAAAACTCAAAATTACACCAAATTTCACAATACTCAAAATCACCACCAAATAGCACAAAAAGAAATATGTTTTTACTATTTATGAAAATGACAGATTATGCGCCAACTTTACACTAATATTTTTAATTAATTTGCGAGTAACGCCACCCTTGATGAGGTTGAAAATTTTTGTATGGGAAAGCATTGTTTTAGTGGTCTAAAACCATCTTCTCATTATTACCTTTCAAATGAAACCGCTTTGGGGCACATCGGTTGGGTGGTTTCAAAGTATTTAACGGACATAGGTAGAAACATACAGAAGAAATCTACAGAAAAGCCAATAGCTTGAACCAAAGAAAGTATAACATAAAGAACTTGCAAGGCACACAAGAAATTTTGTACAAAAATATATAATATAAATATATAAATAAAATACTAAAAACATATGTATGCAATGATATGTAACATTGCAAAAATTGTAATACCCAGATTTAAAAACTTCATCACTCCATTGATTCAAAGTTAAAATTCGTGCATAAGGAACAGCTCGTCAGGGACAAAATATTTTATAAACATAATACTTTTCTACTTTACTTCTCGTAAAGGCAAAAAAAAGAAATAACACCGGTTTCTTGATTGATGTCTTTATTGGACCAGAGTTTGAACAAGACTGACTTACTTCTAATTACTTCGTGGGAGCTTCAAGTTGTCGCCAGGTGCACGCGCAGCTTACCTGTCGATTTTCCGCGAATTTCGTCCGTCGAAACTTGTCGTGGGAATCGGGAAAATGCTTAGGTAGTGTCTGGGCAGAAAGGGCATGGGAAATGTGTTTTTAGATGATCTTAACTGGATTTGGATTATGGGGTTGATGATTGGTATTATTGATAGGGTTATTAGGGATATTGCCTATAACACCCCCACCGTTTGTCTGAGGCTCCGACGAAGCAGTTTTTACAAATCTTCTTTTATAAAATTTCTTAGCTACTATTATAAATGTTATTAAAATCGTTATTGTATACAATGAAATATTTGTAATTTTATTTTCTTTGCTTTCATGCGTGATGAATTCTAATTTTTTTCTATTGTTTTCAATATTCTTGGCATGAAGTTCTTCAAACTGGATTGTGTTGACAGTTTTATTTTCTATTATTTTTGTTATAAAATGTGGTAGTACAATGTTTTCCTTAATTTTTATGAACGAATTTTCATATGTATTTTCACCAATTTTTATTTTGCAATTTTCGAATCTGACAATATTTGTTCCTTCTAAAGTTATGTTATGGTTATTACAATTTTGAATTATTACTGATTTTTCTATGTTTTTGGTAATTATAACACCTTTGGTGACTTCTTTTATTTCGAATTTATTGAATTTTTCTAATGTACAATGGCCTTCTTTAAAATTCATTATTCTGGATATACATTCATCATTAACTTGGGCTAAATTCCTTTTCAGGTTTTCTTTTACATAACTATTGTATACATTGTCATGTTCATCAATTATGAAGGAATTCTCTGTAACATGTAAAGTTTTATTGTATTTATTAGGAATTGGTTCAATCACAACTTTAGTATACGGGATTTCTGAGTGTTCCGGGATTAACAAGATTATAATAATTACATTGGACTGAAATGCTACAACGATTTTAATATCTGTTAGGTCTTCTATGTTTTTTACAATATTCAATTCCTTGTCCGTTAATATGTTTCGAGAAAGAATACCCAATTTACTAGTGAGAATTACCGATTCTATGTCGTCTAAATGATTTTTGAATAAGTTTATGTCGTAATTTGTTTGGTACACTTGCTCGATGTATTTAATTTCTTGTTCTAGGTTCGTTACTTTATTTTTGTTTTCTTTATTTATGCTATCTAAAAAGGCTTTTACGATATTTTGCTGATCTCGGATGTGTTTTGTTATGGTTTTTATTTGATCTGAAATTTGGGTGTTAAAGATAACCTGTTTATTATTTTCTTCTATCAATTTATTGTTATTTTTTGTTAATTCCTCTAGCTGTTGTTTAATTTCAGTTTCGTCATTCGAATCCATTGTTCCCGCGAGATACTTGAGTCCAGACCCTAAAAGGTTGATTAGACCTCTTCTTTGCCTGTAATGGGGTTTTAGGTTTGATATCTTTTGTTCAAGGAGTTCGAGATTATGTGTGAGTGTGTTGAACATTGGGTTTGATGAATTGTTTTCTTCTTGGATTACTTTTACATTTTCGGTTATACGGTCTCTAGCGATTTCGTATTCAGTTATATTAATGGTATGCAATACTTTAGTGAATTTTCTAATAAGGTGAACCTTGCCGGTTTTAATAGGAATGTAGCCATTATTGTTGCTGAGGTCTTGAATTTCGATCACTTGGCAAGGGATCGTTGGAATTGGTATTGTCAGGAGTAGGAACAGAATTTGGGGATGTAGAGTGTGCATCTTCACCTGAAATAGAAAGGTTTCTTTTAGGTCTTTTCCTGATTTTGGCCCTAATTGTGGGATTCTTGTTGTCTTGGAACCTTTTCTTTCTCTTAATATGCGATTTATAATATTTTAATTTAGTTCTTTTGTCAATAACGTGATCGTCATCGATTTTATCTATATCTATTTTCCTAAACTTGGCGTAGTTTTTGCCTCCTCGTATTTCTTTAAGAAATTCTGGGCCCGATTCTACTTGAGTATCCTCTCTGGTTTTATTCAGTTTCTCGATTACTCGTGTCTTCATCTTCACAATTTTTTCTCTAATTTCGTTAAATTCGTCTTGATTTATTTTTCCAGTGTGGAAATCTATTGGTTTTTTATTAGTTGTGGAGTGTATTGTATTATTATAGAAATGAATTATTTTCAGGATCTTTTCCTCAACGGTATCGGTTTCTTTGTTAGGGTCATGCCTAAGTAGACGGAGGTGTTCATTAATGGTATTGTGGAGACGCTCTATATCCGCGTTGGACGTGTGGTTGTTATTTGAAGTGAAATGGATTTCAATGTTTCTTTGTGCTAGGAAAGCTCTTAAGGGAATCGCCTTGAACCCTAGTTCGTTGTCCACTACTATTTTCTTTACATCTCCGGAGGTGCTTAGAAATTGCAGTAAGGCTCGTTTGAATTCGACCCAGGATCTTCCAGTTATACGGATCGCTTGGGCAACCTTACTAAATTTATCTATGAACGTGAGAAACAGGTTATTTTCGAGGCTGTAAAATACATCGACGTGTATTATTTCGTTTGGAGCCGAAGGGGTTTCAGAGACTTTGAATTTTTGTTTTATGGGCTTACGTTCATATTTTTCTAAGTTGCATATTTCGCAGTTGTTAATAAAATTGACAATTCTTTTATTTAATTTTGGGTGGTAATATTTCAAACGTAGTTCTTTCTGTACTTCCGAAATTCCTCTGTGGTTGTTCCTTAGATGTTCTTCCTCTATTAATTTGGCGAGGAGTTCTTCGTCTAGAACATCTTCGAGAAGTTGGGTACATTTCAAAATTTTAAAATTTTTATTTTGAGAGAAATGTTTAAAGTAAGCTGTTTCTATGACGTCAAAGAATTCATTTTCTTTGATATAGAGTGCGTTAAGTGTGTTTGGGTTGAAATGGTTTTTGAGGATAGCTATTGCGGTTTCTTCGTCGAGTATTTTGACGAAAATAGTTTTCCTTCGTTTGTTGAATATTATTTTGTTCTTTATTCTTAGGGCGCCGGAATTTGTTTTTTGGATAACAACCTGGTTTTTGAAAACATTGATAGGGGAAGGGGATATAGGAAATTTACTTTGGGGTTGCTCTTCGGTATGGTTTACTTCTATTCGAGAAAGGGCATCTGCATTACTATTTATGCAACCTTTTTTGTATTTGATCTCGTAGTCAAATTCGGATAGTTTAATTCTCCAGCGAAGGAGCCTGGAGTTCGGTTCTTTTACCGAGAAGAGCCATTGCAAGGGTTTGTGGTCTGTCATTATGAGAAACTTACGGCCAAACACGTACGGACGGAAATATTTCGTCGCCCAGACTATAGCCAAGAGTTCTTTTTCGATAGTGCTATAATTCTGCTCGTGGTCATTGAGTGTGCGGCTCGCGTAACAGATCGGGTGGTCGTCTTGCGACAAAATAGCCCCTATAGCATATTGACTTGCGTCCGTAGTTACAGTAAACATTTTGTCAAAGTCAGGATATCGTAAAATAGGCTCTGTGATCAGGAGGCGTTTCAATGTTTCTATGCTCCGAATGTATTCTGAGTCGTTAACATTGAGTGTTGTGTTCTTCTTTAAATATTTCGTGATTGGTTTCGCTATTTTTGAGTAGTCCTTTATGAATCTACGGTAATATCCCGTAAGACCGAGGAATTGTTTAATTTGTTTTGGATTCTTCGGGATGGGGAAATTTCTAACGCACTCAACCTTTTGAGGATTAGGTTTAATCCCCTCTTGTGTGACAACATGGCCCAGGAATTCGGTTTCTCTCTTGAGAAACTCCGACTTGTCCAGCTGTACTTTCAAATTTACTTCCGAGAGTCGGTTGAAAACTTTCTTTAGGGAATCTAGGTGTTCTTGGAGGGATGACGAAAAGACGATGATGTCGTCAAGGTAAACGAGGCAGATTTTATTTATGTATTCCTTCAGCACGTTATTCATAAGGCGCTGGAATGTCGCCGGTGCTGTCTTGAGACCGAATGGCATTCGAAGGAACTCGTAGTGCCCATTCTCTACTGAGAAAGCAGTTTTGTGAACATCATTTTCATCGATTTCGATCTGATGGAACCCCTTAGCGAGATCTAGGGTTGTGAAGTATTGGCACCTTCCCAATTTCTCTAGTATCTCTTTTATATTGGGAATGGGGTACCTATCATCGATAGTAACTTCGTTCAACCTCCTATAGTCGATTACTATTCGCCATTTCTCCTTGCCGCTGGCGTCCATTTTCTTCGGGACTATCCAGACAGGTGCGGAGTAAGGGGAACTGCTTGGTCTGATAATGCCTTTCTCTAGCATCTCTTCTATTTGCCTATTTACCTCTCCTTTGTGGACGTAAGGGTATCGGTACGATTTAACGTGGATTGGGATGTCGTTAATTGTGCGAATACGATGTTTTATCGCATTCGTGAAGGTTAGGTTTGAATCATCTTGGTAAAAGATGTGTGAAAATATATTGACAAGTTTTAGGAGGTTGTACCTTTCCTCTTTATTGAGGTGTTGGCAACGGATTTGCTCTGAAAGAGGTTTTCGTTTTGTTTCCTCTATTACATTGAAATTTTCCGCGTTGACGATTTCTGTCGGTAGCGGTTCAATTGTTAGATTTGTATCAGTTTTCCTGCGGACATTTATAATAGCGTTAACTTCGTAGTTTTCTACGTCGTATACGCCTTCCTTAATTATTGCGTTGCCTTCTAAGGACTTCTGCTCCTTTAGATAGGCTAGTCCGTCTCTTTGTAGCACTGGGAGTTTTATTTCCTGTTCCCCTACGGTTTCTAACTTAAGATTATAATTCCCGTTTCCTATTTGGAAATTTAGTTCAATATTGTTATTGTTAATTCTAAGGATTTTCTTATCGTAATCTATGGCTGATCTCAGTGGAATTAAAATATTGTTGCCAATCAAACCATCGTACTGGTCATGGAATTGGCAAATATAGAAGGACATTATGTCCCTAGAATTTCCTAATTCTTGGAATTTAAACAAAGGAATGTTAGCTTCTTCTGTTATTTCAACTTGGTTCTTCAGCGTCTTAAGTTTAATAGGTGATTCTAATATTCTCTTATACTTAGGGTGGCATAAATTGGGGTTTATTATAGAGTGTGTGGCTCCTGAATCTATTATGAATCTGAGAGGTCTGATGTTGCCTTTTATTAGAATATATGGTAGTTTATTTCCGAGGCCTCTAAAGGAAAATTTTGTGGTTGGCCAACATTTAACTGCTGGTTCGTGCTGATGCCCATAAAATTTTGAGGCTGGTCAGCATTTTGCTGCTGATTCATGTTGATATCCATAGGCTCGGGAGCAGAGAGTTTTTCGTTACGGGGTTGAGGATTTTGATTGAAATTGTTGCGGAAATTTTGATTCCCGTTGGTTTGGGGGTAGCCGAAGTTTGGATTAAAGTTATTACGGAAACTTTGATATCCGTTGGTTTGGGATTGGCCGAAGTTTGTTCGGTTTTGATAGGGATTTGAGAAAGAGTGATTTGTATTGTAATTAGGATTTTGGGAAGGGAATGTGTTGCCCGGTGTTTGGCTCGATTTTTGATAAGACGGGTTATAGTTGTTGCCGCGATTATGTGGTGTGCTCTGTTGGAACGTGTTGGGGGAAGAAGCAGGGTTATGTTGTGGCCGGTTGGTATTCTGGTTTCTTTTGGATTGGTGATTTTGGCCGGGTCTCCTTTCTCTATTTTCTGGGGGAATGTATTGAGAATTTTGTGAAGAATTATTTGGGTATTTTTGAGGAGTGGAATTCGTGTAGGCGTACCCAGATTCATGTAAAATGTTAATGGCTTCTTCTAAGGTTTGTGGGTTACGACAAAAGAGTATTGACCTCATTGGTTCGGGGATTTTATTCCTGAAAATTACTAAAGCTGATGTTTTATTGTTATTTACGGTACTATCGAGTAGGCTTGGGTCATTCCCCATCATTTGCTTAGTTTTCACATTCAACCGCCTTAAAATTGTCTTTATTTCGTTATAGAAATTTATACAGTTTGTTCTGAATTGTGCCGATCGCAATTCATCGAATAACTCTTCTAGTGTTAATCGTTCGCCGAAATTATTGATTAGAACCGTTTTTATTTCGCACCATTGTGTAATATGGTTGTTAATTTCGATTACCTCCCGCGCTCTGCCTTTGAGTTTGGCTTTTATTGTATCGGAGAAAATATGTTGTGCTACGGTATCGTATCTCGATAGAATATGATGGACTCTATCTATGAGGTCGATAAAATTTTGAAGTTCGCGAAAGTCTCCGTTAAATTCTGGGAGCCGAGATAGGTATTTTAACGGGTCTATGTTTAGTGTCAACATCGCGTTTGCGTTTGCTTCGTTACTCGTGGTTCCGCGCCTGTTATGAAAATCTCTCACTAATTCCGAGATCTGTTCTGTTTGTCTTCTTGCTAGATCGATATAATCGGTTGGGGTTTCTTCTGTAGACATATCACGACTTTACAACGCTTTATAGATCGCTTATTTTATAACTAATTTATACTAGTTAGTTAATGTTTCTTAAATTAGGTAAGTTTATAACGTAAATTATATTAGATCTTATTTGAAATTGAAATTATACTATAAAATATATATTAGATCTTATTGGAAATTGAAATTCTGACCTTCGTTGTCTTCTTAGCAGGCTGCGTGTTGAATGATGATGCCTTTCGACTCGATGGGCCGGAAATTTCGTTGAGTCTTGAAGATGCTCCTGGTCGGGACGTCAATGGGAAGAAGGTTCGTGAAGCTGAAGGATTAAGATCCACCAAACTGTAGTGTTGTGCTTCTGGTTATCGGTTGAGCTGCGCACCAGTCCTCTTCTTGGTGTAATTAACGGTGTTGCGTAAAACAGTAGCAATCTTTTGCTTCTGCTTTTCTGGTGAATTTCCGCTATTGGCCGATCTTTCGACTCAATTTGGTTCACTTTTTCACAGTACACTCAATTCTGGTTTTACACGGTTTTGATTTAGCACGGTTTTGATTTAACACGGTTTTGATTTAACACGGTTTTGATTTAACACGGTTTTGGTTTAACACGGTTAATCGGTTATCATGCGTACTTTCACTATTCGCACACCGAGGCGCTCAATACCGGATTTCGAAAAAGGGATAACTTGTGTTATCCTACTGACTGCGCCACTTTTCTACTTTACTTCTCGTAAAGGCAAAAAAAAGAAATAACACCGGTTTCTTGATTGATGTCTTTATTGGACCAGAGTTTGAACAAGACTGACTTACTTCTAATTACTTCGTGGGAGCTTCAAGTTGTCGCCAGGTGCACGCGCAGCTTACCTGTCGATTTTCCGCGAATTTCGTCCGTCGAAACTTGTCGTGGGAATCGGGAAAATGCTTAGGTAGTGTCTGGGCAGAAAGGGCATGGGAAATGTGTTTTTAGATGATCTTAACTGGATTTGGATTATGGGGTTGATGATTGGTATTATTGATAGGGTTATTAGGGATATTGCCTATAACACATAATCTCAGGTTCTAGGAATTCTTCGAGCACAGGGGCAATTCAATCCCAAGTAGCTCACCTCCTCTCAATAAACAAAGGCTCAGCTATTGGGCTGTATGAATTTTACCCCTCTCATTCGCCCGCTCATGCAGTAGAAGAGGAGACAAGTTTCTCAGCGATCTCACTATCGTAGTCCGCAGAATCGCAGTGTTCAGCTCAACACAAGATTTCCCCTTTACAAACTCCCTTGCGCCGACCGCACAGGGCCTTTACAGCGAGAATTTCGTAAAACGCAGACTTGTATTGGGTGCAAGTTCTTTATGTTTGTACTTTCTTTGCTTGAACGTCGTGTTCGTTGAGTAGGGCTATTCTCAATTAGACAGACAACCTTTGGCTATTATTTATACGGTCACAAAATTCCATAAATTTTTATGGGGTAGACGTTTCGGCTAGGTTATAATGCAGGTGTGAGACTTATTTTGCACCCTGGTAAAAGTGTACCTACTTTGGCTGCTCAGGGATTGCAACATTGGGCATTAATTATTGTACACTACATATACACACATATGTATAAGGATAAGCCATAGGTAATTCTGGCTTGGGGTGAGTGCAAGCGGAAGCTAAGCCATAGGCCAGCTGATCTTTCCAATAGGCTCCAAAAATTGGTAAGCCGTCTTTTGGACTTGCACTCCGAAGGGATGAGAAATAAAACAATTCTCTTCGATGGTTAGCGCCAGAGTGTGTATTTGTTCTAAATTTTCTTCGCTTAAATACAATTTCCTTATAACATCTTACTTAGCTAAGTGGACATAAAATCAGTTGACATGACATGCTCTCGAAATAAATTTGGGTGACCCATGTTTTACTGATACTCGAAATTATTTAGTGGGTCATTAATATTTCCGCACTGTCGTGCAATAGCGTCAAGAATCATAACAATTCTTGACCTGCCGCACGTTTTCATAATCGGTTCGCCTTGCATTTTTCGGCGCGCGAGCAAGTGGTGTCAGTTGCACTTACGCAATGCTCTTGACACTTAAAGAAATGCTATCTCGGCTTTCTTGTGGAAATTTATTGGTTTACTTTTAATTAGGTGGATGCGTAGTGCGCACATGTGCACTACAGTAGAAAGAGTGAACTTATTTGTTATATAGATACATTGTCTATACGCTACCGATAAGTAAAATTCTTATTAATGTCGCTTGCAATGGTGTTGCCGAAGAGTTGCCATTGATTTACTATATATCGATTCTATAAGATTGTTTGTAGATTGAAGCAAGATTGGTAGTTCCACCCCGAGATAAAATTGTTCAGTATCTCTCGTGCATCCGAGCGTATTCCGGCGTGTCCCGTGTACGCTTGAGTTTTTCAAAAGAATACTCTATAGTCTCTTCTAGGAATACTTGGGTCTTCCATAGAAATACTTGTGTCTTCCGAATTTGGTGGACTTAGAAAATTTCACATTATCTGTATAAAAACGTCTTATGGCTAGATTTTAATCTCCCGCAGAGATGATAAAATGATACTGGCATCTCTAAAATTGTTTATGCTTAGAATATTTTTTGGATTTAGGGCATTTGTCAAATTTCTACATTTATCTTTAGTTCAATAGGAATATTACAAAATTTAAAAATAATTTTATATTAATAATACGTCATTTAATTTTATTTTATGCGTCTCCCGTAAACTAAATTCTATACTTTTGAAGTTCAATGAGGAGGTTGAAATTTAATGCGGGAGGAGTTCACACCATTTATATTGAATTCATACAAACTATCGCCGAATATACATACATATGTATATTCGAATTCCCACAGTTCAATTCATTCATCGCCTCGTGACACCGATCACCCTGGTCAGCGGCACCGTTCACTTGGGCAACTCAGCACTCACCTGATCCAGTTCACCTGCCAGACAGCGCTTCAGCAGAATTTAGGTTAGCAGAATTTAGATAGAATCTACTTAAGCCCATAGAATTACTTCATTGTCGCTATTTATAATTAGTTGTCTACAGGATCGTTGCTGGAATGAAGATTGGTTTTTTTTAAAGCAAATCTCGTAATTTCCTATTTTAAAAATATCGTGATTATATCATAAAGTTTTTGCATATTATGGCTAAGTCAAAGTCTATGTTGTAGCTAAAAGAGTCTGTTGCATTCTGTTGACAGGTGGGCCTTGGTTGTAAAGTCATGGCTTCTGCTTTGAGGAACTTGGGACGGCTGCAGATTGGTATCTTTCGTAAGATGAGGTACCCGATGACGGCTAGGAAGAGTAGGATGGCGCTGTGCGGAATTGTAAGCTTATGAAGATGGTGACCCTTAATTTTTACTGGAAGGTCTTCTGGAAAGTGCGAAAGTTGATTTTTGATGGATTCCATCTCTGCTAAGTGGGGTCGATAGTGGGGAAGATGATACAGAAGTGTGACACGCGCCGCCTTCTCGAAAGTGAATCTTTGGGTGACAGAAAGTTGTCGTAATTTCTGCGTCACCTTCGCGGTCTATTGGGAAGCAGTCCTCCCGATGAAGTGTTCCAGACTCTTTTTATTGGTCGTTTACCCAAGCACATGCAGGCAATTCTAGCTGCTCATAAAGGCTTATCGCTCGACAAGAGAGCAGAGATCGCGGATTCTATTGAGAAAACGTACGGACTCTTAAGTCGTATATTTCGGAGACTATCGTGTCTAACATTGCGGATGTTCGTTTGAATCATCTGGAGAGAACTTTTGTGGTCTCTCTCTTCAAGAACTCGCTATAATCAAAATAACTGGACATATCGTAGGCCAGCGGGCTCGTTGACTTTTTGACGTGATAACGTCTATTAAATCGATGAACGACCGCACAAACGAAAAAGTGTAACGTTCCGCCGATCTAAGCAACCGAGTATTTAACGCCAAAAAATAGAATCTCACATAATTTGTCTTGTTAGTTTATAGTGGATTATTAATACCAGTAGAGCAGTGGTAAGTGCACTGGTCTATCACCCCCGGACCCAGGTTCGAGCCTGGCTCGATACACTTCAATTGGGGTGCGCTTTTAATCCCAATAAGGAGCGTGCAAGCGAGAGCGCGGAACAAGCGACAGAGAGGCACGATCGGAGTAAGCGTTATTAATAAAATAAAATAAAATAAAATAAAATAAAATAAATTGCAGAAATTAGACAAATGCAAAACACCGGATAAAAATCTCCCATTTGTTGTACGGTTTTTTACTATTTTACGGCTCAGCAACGCTGAGAGGAACAACCATCGATTTGACTTTTTCAAGGCACATTACACTTGAAACACTCCCCTTGATTTCCTACTTTTCCTATCATCGTCCTATCCTCAACAGAATAACGCAGATTGGACGATCTTAAATACCACACATGTATGTAAGTTGTAAATAAATTGTTAATAGCACATTGTTACTTGTAATTAATCTGTATAATTTAAAGAAAAAAATATTTGAATTAACGAGTGCAAATATCTCAATTTATCGAAAAGATTGTAATTTTCAATTAACTCCTTCTTTGTATTATACAAAATAATGATAATTCAGTGATAATAATTCAATTCAATTCATAAAAGTATGCAATTTCTCATTAATGTTTTCTTATGACGTTATCACGTAAAATTATCGTCCGTAAACCGACTTTACAGACAACCATTGATTTTTTTGTCTCTCGATCGCGTTCCCATTCACGCGCGCTACCGGGAGAGTTGTATAAAAAGGACAATGAATTGTATCATACGTGCTTTGCAGACCAGGCCAGGAAATGTCGCAAGCCCTGTAAGTTCGGTGCGAGTTTGGTAGAAACGGCGCGGGCAGTCGTTAATGACGCCAGACGATGATATCGTGCTGCCTATTTGCCACCGACATATCATCAAGCCTCAAGTTTCTCATTGATACGGGTACGGCGGCAAATCGTACGCTCATTGGAACGTATGGTACCTTGCCGCTGTCACTTGACCACGGTCTTCGTCGGCAGTTTAATTCGGAGTTTGTTGTCGCGGATGTTTCCAAGCCCATCATCGATGTGAATTTATTGGCGCACTACGGTCTTCTCATTGATGTGTTAAATCAATGCCTCGTGGATCAGAATACCCAACTTACTTCTCGTGGAAGGGTATTTGATTAAGAAATTCCATTTATAACAACTATTTCCGGTTTATCACAATTTTACGAGCTTCTTCAGCGATTTCCGGAACTTACACGACCAGGCGGGGTACCATTAACTATTAACCATTCCACCAGTTATTATATCGTTACCACGCATGGACCACCTGTCGCGCAGAGGCCGCGACGCTTGCATATGAAGATTTAAAATTCCAAGAAAACAATTCGACGTTATGCTCAAAATAGGTATAGCTCGAACTTCGAAAAGCCCATGGTTATATCACCTCTTCACATGGAGCCGAAAAAGGAGATGAATGGAGCCCCTGTGGCAATTATCGCGCTCTTAATTGCAAGAATATGCCCAGACGGATATCCGGTAAGATATATCCAGGATGTTTCTCAGTTATTGCATGGAAAGAATTTTTTCTAAAATAGACTTGATGCGAGCCTTTAACAAAATTTCCGTCTCTGAGGAGGATAACCCGAAAACGGCAATTACCACACCCTTTCGGACTCTTTGAGTTTACCTTCATGTCCTTCGAGTTGTGCAATGCTGCCTAGACTTTCCACCGTTTCATTGACGAGGTGCTGCAGGGTCTGGATTTTTTTTATGCATACATCGATGACATTCTCGTCGCATCGTAGTCATCCGAGGAGCATTTGCATTATCTCGAGGTCTTGTCCGAACGTTTAAGGAGGTCCGGCGTTGCTAATCCGGCAAAATGTGTTTTCGCACAGGATAGCATTAAATTTATATCAGGTGGCTGCCGCCGCTATTCAGACGCTTCCTTAGCTCGTGGAGGCTATTCGGAATTTCACCCGTCCAGATACAACGAAGAAGTTGCCACAGTTCTTGGGCATGCTTAATTTTTTTAGAATATTCTTGCCTGGGGAGACGAAGACACAAGCACCACTGAACGAGCTTTTACAAGGAGATAGCACGGTAAGTTCACCGGTGGACTGAACTCCAGATGCTATACGGGCGTTCGAAGCGAGTAAGGAGGTACTTGCTCAGGCAATGTTACTGGTTCACCTGAACCCAACGCACTATGGCTATTTTCAGTGACGCATCAGACTATGCGGTAGGTACCGTGGGATGACGGAGCCTGGCGACCGTTAGATATGGGGCTTACAATCGTGAGCTTCATCTCATATCGGGAGAGGACCACAAAATCGCCGATGTCTTATCTCGGGTCGAGGAGATCGAGCTAGCAGTTGATTTCGAGGCGTTGGCAACTCCCCAGAATAATGATGAGGAATTGCAGAGATTTGTGGAGCCTGGTTCTTTTGGGAAATTCAAGTTGATACGCATTCCTAACACCGTCATTTCGATTTGTCGCGATGCCTCTGCACGAACAGCTCGTCCTTGTATCACGAAGCCATTTCGCAGGAAAATTGTTGACGCTCTGCATCGTCTCTCTCATCTCGGAACCGATGCTACAGTTCAATTTGTGACTCAACGTTACGTGCGGCCTTCAAACAAGGTGAATTGCAAGAGGTGGTCTCGGGGTTGTCTGCATTGTCAGCGCTCTAAGGTATGACGACATGTCTCCGCACCGATTAGTACTTTTTCGCCACCGACTTCCAGATTTGAACATCTGCATGTGGACATAGTTGTCATGCCATCATCAGAGGGACATAGATATTGTTTGACCATCATGGATCGTTTTAATCATTGGCCAGAGGCCCAGAGGCCATCGCATTATGCGACCAGGAAGCTTCTACCGTTGCTCGTGCTCTGTGTGAAACCTGAATAGCACGTTTTGGGACACCCCTTAGAATTAAAATGAACCAGGTTAGGCAGTTCGAGTCGCATCTTTTTAAGCAGCTGAATCAATTACTTGGAACAACTAACCTAAGGACTACAGCATACCATCCTTAGGCTAATGGCATAATGTAGATTTTTCACCGTTAACTTAAAGCTGTAATTATGTGCCAGTAGAGCAATAGTTGGACCCTTTCCACAGATTTGCTGGGAGTTTCGCCGCGAAAAAAAATAAAAACAAAAAAGATTAATATTGACATTGAAAAATTAAAATTAAAAAATAAGTGTAAAAAAAAATGTAGTTGTGAGTAATGTGATGTACTTAAGTGTTGTGCGGAATTATAAGTAATATTTTATAGGGATTTTCTGCAAAATATGCAAAAATTTTCCAAGTTAAATATCTCGGAAAATATAGCTTTCCGAAAAAAAATTTTTGCATATTGGCTCGTTTAGGGCCCAAACGAAACTTCCTACAAAGTCTCATCAAATTCCGCAACAATCACCTAGAGTAAACTTAAGCCAAAATAAGTGAATTGGACATAATATTTGGAAACATTTTTCAACCTGGTTCCTGGAACCTGGTTCCTACTTTGATATAATAAGTTAAACATTCATTTAAGATGTTTTAACGAGTTTTCCTTAATGTTGAAAATACGGATTTTCGACATAAATTGAATTTGATATTTATGAATTAAAAAATTTGAACTGGCCGAAAACAGTAAAATTAAAATGGAAAGAGCAAGTATGATGATTGAATTCCAAATTAGAATGTTTTATAAAAAATTGTTTACGCTAGTGGTAAAAAGAAATTCTCAAATTTAGTTTGGTAAAGTATATACATATAATAGGTAATTTGCAAAGTTCAATTCAGTCATTGGAACGCGGAGGAGCAGACTTGGCACTAATTAGCTAATATCTAAATTATAGTGACAACTCGCACAGGCCTTAAAACGCAACAACGGATTGCATGTACACGTGGCATTAAATCGATGTGTATTAAGTTCCTCTCAGGTTAATATGACATCAATGAAAAAACACCCTGTTTATTTATGTCACAATAAAAAGTCATCAAAATAAAAGTTAACGATTCATTGAATCAATTTCAATATTGTAAGTCTGTGAAGTAAACTTGGCTGTGGAATTTTTCAGAAAACAGCAAATCAGTTTTTTTCTGTTTTATTTGACATCAATCGGAATGTTGAAAATGTTTTTGTATTTGTATAAACATAACCCAAATAAAGTCGCTTTTAATAAAATCGGACCAGAGGTATATTTTATAATGAAGCAATGGGAGGTAAAAGGTAAATAGCACGGTTGAATACTTGAAAGTAATAATATCGAATCACTCAACTAGGTATTTATGGTTGTACTCTTAATAATGCAACGATAATTAAGCTGTTTATTTCGACGTGTTTTCACTCTTCTGTTGATAATTGTTTTATTTTTTTTTAACAAATCTATATATTTGGGAACCTTTATTGAAATTACGTATTTTCAACTAATATTGTATTAGATTATATTATAATGTTTATACACTGGCGCATAATCATATTTATTTCAGGAATTCAGTAATATTTAGAATATGGAGGTCTGTTTACTCTCTTATCGTCGGAGTCATTTTCATTACAAAACTAGTAAAAATCTTAAGATATAATGTAGTTATTATTTGGAAGGCTATGATACCATTTTTGATTTAAAAAAGAAAGGCGTGGGCTGACAACATTTATGAACGGTAAGAGAAATGATAGACTTCTTCACCATATGCCTTCAGAATGCATTGAAGTATGTAGTCGGGACGTCCTTAAAGTGTCAAACACTATTCACTTAGATAGATTTAGAAGCACTACATATGGCAGCCTATCTCATGACACGATTTCGGAAAGTAAAAGATGCCAGTATTTTCTAACATAACAGACCATTTCTGATTTGGCAGATTTTTTTGGGGATTTGGGAAGGACGGAAAGGTCGGCGTTATATTAAGTATGCAAGCTTTTGTTTACTGAGCTAAAGATGATTGTTGATTTAAATATATACATTACATTTTTTCAGTCTGAAATTACACCTTAATTCATTTGTTGCTTGCTGGACCATCTTTGTTTCTGCCAGTTGATATATGTTAGTAGTCGTGTTGATGTCTCCCATGGTGTGTTAAACAATATTTTTAGGTATTCATTGAATTACCGTTTTGTAAATAATTAGCCTGTTTTCTGTTGTAAGATGAGATTTCCTATTTAGTAACGGGCATAGGGTAACTAGTATTTTTGCAATTTCGAAATTGTGCGTAATACATGCTCCTGGAAGGTTAATGTTTGGTCGATGTGCATTCCGAAATATTTTATGCTTTTGGACCATTTGATGCGATCTCCCATAATATTTATCTGCATTGGTGGTAAGTATCTCTCAGCTCCTTGTAAAATAGCCGGTTTGTGTCTTCGAAGTGGTAAGTTTTACTTTCCACTTACTGTAGTAATCATCAAAGAGCTGTAGTTGAGCTTGCAAGGTGTTTATTATAGTTTTAGGGTCTTCTGCATGCACTACAGTAAATTTCTGTGTCATATGCAAACATTGCTAGTTCATATTTTATCCAACTTGGGTATATTTGACATATAAATGTTTTATAGAGTGTGGCTGAGGCACGATCTTTGCGGGACGCCTGCTGGTAAGATTCTTTTGTCTGAAAGGTAGCCGTTGGCACGTACAGCAAATTTTCTATTGTCGAGAAAGGATTGTATGATTTTAGTGAAACAACATGGTAAATTCGGGTGAAAAAAAACAGCCCGAAAAAGAGCCTAAAACTCAATTTAAGACCGAATATACACCGAACTTTATCAGAGGTCGAGAAGACGCCTAAAACCGCCGAAAAAAGCTTGGAATTCTATGTTAGGCCGAATTTAGGCTGACAAAACAGACAAAATTTATTAAAGGTCGACAAAAAGCCGAAAAAAGCCCGGGTAAAAAATGTAGAGCGGAAGAACACCGACAAATAGACTAAAATACCATTTCACGCGGATTTTGGTCCGATTGTAGGCCGATTTGAGACCGTTTTTGGGTCGAATAGACACCCTAAAATTTATGAGAGACCGACAAGAAGAATTCAAGATACATTAGGGCAATAAAGCACGTCGAAGTGTTGGCGCCAATGTCTTATCTCGTTGGGTTCCTTCGGAATGCAGAGGGATTGCACCGCAATAAAAGTAGGTAGGTGCCTAAGTATAAGCAAGGCCTTGTGAAAGGAGCTGAGTAGCAAGGTATCTCAGTTTCAAGGTGAACTTCAAAGTGAAATGACGCGAAGCGAAGTAGTGACGAAATTAAAGAAAATATAAATTAATTCATTTATTTCGCTTAATATAACCTACAATGGTAAAAGAAAAAAAACAAATAAGTTAAGGTAAACTAATTAGATTAACCTACTAATGACTAGTTAAGGGGGGGGAGATAGGATGGTCTATTGTAGGGTTGGGTTTACTTAAATTTTTTTTTATTTACTTCATTCGCTTAATACAAGCTACGTAAACTAAGCTAAAGAGAGAAAAGGGAAAGTAGCCTACAAATTATGGATAAACTAAATATGACAGACAGATATTTACATATTACGCTTAATTCAATCATCAGAAGAAAGAGGGACGGTAGGGATCATTCCTGAGAGATGGTTTGCTCAGGTAGAAGTCGAAAGAAGTAAGGGAGTTGGCTTTCCGGAGCATTCGGTTGAGAGGTTCAGAAAGGCCATAGTTGGTGCGGTGGTAAACAGGGCGAAAGAGAGGAGCCGACCTGAGGTTACGGGGATTGGTGTTCCACAAGGGCTACAAGTCGATCAGCATCAGGCGGTTTTCGTAAGGGGAAAGATTCAGACGATCAGACCAGGGAAGCTCACGTAAAGCAAAACGAAGAAGGAATCTGCCCTGCACTGCTTCAATTCTATTGATGCCGGTAGATTGAAAGGGAGACCAAACTTGCCTAGCGTATTCAAGGAGAGGCTTGACGCACAAGATGAATAAAGATTTAGCAACGTAGGGGTTAAGGAACTCCTTAGATCAACGCTTCACAAGTGCGGAGTTGGCTCTAGCAACCACGCTGTCAATGTGATCACGAAAATTTAGTTCACAGTCACAAATGACACCAAGATCACGAAGAGAGGAGACACTCGGGATAGGTTCATCAGACAACAGATAAACTCGGGGGATGAAGAAGTGCGGGAGTAAGTCATGGATTGGAATTTGGAGATATTAAGTTCCAGAGAGTTTTTTTGGCACCATATACTAAAGTTATCAAGATCGTCTTGTACTAGTCGGGAGTCCGGTGTTGAGGATATTAGTTTGGAAATGTTCATACCATTGGCGTATACATATAGAAAGATCCATGTGTATGATAATACACTCAATATTATTAATAGCCAGAATGAAAAGCAATGGACCCAAGTGGCTACCCTGAGGGACTCCCGAATTAGCCACGAAAGAGCTAGAGAACACAGTGCGGAAAAGCACCTTGTACTGGCGTTGATCAAGATAAGACTTCATCTACGAGAGAAGAAGCTGATTGAAGCCAAGGGAACAGAATTTCAAAATAATTAATTTATGGGAGATTTCATCGAACACCTTACTGAAATCGGTAGCGATGACGTCGACCTCGTCACTATTTTCCACGGCACACAGCGTTCTAGAGGCGCAGTCGGTTAGGTTGATCTACCTTTAAGGAAACCATGCTGTGATGGGGAAAATATGAATTTACAATGAAAGAAAATACAATCGTAAGCAATGCTTTTAAAGAGTTTGGGTATACAGGAGATGGTAGTTGGAAATGTCACTCTTACAGCCGTTTTTATGAATGGGGATGATGAAAGAGTCTTTCCACCTTAAAGGGGAAGATTCCTTCGGTGATTAAAAGATGAAAAATAGAGGTAAGGGGTCCGATGAGCGCACTTTTTCAGAACAATGGCGTGACTCTCGTTGGGACCTGGATTGTAATCATCAGCGTCGATGTTGATGGAAGCAAGGAAGGAACCGCTTCCTGCTTCAACACAACAGCCATGTCCTCATTTGCAATATTATCCACCTACGACTATTCCACCTGCTCCAAATCTGTATTACCAGTCATCATCACCAGCTAACAATAACAATATTGTGCATCAAAATTTTTAATTGATTTTTTATATGTATTTTATTTGTTTATATTATTTTATATGTAGTGTTACCTGCATAATGTCATGCGGGTGATTCTCCGGCTAACATTGGAGATGGGCTAGGTCGTCAGCAGGACGATCGTACCGGACTGATCAAAGAACCGAACAATGCACTTGCATGCCTGAAACCAACAATCAAATAATTTTGTGTCAGAAAACAAATGAGCGCCACTCGGTTTATGGATAACCGAGAACCTTCGTGTGAGGATGAGGATGTAAATGAAATGCAGCGTTAAATTTTACTAATACTAATACAGTAGAATCTCGATTATCCGAATCAAATAAAACCAGGGATATTCCGTATAATCGAAAATCCGGATAATCGATTTCAAAGTCAAATCAAATAATAATTAAATTTTAATATTTTTTTATTATGTAAAGGGTTTTATATACGTCATTTATACAATAAGATATAAAGAAATTACGAGCTATAAAGATAATGAAGTACATAATACCTATATAATTTAAAATTTTGGTTAGAAATAATTAGTTATTAATTTTTGACGTAATGAATCACATCACAAAAAGACAACCTATCAACCTATGAATGAATCACATAACAAAAGACAACCTATCAGTTGAACGCTATTAAATAAAATGAAACAATAACAAACACTATTCGCGCAAACAAATGAGAGCGGGAGTACCTACACGTCGGAGGCGGGAATAAACTCATCGTAACATGTCTTGTTGCGTCGTCAAATGATTTTTAAATCGGTAATTAGAACCGCGAAGAATAAGTCCGGATAATCGAATATTCGGATAATCGATGTTCGGATAATCGAGATTCTACTGTAAATTTAAAGAAAAAAAAATATATTATGCCGCGTGGAGAAAGTCGACTGCACGTGACCCGCCAAAAATGCCCCCGAAGAAATGTATTTACGCCTATGAATACCTACTTCAACTCATGCAAAGAAAGAAAACGGGTACTTAGCTTTTATTTTCTTTTCCGGAACCACGTTATATCCTGGTCCCGATATCCTCATTACTCCAACGGACACAAATTCAATCAATCGGATGTAAATTTTATTTCTGTATAATGTATGTACACTCAGTGTCAAAATGATAGCACACCTATGAATTTCGCTGTTTTCTGGAAACGGGTAATCCGAACGAACTGCTACTTTTAATAATAAGAATCAGGACGTGAAAAAATATATTTATTAAAAAATTTAAAGGAATAATATTATTATTTATCTGTTTTATTTCCTGTTTTTAAAAAAATAACCGCGTCAAAAATATAGCACACTTCATAAATTTTTAAGCAAATAAGATGTAATTAAAGTTTTTTTTAATTTTTTTTTTTATTTAATAATGAGTTGATTTTCCTTTATTCTTTATAACTTCCTTCGTCCTGTTTGGAAGTAATTTAAATAATTTTTTAATATATTTTCTGGGTACCATACCCCAAGCACGTAAAATACCATCTTTTAGTTCCTGAACGGAGTTATATTGTTTATTTTCAGCATATACGCATCGAGAAAGATGCCCCCAAACATTCTCAATAATATTTAAATCCGGCGATCTTGCTGGCCACGGAAGTAACTGGATTCGGTTTTCTTCTAAATAACGTTTTACTCGGTGAGCACAGTGTATTGCGGCGTTATCCTGCTGCAGAATAAAATAATCCCCCGAAATTGTGGCTCCATCACGTTTAATTTCTTCGTCCAGGAGTTTTATGTATTCCTCGGAGTTTAATTTCCCGCTAATGAAACGAATATTTGTTCTTCCTTGGTAACCAATCCCAGCCCATATCATTACTCCGCCTGCTCCCATTGCTCGTCGTTGTTGAAAGATAGCATCCTTCCTGAGGTCATGAAAGTAATAAATCCAGCCGTCTGGTCCATCTAAAGAGAATCGCTTTTCATCTGTAAAAAGTACTCTACGCCATATTTTTTTCCAGTGAAGATGTTCTTCCGCAAATTTTAAACGATCCTTAATATGCTTCTCCGTAAGAGGTGGCTTTTTTTATAATTTTCTGCGTTGAAGTTGTTTAGCTTTTTGAAGGACTCGTTGAACATTTCTTAATTTTGTGGATATTCCAACATCCGCCGCAATTTGACGCGCCATGAGGAGTGAATTTGAAGCTTTCCTTAACAATTGTCTTTTATCGCGCTCTGAGATAGCGCTGGGTCTCCCCAGACTTTTCTTCTTTCCGTAATTTTTTGGATCTTTAAAAAAATTCATTGCCACTTTCCTGCTTCTATTTAAACTTTTTGCAATTTTAGCAAGAGTAAAACCTTGTTCCTTTAAATTTTCAATAACCTTTCTTTCACTTGCACTTAAAATTGTTCCTCTTCCCATTTTCACTTTAAAAGCAAGAAACCAACTGCCCTTCCGGGACTAACGATGGTTCTATTTATAATTAGAGTAACTGTATTTATAACTGCCACAATTGGGCTTAAGTCCCGTCTTCAATTCTTGTATTTTTTTAAAAATTTGATAATATGTGCTATCTTTTTGACGCGGTAATTTTTTAAAATTATGAAATAAAACAGATAAATAATAATATTATTCGTTTAAATTTTTTAATAAATATATTTTTTCACATCCTGATTCTTGTTATTAAAAGTAGCAGTTCGTTCGGATTACCCGTTTCCAGAAAACAGCGAAATTCATAGGTGTGCTATCATTTTGACACTGAGTGTAAATCTTTCCTTATCTCGAATTCCTGGCAGAAGAAGCCACCGGCATAGGCTAGTAGTTACATATAATACATTTTTCGCTTCAAAGTTATTATTTTTCGAAAACTGATATGCAGGATAGGTAGAGCAGAATATCTGAATGATAAAACACATTTTCTAATCGCGTGGCATAGCTTCATCTCAAATAAACCCGCATATAAAATTCTAGCCTTTTAAAAACTTCAATATCTTTAATATCTTTAGATGAATTTTCGAGCAATTACCTATGTTTAGGAGAACTACTTCGACTAAATAAATGCCCTTTAGCTCCCAGCGTTTATGATGTAAGGCAAGACTCGCCCGCGATTGCTGCAAGTAATGGAATTTGCCTCGTAAGCGCCCGGGACTTTTGTATTGATTTTGGCAAAAAGTCCGTTCCATCAGATATTAAATGAGTGCAATTGAATTGATGTTAGTGTTCCTTTTGTCTTACTTAAGAACGTCGTCAGCAACATTACATTCGTGTTACTACAGGAAATAGTTTCTTCACAGAGGGACTTCTTTCGATCCTAAATCACTTATTTTCCTTGCTGTATAAAGTATTAGATAGAGGGCCATATATCAGCTTCCAGCTCAGCAGCCGAATCGACTCATTTAGCGGATGTCTACAAGTTTTCGATATGTTACCTTTCTGCACGCTTTGTTACACATATTTGGCGGGGAGAAACATTCATTGGCGCCACTTAGACGTTCGAGTCCCGTTTAATCGATTAATCCCTCTTTGACTTCTTTTCCCGTGTGTCTTGCACGAATGGTTATGTGTGACACAGAACTTCCTTTAAGTTTTCAGGCATTTCAAACGGCCATAAACTTTCGGATGTCATAAACATAATTTCACTTGAACTTTAGCAGCAAATTTGCCTTTATACAGGAACAGCTCTTAATTCCTCTGATTGAATCATTCGCCGCACTCATACGCGTCTGTCCTTCATGTGCCATCAGGGAGGAAATTAATTGGTCACATTCATGGGTCACGTTACCCTTTCCAAGTCAAAAAAGTTCCCAACTTTGGATTTTCCCGAATTCTTTTCCCGGTTATTTCATTTTCTCTGCTTTTCCTTTTTATTGCATAAATTAATTGTGCAATTTTTGATGGGCAAAGTTTTTACAGGCGGATCTATGAGACACGCGGCAATAGGTCATAATCTGCAGCAAAATAAGATACGGTGGCGCTGATGTCTCTATTAGCTGATGTGGGGATTATGAGTATCATATAGAACGGGGGGACAATGTGACTATGGGGGAGGAGAGGAAGTCTTTTTTTGAACATAGCTACCTATAGACAAATCGATTTTGTCTACAGTGACACTGTCTGTCTGATATCATTTGGGATGTCGCGTGCAGAAAATTACACTTTACGGGTCACTACTCGGTGTGGAGAACAGTTTTTAAAGTAATTGCACTATTAGTACTACTATGTATTTCTAATTTTAAACGGAAATTTATCCACACTAAATTGCATAGAAGAGACTCTTAATTTATTAAAATCTTTTTCAATTGCTTGGAAATATGTCACTAAACTTATCTTTTCTTGCATATCTACTTCGACGGAAACTAGTCAAATTAACAGGTTGAAGAAAAGTTGCACTTTCTTTACAAATTCGTTTGAAAAATGGGTAGGTATTTTCGGTATTTTATAAATTATATTCATTTCCATAAAGAAGAATACTTATTATGGGCCGAGCTTTAAAGTTTTACTGAATAATATATGTATATGTTAAAAGAATTATTTCATATCTCTGGTATATAAATTCTACAAAATTGAATATGCTATTCCACTCCAAGCCTCTTGTAAATACTAAAATTATGAAAATTTATTGTATTATTAAGTATAATTACATCGGTTTGTCTTGTGTCCATACGATAAATATTAAAGTTGGCGACAATAAATTCGGCTTATAACTGCTGACTATGATGGACTATTTTTAATCATGTTTTACGTCTATACTGCATGAGAGACAATAGACTCTGCATGGGAGACAGTAGTATTCTAAACAGAGATTCAAATTTATGAGTCTTTGTATGAGCTATACTCGTGTGTCAGAAAAAATACTTTGGCTCTCAAAAAAATATTACTGCAAAAATTAAATGACGTATCATTAAAATAAAATTATTTTTAAAATTTGTAATATTCCTAAATATAAAATAAAGAAAATGTAGAAGTTTGAAAAATACTTCGAGGCCAAAAAAATATTCTAAACCAAACAATTTAGAAGATCCCAGTTTCTCTACGGGAGATTTAAACATTACCATAAGACGTGATTTTGCAGATAATGTGAAATTTTCTAAGTCCACAAACTTCGGAAGATGCTGAGAGACGCTCTTTAAACAATGTTCAGATGCCGTCATTACTATTTTTTAAGAATTGGATAATTCCGTTTCAAATCGACACATTGTTGGACTCAACCATTTTTAATTTGGAAGACATTTTGTGCATATTATATTTATTATATCATTAAATGAATTCCACTAAGGCATTTTGGAAAACAAATTTTTTAATTTTTTGAAACGTATTAAAAAGTGAAGTTTTATCGATTTTTGAAGTTTCAGTTTTAAATATCTGGAATTCATTTTAAAAAGAATACTTGGGGCAATCATATCACTCATGATTTTATAAATATTATGCAAAAATGTCAAAATGGCTACAATGAAAATTTTCAAACCCTGGAAAAAACAATGTTTCGGTAAATATTTTTGACTGAATATTTTACATAATTTAGGTTTAATCAATCTGAAAAAAAAAACACCTTATTGAAATTTTCATGATATGTTCAGATTGATTAAACGTAAATTATGTGAAAAATGCTGCCAAAAAATTTACCGAACAGTGCTTTTTCCAATTTTTGGCTTTTTAATTGAAGACATTTTGATAGTTTTGTATGAAATTTATAAAATCATTAGGTATGATAGTCCAAAACACCCTTTTTAAAATGAATCTAAAATCGAAGTTTTATCTTCAACCGAGTTCGAGATATTTAAAAATACGGTCAAGAGCATGTCAGACCTGCCTTAGTGTAGGGTTCTGTAGCTGAGTACAAAACGAAAAAATACAAATATTAAAATTATTTAACAAAATAATAATGTATGTATAGTATATATACATACATACACACTTGCATACATATGCAGACACACACTAATGCGGTTTTTACCGAACAGTTGTTTGAGTCCAAATAAGCATAACTTGCTTGCGGCTATATGTATATCTCGTAAACTCTTTGACTCAAGTAAGTCGTGTTATTTTTAAAATTAATTTCAGTCTATGTGCTATATTCTAGATTTTTACCGAAATTTTGTTCAGAGTGATATCTTAATCGTCACAAATATAATCCAAAATGGCCACTTTGGAGTCGAATATTTAAAAAAATGGTTTAAGAAACCTCGTAATGATTTGAAATTCTCTTTTCAAAGACTTTGCAACCCCACTCGACGGGGTAAGTAAAAATTTTTTTGTTTCATCCCCATTTTCATGTAGGAAGCCTTAAATTTTTTCTCCCAAAATGTTAATATGTATACATACCTTTGTAGCGGGTATAATTATCTATACGTTTACCAAATTAAAGCGCTATAGTCCTAATAGTCTCTGAATAAAATTACTGTGACAAACGAAAGGACGGGCGGACAGACATGGCGAAACAAACGAATTTAAACTATTTAAGTTTTTATCTTACAGAAAAAGAAAAATATAAATCATTACAATTTTTAATTGAACCTTTGGAATATAGAGTATGTATGACTTTTATTTTCTATCTACCGTAATCGCTTTAAATATTTCGGAATTCCATGTATCGGGAATTTGAGGTATTCACCAGTTTAAAATTTCAGACTTTCACAAAGTAATTTTCAGGATATTACAATAATTCAACGAACCTTCCCTTTAAAGAGCAAGCATGAAAGGCTGAAGTCAGAATGTTACCTTTAATTCGATAACACTCCTTGCATACAAGCTCATTGTGTATGCAAAAATATGTATTGATACGGTAATGACGGCATCGAGTTGATGTCCTCTCGAGCCTACCTGATTGGGTTTATGAATTATTTCTATATTGGTATCAACAGTTGTCATACTTATAATTAGGAGCTATATTTTAAGTAAATGCAACTAGTATATTAATATGTTTCTGATCGAAGCTCGTAATAAGAGAGCTAAACTCGACAAATATTTTGAAATAAGTAAAACTTTAAATCCACGGGGAGTTTCAGAAATTATTTTTGTTGCGAAAACGCACATGTATCTAAAGTTATTCAGAAAAACAGAATCAGGGGAGAGAGATGCATGTGGCATGCAAATGAAGTGTTTAGTCCTAATTTTCTGACACGACTTGAAGTTTTTAATTAGTTTTGTGGCTGCTCTCGCCTTGATGTTTTTTTTTTTCAAATAAGACTCCAATGGACAGGAGTATTATGGAAGTAGACGATAATAAACACAAGCAAAGTGGACGCCTTTGGGGATGTGTGTCAAAGACTGCTGAAGCTGCTTTTCTGTACATCAGGAATTATTTTTATTTAAGGCGAGTTCCTTAGCTGATGTGGGCAAATAAGGGTTGCTTGCAGGTTGCGTGGTAGTTAATTGCTCTAGGGATTGAAATACAATTTTCTGTTTGAAGTGATGTTTTTGTTTTTATGAAAATAATGTACTTAACCAAAGCAACAGATTGAATAAAGCAACTATATCTATTGTATCACAATTGCCTTTAAATTAGTTTATTAATTTAAGCATAGTGTGAACAAGTTCAATATTTTATCATCTAAAACATCTGAGAAGCTAGTTGTATTATAATATAACAGAAAGATAGCTCAGTCAACTTAAAATATATATTTTTATCGAATATTGCACTAAACGTGAGATTTATAAAATACTTTAGTAAGTAAACTTGTTCATGTGTCCAGAGGGACTACCTCTTGGGTGCTGATGTTTCGATACGTAGAATTTCAATAGAACTTAACAAGGTCTTCTAAGACTTTTTTCATGTCCGAGTCCAAATAATAAGTCATATTCAGAATCAAACAAGTCCTCGACTTTCGCTTGGCAGGCAAATGACAAAAATTTCCGGATTTTGTCGAAATAAAATTAGAATTTTACAAATCCAAAACGTTAGGCACGATTCGAAGAAATTATGGGAAAAGATTAATGATATTACGTATATCAAGCAAACTGAAAAAAGTATACAAGGAATAAAAACTAACTTGGAACCTTTTAACTAAACATTAAAAGAATCAGTAATACAGAGCTATTCTCAGGTAAATTCAATTACATAGGAGCTTTCATATGCAGATACAGACAGATAAAGATGTTATTCCACACCAATAATATACACCTAATTATGTAGAATATACATATAAGGAAGATAGAGCTATGGTCACTATCCTCACGTACAAGCTAGACTTTTGTGAGTGGTTATTTTTAATTTAGGTAGATAATATTTGTACATACTTATGTATAAGTTGAATTGTATTTAAATGCTACAGAATTAGTTAAAAATGTTTTTTTTTTTTAATTAGTCCTCAAAGAGGTAGACGAATTTTATTTTTTTACCATTATAGAATTCAAAAACAATTTTTGGCGCAATGATATACGCTATGAGATCAAATCGTTTTGCGTTAGTTAGGCCTATTTTTCAGATAAATTGGAACAAAATATAAAACACTTATCTCAATTATTCAAAAAGAAAATCATAACTCGTAAACTAACGAAAATCGCTTAACATGCATGGGGTGATTCGATTACCCCTGGGCGTGATCTTCCTGTGGACTTTGGCTTGACACTACTTTTTGGGACATCCTGTATATGTCTTTTCGACATAAATATGCGTTACATTTCTTCTTTTAATTTTGTTTATATGTATTTACTAAATATGCTTAAGACATTAATAAATAATATGATATTATTGCTTGATTCGGTTTATTCAACTTTTAAAACCGTTGCTACTAGCTGCCACCTTCTGCTTTCAGAAGAATATTCGAAATTCAAAGTTTTTTGCACAGCAGTCTAGCTCACTCCAATATTGTGGACAGTGGTAAAACTGCGCTGCGGTGCAACGAAAGCCCATCCAGTATTGTGAAAGAAATTTAATATTTGTATCTATTTTTGAATTAAGTTAGTTATAGGAACTTTTCGAGCCCAATGAATAAATGAAAAGTTGCTGACATGTAATGCTAAACAGAACAGTACAAGGAATATATATTTTACATTAGACTAGTTGCGCATGGTCTCCTCTTGGCGGTGGAAGAAGAATAGAAGAGGGAAACGATAGTCTTTCCTAAGCTCGACGTGTGGTGGCGCAGATCCCTAATAATTCGAGATTCGTTAAAGTCGCAGGTGAACTTGAAATGCTGGGGTCAACAGAAACAATATTGTTTTGTATCAAGTAGCTTTGATAAAAAAAATTTTCGTTTTTCCTCAGTCTGTGTATGTTGAATATACATATGTACATATAAATATATTGAATTTTTAAACACGGTACAAAAAATAACCAAAAATATTAATTACAAAAGAATAAATAATTTAGGGAAATATATGCTCATATATGTATGTATGATACATATAGAGTAAATGTACCAGTAGTTGTACCATGTACGAATGAATAACCAGCAGATAGGAAACCTACATATGTATGTTAAGAAATCTTCTGTCTTTGTCACATTCATATGATCAATTATATGTCCTAAGTGGTAATTTGTTGGTGCATTTACCCTAGTATAATAAAAGTATGCATAAGTTCTATTTAAATACAAACTAAGAAGATTCTTAACCAGGAGGATTCAACTTGATCCCATGATTTCTTTAATGAAATAAGAATTCTGAGAATCTAAAAGTTTAAATGCATAAGTATTAAGAGCATCTGTAAAGTTTCAAAAGTGGAAGTTAATTTCGAGCGGCTGAACAAAAAGAACAAACGATTTTAGCATATATGGGTTCTAAACTTAACTAAAATTTCGACCCACTATTTATCATGGTATTAAACAACATTATACCTTTCAGTCAAATTTTACGGTGTTTTCGAAAAAGTTCTAATAAGTATTCCTGGATGTAGTTTCTTCGACTTCAGCACCTTTCCAACCCCGCAAATTTCATATTGTTAACCTACAGTAATAACATCTACAGCAGTCTTCTCCTATAGGTATTTATAGATCTTTAAGGCAAGATTTTAAGAATTTTGTACTTGCCCAAAGAATATTAAAGGATTTCCATTAAAATGGGTATTCACGTCTTCCGTTTCTTATAGAAATATATTAAGAAGGAGTTTTATGTGTTTTAGACGTAATTAGTCAAAGAAAATAAAACCATTTAAAGAAGAAGTTTTTCAAATATAATTGCAATATGTATACATATGTGTGTATATATACATACCTAAGTTTTAGTATCAAGCAATTTAATTTCATGAGATAGAAATATGTCGGGCTATTTAGATAGCCAGCACATCTAAATTACATCCGATAAAGAAATTTTCCTTAACAGAACCAAATATAAATGAACTCACTGAAGTGGCAGCTGATTTTTGGCAAAAGACTTTTATTCACTTTCTTGGCAAGAATTCTTTTTCATAGAACTGGCAGAAAAAACTCGTACTTAGTTAATGGACCCAATTAACATAAAAATTGTTATTTGAATGCGTGGAACAGTTTTGAAATCTATGATTTTTTCCATCCATTGAAGAAATAATGTTTCAATAGAAAGACTGAATGTGCAGACCACGACTTTTTAGAGTAATTGATTTATTTTACATCCTCAGTTGCCGACCCAAAGAAATTTCTATTTCGAGTAAATTGATTAAGGCACACATCTATTCACATAAATCTTAATAAAGGCGGGTAAGTGTTGAATTTATTGTGGGAAAATTACCTCTATCAACACGTGGGATTTCGAAAGGTTAGACAGAGGAAAAGAAATTAAGTGAGAGCTACATGGAAAAGAAAATTTTGGGAAAAAATGCAGTGAGTTTTTAAATTTTTTTTGTGACAATCCGAAGAAAGTAATATGTATGTCCTTTTTTTTAAGAAACATCCGTGTATACATGGTAAGGAAAACTATTTTGAGGTAATTTATATGAATTTTATGATTTCTGAAGAATTTTAATCATATGCTTTCAATATGGTGTGGTATCCATGCATACGCTCTGGCGACACGAGCACCAGTTAAACAAAACTTAATCAAATGTCCTTAGCTCTGCGTTCGAACGTATAAAGTTCCTCCCAAAATTTTGTTTAATTTGAACAGAGCATTGAGGAAAAACAGAATACAGCATTGTGAAGTATGTTCGGCCTCATTATATCAGTGAAACAATCTTGATGAGCATTGCACAATTTTACTTGTCGCCGTAGTTTCACCAGACAACTTGTTACGTACAAAGTATTCTACAAAATTAGTAGCTCATTCATAAATAGTCGCCTGTATCTACGAATTTTATGCAGAATTTCAAGTTATTTGAACTCAATTGGATTGAAACATGCAGAGAATGCTTAACAGCGTATGTACTATGTAGCGTATGCCATCGATTTGAAATTTTGGTCGGAACAATTTTCATAGGAATTTCGGTAGACATTTAAACTCAGCTAATTTCTATTGTTTCGAATGGGATGCTGCCCTGGCAGTCAACAATTAAATCGTATTCAGAAGTTAATTCAATTATTCAACGGTTCCCTAAATAAGAGCTAATTACAACATTTCCACCGCCTCAAATGTCCGGGAAAACAATATTTTTAACACAAAAGATGTATATATGTACTCTATTTGATATTTTTCGCCTATCGAATGGTTTAAATTCGTATTTTTTGCAACTGTATCTAAATTAATTTTTGAAATCGGATTTATCGTAAAAGGTTTATGTTGAGGTCATGTTAAAATTTCGCTTTAGATTATTAACTTTGTTTTGATAGCATGAAATACTGTTACACGTTAATAGGTAAGAAAGAGATATAACTGAATTAAAAACAGGAATTATAGAATTCGACCACTCTAAACGTTTTAAGACATTCAGAATTCAAAAAAATGATTACTAAGAAGTTTTTAATAGTTACATTTCCGGAATCACCTAAGTTCGGAGGAGAAATTTTAAAAGATATCCGAACTTCGTTACGACCGTTTTCGTTGCGGCGATGTGTTTGTTCAAAAATACGTTCACACTTTTGTTCCTCCTTGGTTAATTGTTGTTTTAATTGAACCTCTTCACATTCTCAAAATTGACAAATTAATTCGTCTAAAGAGCTATTGGGTCTTGAGAAATATTAAGGAAGGTAGCTGCTTGCGATATTGGTTTTGATTGCCGTGATACTGGCCCGAACAATATCCAACCGAAAATACTATTTTGTGCTGCTGCCTTTGCAATAAATGAAACTTGGGAACCTCAGTCTGTCAAAGCGCGAAACGTGAAAATAGTCCCTGAGATATTGATTAAATGCTATCGCAAAAAGTGGTTGAGGTGGCTGTTGACCTCTGTTAGGGTTATTAACATTATTTCCACAATCTTGAGGCTCACTCGAAGGGTTAGAATGAGGCATTTTCTGTGGTGAAACGGGTTGAGAGGTTTCAGTGCCTTTATGTAATAAAGAATGATGTCGTCATAAATAAAGTTTATTGGCTTAAAAATGAATATCTAATTATGTTCCATTATACGTATCTTTGAAGTTGATTTCGTTATTTGTAAGAATTTTATTAATTTTAAGCTAGGAATCCGTTGTTTTTGAGAAGGTTTCTTGCGTCTGCTGTTCACGGAAACACGCTTTACCGAATGTGATGTTTTTATTCAAGCTCAGAACTTAAACGAAGAAGGTTATTCTAAGTGTATAAAATGGAATCATCTCAAAACAGTAAGTATAAGCCATGAATGTAATTGGAATTTGATGTAGATAGTAAATAAAATTGTTTAACGAATTTCACAAAGAAACAATTTTTAGAATTGAGGTTATAAATAATAAGATAACAAATGCAATTAGAAAAAAGTGCTACCAAGTGCTGCGCTGCTATAATTTTTTTCTTGTTTGTTGAATGGTTCTTAACAGCATATATGAAAATTAGCTGCTGGTACTAGCAGTTTAGGCTTTTAGGTCATATTATGTGTACTAAAGTCGGAAAAAATCGATTTATTTGTGAACAATGACTTACATTATTATTGACCATTTTGGATCCGCCATTTTGTTTTATTTTAATTTTGACATCAGATTCGTAATCAGCAACCTCAGAAACCCCTAGAAACCGAGTTTCAAAAAAAAACAATCAAGTTTTTAGAAAAAAAAATGTTTTTTTTTAAAAATTTTGCCATTTTGGATCCGCTAAGTTTTTTTTTGAATTTTTGACTTCAGATTCGTAATCAGCGACCTCAAAAACCCCTAGAAACCGAGTTTCAAAAAAAAAAAATCAAAAAAGTTCTTTTTTTTTAGAACATTCTGCTATTTTGGATCCGCTAATTTTTTTTTTTGAATTTTTGACTTCAGATTCGTAATCAGCGACCCCAAAAACCCCTAGAAACCGAGTTTAAAGAAAAAAAACAGGTTTTTGGAAAAAAAGTTATTTTTTTGAAAAAAAATCTGCCATTTTGGATCCGTTAAATTTTGTTTTTGAATCTTTGACTTCAGATTCGTAATCAGTGACCTGGAGAACCCTAATAAACAATGTTTCGTACAAATCTAACAACGTTTTCATGTTTTGGCCACAAAATCGCCATTTGGGACCACTGTGCGGCGGCTCAAATGAGGACTCAATCAGGTGAAGCGTCGGGTGAGTTGCTGATTGCGCGACCACGGGCTGGAGAGGTGGCCGTGGTCAAAACCGAGACCGTCCTTCTGACAAAGAAGCTCATTCCATTGCTGATGGAAATACGTGTAGGAGACATGAAGGTCCAGACGGAGGCGGTGATTAAGTACCTGGGGGAGAGACTCGATTGCAGGCTCACCTTTTAGGACGAAATAAAGAGCCGGGCCCACAAGGCGGCTGCGGTGAGGACGAGCAGGGTCATGGCCAACATTGGTGGACCTAGGCTCTGCAAGAGGCGTCTGTTGATCTGCACAGCCGAGGCCAAAATGCTAACGGAGCAGAAGTCTGGGCCGATGCGACGCGGTGGGAAAAATATCGCTTCGCATCGCGAGCTCCTACCGCACGGTTTCGGAACCAGCAGTGTTAGTGGTTGCGGGGTCACTCTTTTAGCCAGGTTCACTTACCGGGTGAAAGCTGTTCTGGGGAAGGAGACCGCGAGGGTTGTTTGGGCCAGGACTATAGCGGTCTGGCAGGAAAGGTGAGATGGGGAGTCACGGGGGCGGTGGACAACCCGGGTTATTCCCCAGCTGGACACCTGGCTGAACCGTCAACATGGTGAGGTGAATTACCATACTAACTCACACAAATGCCGACGGGGCACGGGCACTTCCGGGCCTTCCTCTCTATCATATGGGGAAGGTACCAAGCAAGCAAAGGTACTAAAACTAGTTGTGTGAAGTTTTATAAAACTGTTTGCAGAAATCTGAGATTTTCTTTGGTATACGCCGAATTTATAAAATATAGACAATTTTATTAAGCTTTTTTAACTTTCAGAGCAATGCCAAGGGGAAAATTACTTATTGAGGCTGAAAGGAACAAAATAACGGCTTATAAAGATTTAGGATTATCGAATCGTGAAATATCGAAGAAGATAAGAAGATCTCATCAAGTAATTAATAATTTTGTAAATCTATGAGAAAACTACGGCAAAAGTCATCCCAAAGGAGAAAATAAGAAATTTACACGTCAGCGTCGGCAACATTCTGTCACACAACATATCGCCTCTTCAGAAAATAAAAACGCCAGTCAAATTAAGTCGGAGTTAGAGCTACCCATCACGGCCCAAAAAGTTAGACAAATTGTAGCTTGCAGCAATCGCTTCACGTGAACTAAAACGGCGCTTAAACCACCATTGAAAGCAGAACACAAGGTCGCTAGACTTTAGTTCGTAAAGAGCATATGGGGTGGGTTTCAGAATGGCAGAACGTGATTTTCTCCGGTGAAAAAAAGTTCAACTTAGATGGTCCGGATGGGTTTAAGTACAATTGGCACGATCTGACAAAAAGCCGCAGTATTGCCATGTGTCGTAATTTTGCCGGAGGATCTGTTATGGTATGGGCAGCTTTTAGCTTCTGTGGGAAAATGCCAATTTGCTGGATTTCCACAAAAATGAAATAGCAGTTTTGATCGATTATCCTGAAAACATGTCGACGGATGATTAAATTCTCCAGCAGGACAACGCTGATATTCATGTTTCAGGTGAGATGACGCGATGGTTTAATGAGACAAATATAGCGTTAATATAATAGCCATCTCGTTCACATGATTGATGATAGAGAATCTATGGGAGATACTAAGTCGAAGTATTTATGCCAATTCGCGTCAATATAATAACATAATAGAGTTAAAACAAGCCATACGGACTGCGTGGACCGAAATACCTGCTTTAACCCTTTAAAAGTTGGTAAATAGTATAAGTCAAAGAATTTTTGAAGTAAAAAGGAATAACGACGGCTATACGAATTATTAAATGAAATTTAATTGTAAGCTTTTATAATAAATAATGTTTTTTTTTATGTGGAACTATAGAAATGTCCTTGTTTTCCAATAACGAAATTCAGTTTTTAAATAAATAGTGAACGGTTATTAGTTTTCTCTTTGTGTTTCTATTCCGAATATTTAGTAAGTTATGTACATATAATATGTATAGAGAATGCCAGGCGCGCACTGCTATTGTTCAACAGCGCGAATTTTGTAAACAAAATTTTAATTTATTTTGAAGGAATTTGGAGGATCTAATTTGAAACCACCTTATTAACTACGTGTACAACAACAAATCGTCTTTGTGAAAGAAGTAGCAAAGTCAAATAAAAGCGTATGCAAACTAATCCATTTCTAATTGACTTCAATTTCCTAAAAAACTTAAATAAAAAGAAAGAATAGTAAAAGTAAAAGGCTGTCATTTATAAAATTCAAATGCATTGTGGAGCTCCTCTTAAAATTGCCTTCACCTTGATACCTGCACTGAAGATTCCTATACTAAAGTAGGAGAACTCACACAAAGGATTTGGGTACACTTGACAATTCTTATCGCTCTTCCTTACGTTCCTGTTCTAAGTCAAAAACTCATTCTTAATATTTACATAAAGAATCTAGCTCAATTTCAAACTGAATCATATAAAATGTGATTTCTTATATTATAAAAACAAGCACCTCGGCATTTTCAGCTTATTTTCAAGTTGATTAAACGTAAATTATGTAACAACTTCAGCCAAAAATATTTTCCGAAACATTGTCTTTTCCAATTTTTGAAACTTTTCGTTGTAGTTTTTTCAACATTTTTGAATAAAATGTATTAAAGCAGGAGTGAAATTATAGTGCCGAGAATCCTTTTTAAAACTGAATTCCGAACCAAATTAATAACTTCAGCCGTTGTCGAGATATTTAAGAAATGTACTTGAAAATCGCAAAAAATTGGCAAAATTTAATTTTTTAATAAATGTTGAAAAATATATTTTTTCCACAGTCCTTTGGGGGAAGTGCATCGATTTGAAATGAAATCGATAATCGAAATTGAGCTTTTGCTCAGACTTTTTCAATAAGGTTTTCCCTATAAATATTTATTTTTTATTTTTTAATACTTTATGTAACATTAAAATAATTGGTTCGTTCAATTCGTTTCCATCGCAGTACCCAGATTATCTACACATATGAGTTTGACAATTTCCAATAATAGATTAAATCAAAATTAATATTTACTTAAACTCTTAGTGCAAACATTTCTACATTTTTAGTTCCGTATTGTATTAAGCTTTTGTTTCGAAAATTGCTGTCTCCTAGAATTTTCAATATTTTTTTTTGTTAACGTTGTTTATTTATTTTTTTTTTTCTGAAGATTAAATGTTTAAAGATACTGTAGGGTAAAATATAACTAAACTAAAATAATTTACGCTTCTGGAATGTAACTGCTCTTCTCAGCTAACTGCTGCAACGTTAGAAATTCCAATAAATCCTCATACGTCCTTGCTTTCGCAGTGGTCACTTTGCAGCTCTTGATCGGTTAATTTCTATATACGGACGTGCAGCTTAATTTATTAATTAGTTACTAGGAATGAAGCTCTTGCAAAATTGGGAAATTTTAGATTCATTTTCGTAAATTACTTACAACTTTTTTTATATTGTATAATAAACTATTTTTAGTATTTGTTGTTTAAATATAGTGTATGAGTAATATTGTACATAACTTACAGCTCATTATGTACAACATACCTGGTAACAAAAGTTGCCTAAAAACAGCAGATATGCTCTCAAAAATTTATTTTAAGTCATTTTGTTTAGAAATTAGAGGCCTATGTGACGAACAGACAGACAGATGGACATGGTTGACACAACAATAGGGTTCCTTTCTGGCACGGAACCCCAAAAAGACAAGTAGAGAATTGAATTTCATTTTTAAGTTTCTAATTTGCTTAACACATAACAATTTCTGCGAAACGATTATCGTTTTAAAATTTTTGAATTCTAAATACTGCAATCATTAATTTATTTAATCACAATAAACCTTTATACTACCGACAAATGATAACTATCATACATGTACACATTTTGTAAACTTTATTTTGTTTGGATGATCACTCTTCTTTTCTATATTTATTAAAAACAAAAATTAAAGAGAGATCTAAAAATGTGACTTATTATGTATTAATTTAATAATATTGGCTAAAATATTGATAAAAAGCAGCCAGCGATGAATTCATAGATTATTATCATTTTAATAATTTATCGCCAATTTAAAGCCAATCTGTCAAGAGCAAGGATTGAGGGCAAGCGCTTCTACTTTTGCTTCCACAATACGCAGGGATGGAAACGGTTATTCAAAATAAATGGAGTAATGACTATGTTAATTGTGAAATGACTATTATAAGAAGTAAAATATAATTGCAGATATACATATAATGCCTGTCAGAATAGAAGTCTCCTCACGCATTTTGATATTACATTGTTCATTCATTTGGGAGTTAAACGTGACAATGTACAAAAACATATTGCGTGCTGTACGATTTTACTGTGGACTGCTAAATTTTTCGGAGTAGTTACATACATACATACATACATATATATATTTGGCTTTATTAGGTCAAGCTCAATTGCTACATTTTCTACTGAAAGATTTCAACCATCATAGAAGCAGATTGTGAATTTGAGAAAACATTTTTTTTTTTATAAGTGCCGGACTATAAAAAAACTTTAGCAACATTTATGAATTTTCTTGGACTAGGAAATGAGTAGTAAACTGTAATAGGTATAGGTAAGGCATTTTAGAATTACAATTGGAAACTTTGATCGTTTCTGATTCATTGCGGAAGGCATACTCTGTCATAACAGACGCCTTTCAGTCTACTATTAGGGTAATAGGTCATATTTCTTTTTTTACAACCGACATTTCCACGCTTCAAGTAAACGTGTTCGGTAATTTAGTGCTGCTGTGGCGTCTGTCCCATACGAGGGTTACCCAGCCACTCGCTGACGACGGCGCGGGTATCTCTATGCATCAAGGTAAGAACTTTTAGTTAAGTTTTGCAGTGTAAGCGGTAGTAGAACAAATGTGAGGAAGAAGAGATTCAATTTAAGTAATAGGCTTATCAAGGTCTGGATTTCGTAGAACAATAAATACGTACACTTGGTAGTGTAGATTTGCCCGAGAAAGGCTTTACTTTTTCTATGTATGAGTTGGGATTTTACGAAGAATACCGGTATTCGTTAACGGAACATACAAATTTATGTTATTGTTTTTGGCCTGTTTACTAAAAGTTCTCAAAGGAATGCTGCTTCAACGGCTTTCCCGAGGTAAACAATTTCGATTCGCGAGGTAACAAAGCAATAAAACTTCCTCAGAAGTTCTGAAATTAAAATGATGCGTAGCTGTTTTGATTTAAGGAAAGACGTCCTTGCATTGGGATGATACATATTCCCCTCTCAGGAACTTTGGAGATTTTTCTGTCCAATTGAAATATATTTTCGTTCCTTAATAAATGAAGGTTTCATTTATTACGGTATAATAGTAATTATGTCAATTTTTTGATTTTATTTATATTAATAAAGTTATTTTAGTAAACATATTTATAATAACTTATGTATACTAGGCCAGCGACAAGCATGTTTTTGTAAAAATAATTTAAGCAAAATATTTGTTTACGGAATGGTTCCTTATGGAGATGATAATAATTAATGAAATATGTATAATAATTATTAATTTGAATTAATTAGCCTGATTTTCCCTTTTAATCAAATTAATACATTCCATCCTTCTAAGGGCATACAGATGCGAGGTAGATGCAAAATATCAGCTTTACTACCCTAAAGCCTAAATGGAATACAATATTTTCATTAATTTTTAAGACTTTTTATTGGCTCAGCTTTGTTAAATTTGTTGTATTGTTCAATTGGAAATTTAAGTGCAATAATATAATATGTATGTATGTATGTATATGATTTTTTTTTTTTAATAATCCAAATTGGTGTCGCTGTGGTGGTCACTTCCGGAGGGGCTAGTCTCAAGACTGCGTACACGATAACTAAAACAATGATGGATCGATTCGGCTGAAATTTGAAACACACATTAGAGGCAGTATTTCCTATTAGGTGAACCATGAGATGATAACATGTTACGGGCAAAGTGATTATATAGCGATCATATGTATGTACGTACGAATCGTTTGACAATTATGCATAATTAAATTTTCTACACTACTGGAAACAATTAAGGGAACAGACTTTTTTTTGAATTATTTGGGTATTTTTTGACGAGCTTTTGTTTTTAATCTCTCTACGTTGATTTTTTGCTGAGATATCCGAATTTGAATGAAAAAGGATCATTTTTGAATATTTTTTCCTCTCAAATTTAACAAGCACCTAATGCAAAAATTTCTAAAAAAAATTTTCCAAAAATATTTCTAAAAAAAAATTTTGATTTTTAATTTTTTGTTTTCAAAATTGATAAAAAATTTCAGAAAACAGTACTAACTCATTTTTGACACGATTTTGATTGTCAATTGTCAACCGCCGGCATTTGCGTTACCCAAAGCGTACCACGTGGAGGTTGCACGGTCGGATTTACGCTTCTTGTCCATTACGTTCCTTTAATTGTTTTGTGAAGCTTTGATAAATTGGTCCGAAAAAAACGGTTTAATGGATCAATTTGAAAATTTACAGGGCTAAAGTGTCAATCTGTTATCTATTTCCGTAAACGTCTCCCCTCTAGTCCCTGAACTTTTACACACCATCTTCCTCTACACCAATCCGCGCAACGTAAGATCCTATCCTCTCTTTCGCCTAGATACTCACCGCACCAATTACGGTCACTTTGAACCCATTACCCGAATGCTACGCAAAGTCAACAATTCCGCCTCCTTCGATTTTCACGTAGACAAAGACACTCTTAGACATGCCCTTTTCAACCTTGTTCTTCCTTCCCAGTCTTCCCTTTCTTAGTTATTAGTGTAGTTGTTAAGTAGTTTTAAGCCAATTTGTTGTAGCTTGTATTAAGCGAAATAAATAAATAAAATATAAATATAAAATATACTAGCTATTGTATGAATTGGTGAAAGTAGTTTAATATCATTTTTATAATACATAACAGTTTAGAAGAGAAATAAGATCATAGTGACACCTGCAACATGCCTGCAGCATGCCTGCTTAAGAAAATATGAGGCTGAGTGCAACAATTTCTTTTGTTATAAAAAAAAAACCCAATTGAAACTTTTTGCAGACCTTATCGCAAACCGTCGAATGGAATTGGTTCGGAGTCGATATTATTATTTGTTCACGAGATATGCGAGACGAAAAAAGCTCAAGAACGTACGAACGTACGTGCACACACACATTCAGACATCTTTCTAAAATTGATGGAACCTCAAAACGTGGAGATTTGTCAACATTTTCAATTCGAAGAAATTGGATTACAATAATTTCCAAAAATAAAAGTTTAAAATTCAAATGTTTTCAGTTCACTATAGACCAAATATTGTTCAAAAAACCCTATCATCTTCCAAATTACGTCTCTTTATTTTTCAACAAACTTAAGGTAAGGGTATCTAGTAATTGACCTCTTAAGAGCGCTTTCAAGTGATTTGTACGAGGAACAAAATCTTATAAATGCAAATGTATATTAAATCAAGTGGAATACAGAAAACTATGATTTTATATGCATATGAAATTTAAAAAGAAGAAGGAAGAGAGAAACTAAGCCATAAAATCAAATAAACTAAAATAAAATAAAAATGAAAGAAGAAAAAGAAAAACACCTTATTCTATCTAATCTATGTTAATTCTACAGTCACAAAACATCATTAAGCAGTCTTTCAAAAACTCTATCAGAGCTTACACACTGAACACTACATATGTATGTATGTATATGGAAGGTTGTTGCGAATAATTTCGACAAAGAAAGATTTTTCACCAAATCGTGACATAACCCCAAAATGAAGGAGGGAGAGGTTTCTATTGGAACGTACATACATATGTATAGCGGTTTATCACAGAGGTAGCCAGGAGTTTTCCGATAAACAAGCTTGTGCAGAAACATTAACTGGCGCTTTGCAAGATTTGCTTCAATAGTAACGCCCAAAAACGAGCTTGCGAGATGAGATACATGTGCATTCCGGGGCAGTGCATAGATATAACAAATAAATAAAAAATTAAATTATATCATTAAAAGCAAATTTTAATCTTCCTCGGCACTCAGCGTCGAGATAATTAACAATTAAACTACCGAACGTATGGTGGAGAAGAAGAAGAGATTTAGCTAGATTTATACGCCAGGAAACTGGAAGATATTTTGAACTAACTCTCAACTGGCGTAAGCCGCCACATATTTTGGAAATCATATTTTTTATATAATCGCAACAAGTGAGTTTCGAATTCAGATGTTTCCCCAAGTTGTTAACGAAAAATACGTAAGGCAAGGTTGTGTCGTTGAGCATCACAGGAGACAAAAAGGTCTTACCAATAGACGTTCGGTAAACTGCCAAACAATTCGATTTAAGCGGATTCATCGATAAACTACTTATGATAGACCATTCGTATACTCAGCAGGTCTTCGTTTTTATGGTCAACACAATCCTCCACCACACCTATGGGTTTGCTCAGATAGATTTGGGCATCATCTGCATATAAATGAACCGAGCTGCTACGTATGACGGATGGAAAGCCGTTAATAAACAGAGAGAATAGTAACAGCCCTAATATAGATCCCTGGGGCACGCCCTTGAGTAGATCAACCATAGTAATGCCTACTTTAATTGCCTGAGTACGACCTGAGAGAAAACTACTAATAAATTTGAGCACTGATAATGAGAAGTCGAATGATGTGCCAAGTTTCAATAGAAGTTTCACGTGATTCACTGAATCAAACGCCTTGCTGAAATCAAGCATAACCTGAATAGTGAGTTCATCTTTATCGAATGCGTCACGTACGTCTGAAATGACTTTAAGCAGAACCGCTTCGCAACGCTTCGTGATTTGGTCGAAAACCCGATTGCCAAAAAGATATAAAATTTCCTTTATTTTGTATTCCATCACCTGCCCAAACGTAAGTTTTTCCAATACCGTACTTAAAAAGTTTAACAAACTGATTGGGCGAAAATTAGTGATATCATGTGGTGACGGTTTTTTGGGAATGTGTATGCTTTCTTCCATGCGGTTGGGAATTCAGATCTCGTTAGACAACAATTGTATATATGCATTTGATCATACAGTTTAGACGTCAACGGCGTCAACACATCTGAACGAAAATCCTTCACTAGAAAAATTACCAAGATTGAGGTCATGTTCTTCGGTATTCGAGTTCAAAGAGACAAAACAATTATTTAGATCATTAGGGTAATTAATGCTATGATTATAAATTTTACCACCGATCCTCAAGTTTCGAATATTGTTCCATATTATTCGAAATAGCTGGGATGGGTCCAGTTTGCAGGAAAATATTGCGACCTGAACGCACAGATTATAGAGACGACTTTATTCCGAAGCATTTTGTATCGGTGTTGATCTTGTGGGTTTTGATTTCTTTTATAGCGAGCCAGTAGAACAAACCAAGTTAGAATTTGAACTTTACCACCGGCCAACATATCATGAATTTAGTTTGCTTTATTGCGTAATTTTCTATAATTTAAAGAGACTACTTTTAGGCCGGTAGTCAGCGAGGAACACATATTGCAAAGATATCTTAAGCTAAGGTCAGACATTGCAGTTTTTACTCCCCTGCAGCACAAAAAACTGCGAAAGTCGTGGGTTGCAATGTGTGACAACCATGGTTGCAGCCGCAATCACACATTGCAACCCACGACTTTCGCAGTTTTTTGTGCTGCAGGGAAGTAAAAACTGCAATGTCTGACCTTAGCTTTACTTTGTCCAAGGGGAAAACATTATCCGCGTTCAATTGCTTTAGGTTACAAGTCCCGACAGAGTGCAGGTACGAGATTCATACATTTGAGCACTACTCGAGTGACATATAACATGCCATAGTAAACATTAAGAGAAATTAACCAGAGTTTAGATTTAACAGAATAATACAAACTAATATAACATTAGAAGCGATATTGCAAATAATACAAAAGTTCAAATAAATAGTGAGAAATATCCATTTCATACTAACCATGATTAAGACAGGTTAAAACTCTCCAGCATCCGCATCGTTCCCAACACCCTTTTAATTATTTATTCGCAGTGAGACTTACAATGCCTATTAGTAACAAAAGAAACCAGCAATAATTACAACAAAATTATATGAGAAAGATATACAAAAGACAAATGAGTGCAAAAACAAAAGCTAAATTTAATTAACTGAAATACTACCTCAGCCGATCTTTCAATTGAGAAACTAACATATTAAAATCCATAATATTAGAATGTAAGTTCGATAATCTAGCGATAGATATTATGGGCTCATGTAAACAATAGTTGGTACGGTGCTGAGAAATGCAAAGTAAGTTGCAATGCCTGAGGCTATGACGAGAGACGGAAATATTAACCCTTTAACTGTTTAATTTTGTTCTGAAAAACTTTTTCTGCCTACTTAATTATTTTTCAGCGAAGACGAGTATACTCGAGGAAAATAGAGTAAAATTTGTCTGCCTGTAAAATTAAGCAATTATGAAAACAAATCAAACGCTGCGTGTTGGTTTTTAGAAAATATAGATTTCTATTCGTTGTTAACAAACAAAATTTATTTCATTGATAAAAAATATACCATATAAAGATAAAATTAAGGCATTATAGGAATGAAAACAAAAGCAATAAAAGACCAAATGAATTTCAAGAAAAAGAAGTCAATACGTTTTAATTTTCCATTACACTTTTTATATATCAAATAAGAGTTTATACAAATAATATCCAAAAGATGAACAAATATTTTCTTATAATATTTTTTTAGTTTTATCTTTGCCATAGAATATGCAACTATTATGCCATCACTATTATATACCTCACCCATTTTCTTATTATAATCATAAATTACAGACGGTTTTCTTTTTATTGTATTATTTTTCTCCATTACTATTATACTACAGTCATATATTGTACTCAGCATTAAAATATCTTTTTTATCTCGGCATTTCATTATCATCAGTTTATTTTTATACCTCTCAATGTGTTCTCCTTTCTTTAAAGAAAAGTTTTTTATTTTTGATGGAATTCCAACCTTATTTTTTCTCATTATGCCAACTAAATCTGTTTGATGACCACCCAACTTTTCAGCAAGGTTAATATTAGTATACTAGTTATCCACATGGATACGATATCCAAGGTTTAAAAGTTCATAGGTCAATCCGGAATCACTTTCGCATAAGACAAAAACTTTCATGCCAAGCGACTTCCTTTAGAAAGTTTGTATATATTGCTTCCAAGATAAACGTCCTTTCCATAGTAGGAAAGATTCATCCACGCATATATCTTGTTCCGGTACATATAAATTATTAAATTTTTTTTTTGATATTTTCAAAGATAGTTTGTATTTTGGCAAGTTTGTTCATTGGCTTTAAACAATCGGAACGTTCATTGTCTTCAAAATGAATAAATTTATATAATAGTATAAATCTATTGACATTCATTACTTTTATGAAAAAAGGCGTGGAAATAGTTTCTCTTTTTGGAAAGTACATTTGTATGGTTGGTTTCTTGACAAAAGCTTGCAAAACCAGTAAAGCGATGAAACATAGCATTTCATTAACAGTCGTTGGGAACCACTTCTTTAATCTTGAATTTCTTTTCAATTGCGGACAACTTTCCAAAAACTTAGCGGCATATGAATTAGTCTGATCAACTATTATTTTCATAATGACTTACATTATCCAAAATGTTTCCATATAAAATAAAGGGACGGTTTCGTAACATGAAGGAATATTGAAGTGCTTCCCACGATTAGATAAAAACTCAAAAGGTTCTCCGTCTCTACTTACAGCCGTCCATGTTGAATTTGAATTATTTTTCTTTTCTTTTTCTGATTCAATGTATTCTTCATCGTCATCACTGTTGTCTTGAAATTCACCCCTATGATCTTCAACTAGATCACTGCTTCCTGCATCTACCTCACTTCTTCCTGCATCTTCATCACTGCTCTCATCAAAAGACGACAAAATTGTCATTGTTTTGCGTTTTTTTGTGATTAAATACATATCTCCATCACTATCATAATAATTCATCTAATAGGGACAATTAAAATTATGTATTTCACAATTTTATTCCTTAAAGGTAAAAAAATACTTACTATTACTTTTCCAGTCAATAAAATACATAATACTCTTATAACTTTAGTTCTCTGAACTATCACACCGCACAATCAACTGAGAAATGCATACGAAATGCTTTTTTATTTGCAAAAACCGTTTTGTAAAGGTACTGTCCATACATTTTGTTTATTTCACACTACACAATCAACTAACAATTGCATATCAAATATTTCTTCATTTGAAAAAAAAAACAGTTTTGAAATGGTGCTTCCCACAGAGTTTGTTATTTCAGCTTAATACAAGCTATTGTGAATTAAAATAAATAAAATTGCCAGACTAACGAATATTCTAAAATGTATATTTTTTATAAGATCTTTATTTGCCCTTCCTCAGGAAAACATATTACAGTTGATTCATTGAATAATAATACGAATGTAATTTATTTTATCTTTATTATGAGTACCTATGCTTGATATTATGCGAAAAATGTTCATTTCGTTCTGACGAGTATATTCAACATAAACAGTTAAAGGTTTAAATAAAGATAATAACTGCCGTATTCGCCGGTTATAATCTTAAATCCAAAGACAATTTTAGAAGTTATGCGCCTATATTCTAGCTTTACTATGCAAATTAATTTCAAGCGGTTCCTATAAGGTGGGAGAGAGAGCGAATTAGACCAGGGAAGACCACTAAAGACAAAACGCAGGAATCGCTTTTGAACCGATTCGCTTCGAACAGAGTGAGATTTGTACAAGGGTCACCAGAAAGGACTAGCATATTCCAGATCGGGACGGACAAACGTAATAAACAAAAGTCTAGTAATATACGGGTCATTGAATTCCTTAGACCACCTTTTGATGAAGCCCAGTATTGAGCTGGCTTTACAAATTGTATTATTAATATGATCGTCAAAACTAAGTTTAGAATTAAAATTAACGACCAAATGATTTACTGAATTAAGTCGAGATAACTCGTTTCCATCCATTAAATAGCAAAAATAAATCTCGGTTTTTTTCCTAGAATAAGACATTAAAATATACTTCTTAATGTTTAAAGGTAAACAGTTAAGAGAGTACCATACAAAAAAGTTATTTAAACCGTCATTAAGTAAAAAACAATCATTAAAATTGTTAATGGACATGCCAATTTTGGCGTCGTCAGCATAAATAAGAATTTTTGAGTGTGATGAAACTGTACTCATGTCATTAAAAAATAAAATAAAAAGGAGAAAACCCAAGAGACTTCCCCGTGGAACCCCCGAGATATTGTGAATTGGAGAGCAGAAAGAATTTCGGGAGGATACAAGTAGAAGGCGGTTAGTTAAATAACTACAATAGTAATCCAATAAAGAAATATTCAAGGAAACCCGAAACCCTTAAGTTTAAGAAGCTATGCATTATGGTTAATCCTATCGAAAGCCTTGTTAAAATCAGCATAGATGCAATCAACTTGTCCACCATTTTCAATAGTGTCAACACAGTGGGAAGTGAATTATAGTGAAGTAAAAAGATTAAATAATAAATAATATGTAAATAGTAGGTAAAATAGTGTATAAGTATCACAGTTTGGACACTAGCGTACAAGTATTCGAATGGACCCACTGCATTAGCTAATTAGGTACTTACTAAACCTGTACTAAACGGAAACAAAGAGTTAGTTCTTATCGAGGCCAGTTAGTCTAGAACGAGGAGTCTTCAAGGTAGCAGAATAAAGAAAGTGTAAAGCGATTGGTCGTTTAATTTGGCATAAAGCCAATATTATACATGACGCAGTCGGTAGAGCTCTTTGTGCGGTAAATTAAAGACAATATACGGACAAGTGAAGGAGCATTCTAGTTGATGGGCATTTCAACTAAAAGAAGATCAAAGAGAACCAGTAGCCCGATCACTAGTAGACCACGTGGACGCCCACCTAAAGCGGTAAAATATATTACACGAATTGTACCAATGGATTATGTACGCAAAGTTGAAAAACTCAACCTTGAGGGAACTAATCTAGCTGAAAATTGGCGCATTTTTTGGCAAAATTTTCAAATTGTTTGCACCGCTGCGGAAATAGATAAGAAAGCGGACGAAATTAAAGTTGCTGTGTTCCTGAACGCCATAGGCCCAGAGGCTGTTGAAGTATTTAATTCTTTAGGCCTCTCAGCGGAGGAGAAGAAAAAATATCAATCGGTTACCAGTGCTTTCGAGAATTTTTGTAAGCCGAGAAAAAATGAAATTTACTAAGTTTTCTGTTTAATAAAATCGCAAGCAAGAGCCAGGCGAACCATTCGACTCATTTTTGCTAGACCTGAAAAAGTATGTGAGAAATTGCGGTTATACCGACGAGGACCGGATGGTGAGGGACAAAATTGTCATCGGGATTTTGGACAAGCAGGTCCAAAAGAAATTTCTACAGATCACGGATCTAACGCTGGAGAAAGCAGTGCAGATTAGTCGGGCAGCAGAGGTATCCATGAACCAGTCGGAGCATCTCCAAAGAAGGACATCCACGTCTGTAAACGTAGTGGCTAAAACTCAGGGAAGCTCTTTTATAAATAGAAACAAGTCTTCTAATTTAGCTAGTTCTAGGAATAAAAATAGTACGCCCAAAAACAATAACGATGAGGCAGAAAATAGCGGTAGGACTGTAAATTGTAAATACTGTACTCGTGCTCATGCACCAAAGAAGTGTCCAGCATTCAGAGCCATCTGTAAGAAGTGTGGCGGCAAAAATCATTTTGCAATTGCATGCAAATCTAAATTAAAGTTACATGAGGTGAGTGAAACAAACAAAAAATTGTCTTATGGAAGTAACGATGAATTCGTTATTAATACGGTTGGAAACAAAGAGACGATTAATACTAGAAGCTCATGGAAAGAAAAGGTAAAAATAAGTGACATTGAAATTGATTTTAAGCTTGATACGGGCGCGGATGTTAATGTGTTGCCATTAAGTGCTTACAAAAGATTAAAAAATGTTAAACTTCATAACTCGAATACAACACTTTTAGCATACGGTAAAAACAAAATTGAAGTTCTAGGAAGCATTGTAGCAAAATGCTGCATACGTAGTGCTGTCAGTAACGTTGAATTTTTAGTGACGAAGCAAGGTTTTATGCCTATTTTAGGATTAAATTCCTGCATTGAGTTTAATTTAATAAAACGCGTAATGAGTCTAAAAAATTGTAGTACTAAAGAACAATTTTTAAATGTAAACTCAGATTTATTTACGGGTTTAGGTAGGTTTGCGGAAAAAGTGAGCTTGGACATAATAGAAAATGCAATCCCTGTAGTAAAAGCTGCTCGCCGAATTCCCCTTGCTATCCGAGAAACTGTTAGGCCGGAATTAAACGGGCTCGAAGAATTAAATATTATTCAAAAAATTAGGAGCTCAGTAGATTGGATCTCAAATATCGTAATAGTTGAAAAACCGAATAAGAAGATCCGTATTTGCCTTGATCCAAGAGATCTTAATAAAGCCATTAAACCATTAAACTACCCGATTCCGACATTTCAAGAAATTAAAGAAAAATTATCTAACAAGTCAATATTTACAGCACTTGACTTAAAAGACGGGTACTGGCAAATCGAACTTAGCGAAGAATCTAGTACGCTGTGTACGTTCAGTACTCCCTTCGGTTGCTACTGTTTCAAGCGGTTGCCATTTGGAATTAAAACAGCACCAGAGCTATTTCAGATGCTAAATGAGAATAATTTGAGAAATATCCCCGGAATCATTGCTGCGGAATCAGAAACTGAGCATGACATGATCTTAGAAAAAGTTGTGAATCAAGCAAGAAAATTTGGAATAAAATTTAACAAAGATAAGGTGCAATTTAAAGTACCGAAAGTGAAATTTTTAGGTCATGAAATATCGCGGGAAGGTATCTCATGTGACCCAGAGAGGATTAAAGCGATCACGAAAATAGAAAAACCAAAAGATAAGAAAGAATTGCAAAAACTACTAGGTGTTGTTAATTATGTACGTGATTTTGTCCCTAACTTAGCCCTCTTATCACAACCCTTGCGATTGCTGTTGAAAAGAGATGCTCTTTTTAGGTGGGAAGATGTTCATGAAAATTGTCTTAAAGAAATCAAAAAGAGAATAGTCGAGTCGGGAAAGTTACAAAATTTTAATGCAAAAGAACCGGTTGTAATACAATGTGATGCCTCCAAATACGGGTTAGGGGCATGTTTAATGCAAAACGGTCGACCGGTTTGTTACGCGTCGAGGAGTTTATCTGACACAGAGTGCAGATACCCTCAAATCGAGAAAGAACTTCTCGCAATTGTGTTTGCGTGTACAAAATTCTATTTTTACATATACGGTAGAGAAATAGAAGTCTTAAGTGATCATATACCGTTATTAGGGCTATTTAACAAGGACATTTCAAAAATAGCTAATTTGAGACCACAGCGGATGCTAATAAGGCTCTTTAAGTATGAAATTAAACTGAAACACATTCCCGGAAAAGACTTATTAGTAGCTGATTTCCTGTCCAGAAACTTTGACAAAACTGAGAGCTCGGCGGAAATATCGGACATAGATTCGGTAGTCCACTCGTTGAATGTAACGAAAGAGCGGTTAGAATCGTTTATTGAAGAAACTAGAAAGGACCCAGATTTACAAATACTTTTAGAAGTTATTAAACATGGATGGCCAGCTCAAAAAACGAAAGTGCCTGAAAAGATTCGATATTACTGGAAGCTGAAAAATGATCTTTTTGTAGATAATGGGATTATTTTCTGGAATGACCGAATCATAGTCCCTGCTGCCTTGAGGGCAGAAATTCTAAAACAGCTTCATCAGTCGCATCAGGGCATAGAAAAAACTAAAGCCCGGGCTAAATCGTTAGTTTTTTGGCCCGGCTTAAATGAAGCAATAGAAAATGTAGTAGCTCGATGCGATATCTGTCAAAAGTATAGAAGCTCTAACGTAAAGGAACCATACATTCCTCACAAAGTCCCGAATATTCCTTTTAACAAGATTGGTATAGACATATTTGAATTAGGCAAGCAAAATTATATAGTTGTTAATGATTACTTCTCAACATTTTTAGATATTATACCCATAAAAAGTAAAACAGCAAATGAAATTGTAGCTAAACTAAAAAATATATTTTCTTATCATGGAATTCCCAAAACAATAAATGCTGACAATAATCCATTTAATTCGTTTCGAGTTTAGGAAGTTCGGAAAGAAATATGATATAGATATTATAACTACCAGTCCAAGATATCCCCAAGCCAATGGGCTTGCCGAGAAATCAGTTCATATAGCCAAAACTCTTATGCAGAAAAGTAAACATTCTCATGAGGAATTGTGGTTAACCCTGTTAGAGTATCGTAATACACCGCTGAAAACAACAACCAAGTCACCGTCAGAATTATTAAAGGGAAGGATTTTGAGAACTGTACTTCCGGCAAAAGCAATAAAATTTGAAAACAGAACTAATCATAAGGAAGTAATCCAGAAAAATAATAACAAAAATATGAAGTATTACGACCGTAGTGCTAAAAGTAAATCAAAGTTTCAAAAAGACCAATTAGTATGGATTAAAGATGGAAAGTATTGGACTAAGGGGCAGATAATGGCAGCTCATAACACTCCTCGTTCTTATTGGGTAAAAAGAGAAGATGGAGCAGAAATAAGACGAAATTCATCGGTAATGAGGCCAAGAATACAATAAGTGCAATGCTGTACACCTCTTGGTCATTTGAGCTTAATAAGTTTATATTAGTAGTAGATCGCACACATAAATAGATAGAAGAATATAATGTTACAGAAGTATTGCAGTGTATGAAATAATCAACAAAGTATGTACATAAGTAAATTTGAATTCAGAAAGGTGGAGCTGAAGGATAGTTAATCAAGAGGATTTGATAATAGATACTGAAAATACAACATACTCAAAGTGTAGAAATTATATATATAGTAAGTAGATAATTAACAATGTAAATAATTTTGGATTTATAAAAGGGGGAGATGAATTCTAGTGAAGTAAAAAGATTAAATAATAAATAATATGTAAATAGTAGGTAAAATAGTGTATAAGTATCACAGTTTCGAGACTAGCGTATAAGTATTCGAATGGACCCACTGCATTAGCTAATTAGGTACTTACTAAACCTGTACTAAACGGAAACAAAGAGTTAGTTCGTATCGAGGCCAGTAGTCTAGAACGAGGAGTCTTCAAGGTAGCAGAATAAAGAAAGTGTAAAGCGATTGGTCGTTTAATTTGCCATAAAGCCAATATTATACAGGAAGAGAGGGTCAAGAGGTTTGACACCGGTGATCTTCCTTTCACGAAGCCATGATGATCTTCGTTAATAATGGACTTGCAATGAAAATACAATAAATCGCAAACAATACCCTGAAAAAATCTACCAAGAACAATAGGCCTGTAATTAGAAACATCATCCTTGTGATCTTTTTATGCAAAGGTATACATAATATAAGACAATTTGCAACAGTAAGGGAAAACACCGGAAGACACTGATAAATTAAATAAATAACTAATAACATTTACCAAAACAATTTGGTAAAACTTAGAAGTAGCTATGTCAATATCGTCCTCTGACAAAACAGAGACACCAATCACGTCCAGACATGAAATCCTTCAAAACTGAAAAATCGGCTTGCCGAAAATTAAAAGATAATTTATAAGAATACTGAATATTTTTCTCAAATTGCGAAATACAAAACCCAAAATTAAGAGCAGAACGATGAAATGACTCCCCAACGAGTGGCGTCGCTCATCTGGACACCGCAGTAGAGCCGGCGTTAGAGGAAAAGATCAAGTCAAGAGTTCTAGCAGACCCACACTGTATGGGGCTGACTTGATGAGGGTTACATCCCAGCATACCTTCCAGAAACACTAAGTCGCATTGCCGGGGAGACAATGTATAAGATGGAGAAAGAAACTCATCCAATTCTCATAGTGCCAGTCGGAGGAAGGTAGATTAAAATCACCGATATTAGCTGATCAGACGCAAATTTAGCGTCACTGCAAAGAGAGTAATAAACATCGCTCCGCGAACTGGAAGGAATGTAAACGATAAAGATAAATAGTCTAATCATTGGGAAATTTAAGACAATGCAAAGATGTTCGAGGCCGGTCACACCAAAAATCTCCTATTTAGCAAATGGAATGCTGTTATGTACCGCGCAGAGTACCCCCACCCCAGCGGGAACATTAGGTTGCGACTGGTGGCGCTCGCGACGATATATCAGAAACTCAAAAGTAAAATGTTCTGTATCCAGGACAGTGGCGTAGCGTGCCTTGGCGGGGCCCCGTATAAAAATTTGTTTGGGGGCCCTTAGGAAGGGTAAAGATTTCTCACAAAAGAAAAAAAAATGTTTGCATAAAATTAAAAGAAATATTTATTCATCATAATTATCTATCTGTCACTTTTTCCAAAATTTTTACAAACAATTCAAATTAAATATACACTCTCCTTGCCTTTTTGCGGGAAAAAAAGAAATTGCTTTTTTTGACTTTTGTCATTTCTGAAATAAAAAAAAATTTGGGAAGTTTTTATTAATTTTTGCTTACGCACGTTGGGGGCCCCGTATAATTGATACGGCAGATACGGCGGTAGCTACGCCCCTGATCCAGGATGTCAGAAAATAGCCAGGCTTCCGTCTAGCATATCACATCAAAGCAGCAATTCACCGTAAAAATGACCTAGCTTAGTAGATGACAGGTCACTTACGTTAGCGTAGTGAATGCTGAGCGACGAAATCCGTTTTTAGGGTTCCGTACCCAAAGGGTAAAAACGGGACCCTATTACTACGACTTCGCTGTCTGTCCGTCCGTCTGTCTGTCACCAGGCTGTATCTCAAGAACCGCGATAGCTAAACAGTTGAAATTTTCACAAATTTTGTATTTCTGTTGCCGCTATAACAACAAATACTAAAAACAAAATAAAATAAATATTTAAGGGGGGCTCCCATACAAAAAACGCCATTTTTTGCCTATTTTTGCTCGATATCATAAAATGGTAACAGGTAGGCACTTGAAATATTACAATATGAAATTTGTGTACCTACTGTTGTTGATCTAGTCAATGGTACGGAACCCTTCGTGCGCGAGTCCGACTCGCACTTGGCCGGTTTTTTTATGTACAGATCCTTGACGATACTTCCGTTGCGGAATAAATTCCTTAACAACAAGGCCGTTCGGCCAGAAATTACCATTAACAATCACAGGGTAATATTCCCGTGAAACAAATATCTTAAAAGGAAGACATAACCGGGCAAAACTAGTGCATGCCTGGGAGATAACAGTTTCTTCCAAGATACTAAGTTTGGCGGGATTGAAGACTTAGAATAAATATACTTGAGTATTTCAACTTCCTTAGTTACATTTTCCAGACGAGAAGAAAAAAAGAGTCTTAGGAACATTAATAGCATTGAGAATAATCAAATCAGAACTCAAATTAGGCTGCGTAAGTATCATAAATTGGCCGCGGGTGAAGCAATAATATTAGTTACCAGAACAGTGAGTCCCACTTCTGGTGGCAAAGTAGTAGCATCCCCAGTTAATTCAGACGAAAACACGGAGTCAGGAACAGAAGAGCCATGACCAGAGGCTGCAGATAAATTTTTCCCCCTTGAAGCAGTAATTAAATTAATAGATGAGGGAGCAACCACGGCATGAGACACTCGACCTGCGGCTGCAGGCACCTTGGTAATAATTTTACTCTGTGACACAGAAAAACTAGATGGTAATGATGATATACTTATAATAGATTATTTCGACTTCTGAAAAGCTACTACTGGAGCGCCAGCGACATCGAATTGTGAGGAAGTAAGTAATGCCGGTTGAAAGGAGAAAGACTTCCTTCCGTTGACAAAAACATTCAGTCCATTTTTGATATCATTAATCTCCTTATCCAGGTCAGAGCACAAATTTCAAAACCTAGGTTAATGCACCTCGCAAGCTCTCAACTTTAGAAGCGTAAACTGAAGGAGAATTGCGTCGGCAATCGGAGCAGAACCATTGCACGCCATTACCCGATATGTTAAGATGATCCTCATAAGAAGCCGGGAATTGAGCGCATTTGGTGTGAAACACCTTTGAGTAAACCCTAAAGCAGCAGGATTAGGGACTCTTACCGGTCTTATCCAAGCACTCAAAGAAAATGAATTAGATTTTACCACGGTTTGATAAAATAAATATTAAATATAACAAATAAACAGAGTAGAGTTGTCACTAAAAGACAGGCGAACAGTTTTATCACAGATTAAAAAAATATATATATAATTTATCACAACAAAAGTAATCACAGTTAAAGTGCCAGGCAATCACAGAGTTCTGACACTTAGGTCAAATTAACAAGATCGCAAAGTGAGGCCAATGAGTTGTACGAAAGTACACGAGTAAATCACCAATTATAGTTACAGCACAGGCAAAATTATTAAATTGTGTCAAATACCGATGAACTATTATAGAAAGGGTCATTTTTTTAGCTGTCAGAATTTATGAACTCAAGATGGCGGACTGTCAAATTTTGAAGTTTATGCGATTTCCACCAAACTTTTTAGTCACTTGCTCTTGCGAGAGCCACAAAAGGTTTTTCAAGAATGAATTTACATATGTTTTCTCTACTAGGACATGTTATACCATTTTGCAAATGTAATAACATGGACAATTCGATAAAAATAAAAATAGGTTTATTCAAGTATAGGAAATTTCTATTAATTGTCTTTTCCATTATGTATACACACTCAAACCCTATCTCAAAAATTTCATCAGAAATGGATTGATTATGCCGTTTGCTTGTGTTTAGTAATTTTTGATTAACCTAGTCTCTTACTTTTTCCCTTTTATCCCTGCCTTAAAAATAATATGTACCAGAAATGGTCATCCTGAAAAATACCCGAAACAATGCGCTGCATGCTTGTCTTGTGTTAGTGGACTTTGAAGAGGAATTTTTCTAGAGTGCATAAGACGCTGAAAATATGATAATTTTCAGCTCTGAAAAAGTGTTCCGTTTTTTAATTTGCAGAATGTGGATACCTACCTATAATTTTTGCATAGAGGTTAGATTAAATACGTCTTAATTGCAGAAATGTAGTTTGCGGTAGAACTTCATATTCTCACTTACAATTGCAATATAGAATTAAGTGGAATTTATTGTAGTTTATTACTATTTCTGACTTACATATTATATGTATGCATATAATAATAGCTAGATTATTATAATTTATTAATACCGCCTATATGTAAAATCACTTTTCCAAAATTTTGGAGGATTTATACATTAGCGGTAAAAAAACCCCAATGGTAAGTTGTTCTTATTTCCTGATGTTGACTGAAAAAGATCTGGATGTGAATAATAAAGGTCGTCATTTTAATAGTTGTTCAAAAATTCTACATACAGTATGTAGAGGTGCTATAAATATATATTTCAGTACAGAATTGGAAGTATCAGAAAACGTAAATCAGTGAGAACCACTCGTCGGAGAGACTTCAAAAGCGTGATTTGCATGGTCGGCGTTCTGTGAAAAAAAAACGCTTTCGAGCAATCGCGCTAAGATTATCCGCTTTAGATGGGTGAACATGTTAAATAGATTCAGAATCACTGGAACAGGGTAATATTTTCAATTGAATGAATGGACGGATGGCTTTAAAAACGATACACAGGGGAAATAATTGAAGCACCAAAAGCAGCTTTAGGTCATTGTCAATTTCAATAAATTATTTGTGTTATTTTCTTTACTATACTAGAGAACAGCTAGATAAATTACTTTGGCTCTGACATACATAATATGTATATGCAAGGTAGCAATGCACGAGATGCGTTTTACATTTAATGAAATTGAACTTATTTATGAACGGTTGCCCAGAACAAATTCATGGGACTCATGTGACTATAATCCTTCTGACCGTTTTGCTCATTTTATACACATACATACATATATGTACTTTTCGTATTTGTTAGTACATAGTTGATTGTCATTTAAACTTTCATAACTTTTTTATCCTTAAATCTCATCATCATCATTGGGTTGAATTTAAAATTTAAACTTAAACAACCCATAAATATATGAATTTAAAAGATTTGTAAACACCTTTATTCCATATTTTATTTCAGCAAGTATGCAATGTAAAAAGATTCCAGATTTGCGCCAAAATAAACAGATGCAGATCTTAGCTTAAGATGTGAAAAATACTCCTCCACACGACACAGTATGTTCAGGTTCAAGAAAGCTTGAATGTATGTAAACAATTATGTCTACTCTTACAATGGAGAGATAATTTGTAAATACACGCGGAGATGAGCAGATTTGTGTACTGCGCAAAAAACGCCAACTTTAAGGTTAATCCCAGAAAATGCCATCACTGAGAAAGGACACGTGTATCTCTACTTATCAGCAATAAAACGAGTTACAAATTCGCACAGTGGGTGATCCTTCCCTTGTTCTAAAAAGTCAAGCGAGGTATTCATTGATTGCTGTCATTGAGCCCACACACGGGGGGTTGACCCCCTTCAAAGAGGACCTGCGTGATATTCATGAAGGACTAATTGAAGTTTATTAAAATAAATTGCTGTAAATCCTATGAGTGCCGTCCGTGTCAGAGGGGACAGTGGCAGACATCTAATTATTAGAAATTGTCTATTTCAGAGAGACCAATTAGCACATCATGCAAGGACGCATTAAGCCGAGGATCACCGCGCTCGATAGATACTTAGTAGGTATTCCAACACCGCTAGTTAATCGGAAAAGCGGTGGATTTGTCCTCTTTTAAACTCAAGCTCGACTTTATTGGAAAACCCATAATATGGATGAATTCAAGTGTCCTACTACTTGAAAACACAAGCGTATATCCGGCATTTAGAGCATTATTATTGTTATTGCGATACAGCGCCGGCGACACTGCTGCTGTACACATTTTTCACTCAAATGCCACTACGCAAGCATTTTAAGCGGATGAGACAAGGATTTTATGGCAAAATAATAAATTAGTGGGCGAGTTCATGAGCTGGGCAATCATAAAATCAAATGCTTTCTTTCGAATTACTCACCAGAAAACCATTCGGAGCAGTCGGAATATCTAAAAAAAATTGGAACAAATATTGAAATGCGATTTTGGCGAATTTCGGGCAGACAGAGTCTTAACGACTTGCGAGTACAATAAAAGCATCTTGGGAAATGGCGCTGCTCGTTTCCTTGAATGAAATTGTTTCTTTCATTCCCCCTCATATTACCATTTCTTCATTGCCAATTTCTAAAGAATTTTAAGAACCAGGCTAATGTGCAGAATATTTTAAAAGGACCTTTATCGTTATGGTGGTGAGCTTCAAAATATAAGGAAAATATCTATGGAATTTTAAAATATTGTATTCTAATTCGAGTCGGTTTTTGGTTGTGTTACGTTTTTCGCATGCATAGCTATTTTGCAAATAGGACTACATATATTTGGCATTCTCAAATATAATTAGTCTCTCATGTGGTATTGTTAAATACATACTATAGTTATAAAAGAATTATCAATTCATTGAAACAACTACATATAAACATTTATATTTTTGATTGGCATTCTAAAATAATATCAAAGAACGTGTAACAAAGAACTCGCGACAGAAATAAATGAGCTAAGCTGACGTTTTTCTTTTATGGTTCTGCCCACACACATATAAAATATATTCATAACAATAGTGTACTTCCCATATTAATGATACTGCTTAGGAATAACGTCCTCTTTTTAGAATTGGAGCTACTTTTGTATCCCTATCCAACCTCTTTTCGTTTAAGAATTATAAAAAATATCCAATTAAATTTTATTTTTTGAAAGCCATTGAAGACTTGTTTCATTCACGTATGGGGTTCTCTTATATGCATGTATACAGGGACCTTTCATTATGCTTTTATTTCTCAAAGCATGTAAAAACAAAAAAGAACAGATCTATTTGCGTATTATTGTGCAAAGCTAGATTTAAATACATATTTCTACTTGTTCCTAGTTCTTCCTAGCATATATGTATATGACTAGTTCTACAAACAATGGAATATAATGGCACTTTTTAATTGTCGAATTTTTTAAACCGTAAATCATCAAATTTAATCGGATTAGACCAAATAATGGTACCTAAGTACCCAAGTAAAAATGTTTTAATTTTTATACATAGTAGGGCTACACCACGAGCGCACCGTGGCCATATAACAGTAGGTATGTATGTAGGTATATACTTTTATATGGCCGGTTGAGCACCTAGTTTTATGTAGGGAAATAAGTCCGAAGGGTTAACGACTTATTCCTGTTTGAACAAATCGAGGTCTTAGTAGAAGACAAGTATGTTTCTATCAAAAGTAAAAATAAACTTTATTGGTTCCCCTGATTTTACAACAAGTGGTCACGACTGCGCACAGTGGGCCCAAACGACGTTTTTCGTCTCATAAATCTGTAACTTTTTTATTTGTTGAGATATTTGAATGAATTTTTTTATACATAATACTGAGTATATAAGCTTCCAAATTATGTTACTAAATATAAATAAATATTTTTTTTTATATTAAAAACATTTTTTTTTAAAAATAGTTTGACTTTATCATAGTAAAACTAAAGCTTACAATTATTTTTTTTTTTATTAACTATTAGAACTTTGTTGTTATTACGTTTAAACGTACCATATTTAATATTACAACTTTTTATTACAAAAAACCCATAAAAATAATTTTATAAACTTTGACCTTTTTACCCGACTGCCGAAGGAGGGTTATGTTTTTCGAGCGTATGTATGTATGTATGTATGTATGTATGTATGTATGTATGTATGTATGTATGTATGTATGTATGTATGTATGTATGTATGTATGTATGTATGCATGTCTATTTCGTTGTGTCGCTCTGCAGCCTAAATGGCTTGACAGATTTTAATATATAAGGTGTCATTCGATTCGTCTTAATTGTCGGAGTGCTATAGGGTATATAATATTTCAATATGGCTTCCGCGAAAAAAAAATGGAGGGGAATAAAAAAAAAGGTTTTTTTTATTATAACAATATGGGTCTCAAATCAAAGCTAATAAATAGCCCATTACAAATATATATACGTTATAACACTTTGATGCTACCATTTTGGCAGGAAAATCAAAAAAATAGTGTGAAATAAACTAAATTATTTAAAAAACAAAAAACCCGACTGTAGTAAAAATATCAACTGAAAAGCGAAAAACAAGCTCTATAATCTATAGAAAATTGTAAGAGCAATGTCCTTATAAGTAATGCACCATGTAATTATTTTTTGTTCGATACCTCGTTAACAAATAATACAATTTATACTATTATTTAAATATAACTTAAATATTGGAAAAGGTATTGCAGGCGGGGAGCGGAAGCAATGAACGACAAAACATATTTCTTGAAAAAAAGTAACATTTGGACTAATTGGTCCCCGCCTGCAATACCTTTTCCAATATTTAAGTTATATTTAAATAATAGTATAAATTGTATTATTTGTTAACGAGGTATCGAACAAAAAATAATTGCATGGTGCATTACTTATAAGGACATTGCTCTTACAATTTTCTATAGATTATAGAGCTTGTTTTTCGCTTTTCAGTTGATATTTTTACTACAGTCGGGTTTTTTGTTTTTTAAATAATTTAGTTTTTTAGACGTATATTTGTTGAAACAGTCCTTTTAACAATAAAATTTCATAAAAGTAATATTATAGAAAAATTAACAGCAGGGAAGAATACTCTGACAAAAAATTTAAAATTTGTGAACTCAAAAATATAGAGTTTAACACATTTTATAAAGTTTATTTAAAATTTTTAACGTTAGCGCTGTTTGCCGATATCGAGATTTATATCCCATTTTAAAGTGAATTTAATCTAGAGCATGGAAAACTTAAGAAAGTTTCTGGTTTTTTGCGCTTTTTTCATAAAAGTCAAAATGATAGAACAACAATTTTTTTAAGAAAAAACGGTCACCTTCTCTCTAGTTATGTCTGGTTTTCAATGAGTACTAGCCATGCGGTATCAACGAGCATTAAAAAAAATTATCTCTTAACAAAAATTAATAAAATATAAGGTTTTATACCTACTTTTCACAGAGTTTAGTTAAAGTTTTAAATATTTGCGCTGTTTATCGGTATCGGGGTTTATACTTTCTTTCATAATAATATTTACCTAGGAAATGCTTCTATTAGGTAATAAATTAAGCATTTAAAGAAACTGAGTGGGGGTGATGGGGGCAGGATGTTTCATATGACTTAGAAGGTCTTCCACGTTTTTCCTGTTAATGTGGAACCCAATTCCATATGTCTTAACAAAATTTCTCAACAAATAAAAAAGTTACAAATTTATGAGACGAAAAACATCGTTTGGGCCCACTGTGCGCGCGGCGGTCTGGCCCCGGAAGACAGACCGCGTTTGTACGGGGTCCCACCTTTAATGCTGATTTACTTGTACACTTTCGCAAGGCAAGGTGAGTGCAGCGGTTGAATTCTTGAAAACACACACACACACGTGCTTAGCCTTACGGATTTATCCGAATATTAGGCATATGTAAGTCCATTTTAAGAATTATTAATGAAATAGAATTGATTGTTTATTAAAAGAATTAAAATCTTTTTTATTCCAAAATTGTAATTGGCGCAGTCGGTAGGATCTACGCAGTATCCCAAGTTCGCGCAACATGTGTAATAGATATTATAGTGATTGAAGTGCTATTTGATAAAATAAAATTTGCCAAAAGTACAATTTAAGATAACGCTGTGTTACATTACTTGAGTGCGAGATAAAAGTGCTCAGTAACCTAAATCAAAAAAGCGTTGTTAAAGTGTTACACAAAGAACAGTGGTGAAAGTGCCCAGTTCCATAAAAAGGAATTGTTGTGGCCCCCAATTCTTAAAAACGGACAGAATGAGGAAGAATAACCGCAACCGCAGTCGTAATCCCAACAGAGTCTCAAAACCATCACAATTGGACCAATCAAGTATACGATACGCCCATAAACTCCCTAGGTTACGCTAGGTTGTAGTGGCTATCTGGTTAAAGGCACACTTAGGCCAGAGTAGGTCCGTTGTGATACCACATGGAGCAAGTTGCCCCATAACCATAACTAACCCTCGAACCATTTGAAGTCTCTAATGAACTGTTCCAGGCTTTTGATCCTGACTGAACTCAGTTCAGACAAATCATTAAAGAAAGGGGAGCCTAGAATACGGTTTATGCGTACCGGAAAAGCCGGGCATTGGCAAAGGAAGTGAAAGATGCTTTCCTCCTTCTCTTCATTGAGGCAGCTTCTGCATAAGTCATTAGAGGTCACCCCCAGCCTACTGGCGTGTCTACCGATGAGACAGTGACCCGTTATGACACCTACTACGTTATGATAGCAGCTCGCTTGAGCGAAATTAAGCTTCTAGACTTGTTCAGGTCCAAAATGGGCCAGATAAGTCTGGTCTCATTCTTCCACCTGTCGTTAGCAGTTTCCAGATAGGACCTCCGAATATTCCACCTATTCGTTGCAAGTGAGGTCCCCGGGCGAAAGGTTATGTCCTCCTCGGGTATGCTCTGGCTCTGGCTCTGGCATTACCCCGGATTATGTTTTGGCACCCAAACAAGATTAATATTCATATACTCAGCCAAACTGCTGAGTTCTGAGCGGGAATCCGCGACAACCTTGGATGATGTTAACACACCTGGCAGCGTTTTGATCGCGGCTTGACTATCGCGTTGATTAGTCGTGCAGCTGCATACGATGTGGACATGACCTCCGCTTGAAATACACTGCAAAGGTCTGGCAACCGGAAAGATATTGCAATGTTCAGTTGCTCGGAGAAACCTCCCCATCCAACTTCGCCATCCCTTTTGGAGCCGTCAGTAAATAGCTGTATCAACCCTGACTGCATTACGCGACCTTCGTGCCACTCCTGCCTATGTGGAATGGAGACACTGATCCCATGTACTGATCCCTGTGTCAAAAGAGGGTGTTTAAATTCTTTCATGCAGTAGATACTCTAGTCCAAATGCTCCGCCAGTACGATGTCCCAGCACAACGGTTAGTCGCCAACATCATAAAAATAAAAATTATTGGTAAGGCACAATTATAAAAAAAACGCACTCAGCTGTGCTCGGGTGCAGACTTGCTCTGATCGCTTCTCGTAGTTTAAATCTGTTTGCTGGCACAATTTGGACTGGAGCTCTAAGAATGACTGGGATAATTGATTATTTGAGTACTCCAAGTTGGAGTGTTCAAGTACTCGTTGTGGCTTGGACCGAATAAAGGAGTTTTAAGTATCCGAGTACTCAATTACTTGAGAGAAAAATTGTCCGAGAACTCGAGTAAGGAAGTATTTGAGTTCTCAATTAAGGAGTATTCGAGTATTAGAGTTTGGGAGTATTCAAGTACTTGAGTATTTGAGTTCTGTAGAATTAATGCATTAAGAAGTAATTATAATTCATCATATTTATTAGTTACAGAAAATTAAATCTCTATTTTGGAGAAGAAATACAAGTACATTAACATAATCCGGATGTAAGCAACTTCTGCTGGAGCTTATTATATTTCCAGCTGGGGAAAATACTCTTTCAGATGTAGCAGAGGTTGCTGGTATGTTAACGAATTTTCTTGCAACAGAACCAACATTAGGAATTGCAGTTTTTCGGCATTCCCACCATGATAACGGATTTTGTGTTAAAGGTATTTGTGGAAGAGCTACATAGTTGTTAAATTGAGATAATACATCTCTTGATCCACTTTCATTTAGCTGACCCGTACCCAGCGTTGCCTGGCCACAACTATCCCTATAATAAAGCTAAACTTTAATAAAGACATGACTTGGCCAATTTCAAATTTGTCAAATGTCATTCAGGAGGTTAAACGCAGCATGCTCATAGAATTTCATCTCAATCGAATAAGTGATTTATGTGTGACTCACCATAAACATATCACTGCTCAAAATCCCCCCCTCGGTTCCTTCTCATACTTTCCTATTGCAATGGATAGCCTATGTTACTCATGAGGTTATGCGCAATATGCCCATAGAATTTCATCTCAATCGTATAAGTGCTTTCTGTGTGTCGCACCAGCTCAACATTTTCTCCTCTCCCTCTTTCTCTCTCTCCTACCCCTACCACACTTTTCAAATGCGATGCATAGCCTATGTCACTCAAGAGGTAATGCGCAACGTGCCCATAAAATTTCATCTTATTACGCGACTCACCATGAACTTATCACTGCTTAACATTTCCCCCTCTCTCTCCTTTCCCCTCCACTTTCCAATTGCGATGCATAGCCTATGGCACTCAGAAGGTTATGCGCGACATGCCCATAAAATTTCATCTTAATAGAATAAGTACTTTTTGCGTGGCTTACTATAAACATCACAAATAAACATTTCCCCCTCCTCTCATCTCCCGTCTACTTTCCAATTACAAAGTATTACCTATAGCATGCAGGAGCTCCTGCGCACTACACGTGTTAAATGTATAAAAATATTGACAGTCCCCCATTTTGAATTCGTAAATTTTGACAGTCGGGTTGAAATCAGTGAATCCGAAAACCCGCAAGTACCAAGTTTAGTGGAAATCGCATAAACTTCAAAATTTGACAGTCCGCCATCTTGAATTCGTAAATTCTAACATTCCGCTACATTATCGCAGGCAATTGCACTCACTTTGCCTTTTAAATTCCACTTATTAATAATTGTTTTCAATGTGTTCTTCAAATTAATCGCGGTATGGCTTTCTTCTAAAATCTCAGTTGTCAAAACCTAAGATGTCTTGCTCCACTTTTCAGTGATTGTGTGCTCGGTTACAGTAATATAAGAATTATTATTGCGTAATGTCCAACAGTCCGTTGTCAATGACACGTCGATTGCTTCCCCCAAAATACTTCGCAGTTTGCAAGTTCCTTGTTCATATACATATAATAATTGAATCCGCTTATAAATCATTTGGGTACAAGGAATTTTATAATCAGGTTGAAGTGCTGCCATAAAATGCTTAAAGCCCGAGCTTTTCCAAAGGACAAAGGTAGTTGGTTCATTGAAATCATAGCTGCCAAAGCCTGTGTAATTTCCTCGTATCTTTCTTTTGTACATGATGGAAGAGCACCACTACTTTTAAACTTCTTTCGCTTTCCTTCTTTATGCTCTAGCATAGAAAATTTGTTGCTGCCATTCGTTGAGTCTTCGAACCCATCTGTTTCGCTTGCTATCTCAAGTCCTTCATCATCGCCATTGTTACTTCCAGTTCCAGTAATTACTTTTACTGAATGATTTTAAAAATGTATTGAACAAAAGTAACATCATTAACCCTTTGCCTTAAGATTTAATTTCAAAGAAACATGCGTGTGCAGACTAATTAATTTTAATGCATCTCTGTGCGGGGGTTATCGCAAAGTAAAACTAACCTATTTCAAGTTTAAAAAATATATTTAGAAAAATATGGATTCTATTTCATTTGTGATAAAACAGATTTATAAAATAATGATAATAATGAACAAAAAAAATTGAAAAAAATCCTCTTCAAGTAACAATAAAACTAAAAAAAATATTCCTGGATAGAATAGAAATTATTAGGAATAAAATTGCACTGAATTGTGATATTTCGGGAATATTGTCCTTATCTTCCCAAATCCAGTCTTCGGAAAAATTACTTGACGTATCAACAACTACACTGTCACTGCTACTTAGGCGATTTGAACGTTTTCTAATTCTAGGAACTACATATAATGCTATCTTCGCTGTCTATATCATGTCCGTGAAATCCAAAGAAAATCTGTTATTATTTTATTATTATTAGGAAGCGGCTATCCGTATGGTGGACATGGCGACCAGACGGTCTTTTGTGCCAAAAAAAAATCTAAGCAATAAGGAATTTTAGGTTTGGTGGGATACTACAGGACGAAGTTTGATTAACGGTATCGGAAGTCTACTAAAATGGATGCCGATGATAGGATAAATATCGAACATAAATTTAAAACAACAGATAATCTATTTGATATGCTTGATAATAAGCACTTAAACTGATGGATCACCGCGAAAGTTAAGTCAGGATATCAACAAATCACAAAAATAAATTCTTAAGGAAACTTGATAACATTAGCAAAGATTTATATGAGCTTAATCGTATAATTCAAGTTGAAGAAAATTAACAATCAATTCTTCATTCTCTTGCAAATATTGAAGAACTAATTTTACTTTCACGCCGAATAAACGTTGATCAGGAGATCATGTACAATCGATTAACATACTCAGAACTTTGCGCAACACCCTGTATTCATTCCTAGTTAAAAAAAATACCCGTTTACTTAAAAAAATGTGTTAAAACATTGAAAATGAATCTGTCGGACTATTTTCATTTTTATAATATTATTTTCGTAAATGAATAATTTTAAACGGTTCTTTACTACCTAAGTCATGAATTTTTGAAGAAAAATGGATGTAATTCTTTTAATCTTAAGCGCAACAATGGAATTCTATCTCAATCTGATAAGTACTTTTTGCGTGACTCACCATAAACATATCACTGCTCAACATTGCCGCCCCCCCTTTTCTTTCCTTCTCTTTCCCTCTTCCTCCCCCAACACATTCCAATTCCTATGAATGAATAGCCTATGTCACTCAGGAGGTTATGCGGAACATGCCCATACATTTTCATCTTAATCGAATAAGTACCTTTTGCGTGACTCACCATAAACATATCACTGCTCAATATTTCCCACACTCTCTCCTCCCCACCAACTTTCTAATTGCGATGCACATCATATGTCGCTCAGAAGTTGATGCACAACGTGCCCGTAGAATTTCATCTCAATCGTATTTTTTGCGTGACTCCCCGAGTAAAAATATATAGGCCCAAAACGAGTCCGCAACACGCCCGCAATTGAAGAAGATAGGGAAAATAGAAACTCTGGGTTTCACCATAAATATATCACTGCTCTACATTATCCCCCTCCTCTCACTCTCTCTCTCTCTCGCTCCCTTTACTCTTCCTCTCCTCTCCCTGCCAACATTTTCCTAATGAGGTGGATAGCCTATGTCACTCAGGAGGTTAAGTGCAACTTTCCCGTAGAATTTTATCTTAATTGGATAAGTGTTTTTTGCGTGACTCGCCATAAACATACTACTGCTCTACATTTACCCCTCCCTCTCCTTCTCCTCTTAAACTTTCCTATTGTGTCACTTAAGTGGTTATCCGCAACATGCCTATAGAATTTCATCTCAATCGGATAAGTACTTTTTGCGTGGTTTACCATAAACATCATTGATCAACATTTCCCCCTCCTCTCCCCTCCACTTTCCAATTTCAACGTATTTCCTATTTCGCTTAGGAGCTCACGCGCAAAACACGTGTACAATTTCATTTGAATCATTTCAGTAGTTTCCTAGATTACCTCTTACATATAAACACACACTCTCTTTTTATACATACATATAATTAGTAGAGATTTTATCTTCTTGTGCTTCTCACAAACTACTAACAACGATTAGCTTAAAACAACTTATCACTAGCTAAACCAAATATAAATCGAAGAATAGATGATATGATGGCATCATGTGATGTTAGATTGGGCTGCACCAATATTACCCAAATCCTTCATGGCGGCCAAGAAATTGGTTATACAACACCCTGAAAAGAAATGTAAGTAAATAATTTAACTTGTATGACAAGACATATTTTTTAACTTCGATTCGATTCATTTCTGGTATTTCATGTATGAAGTATATCCATATTTGCTGAGATAATTCCTAGGACGTTAGGTCTACTTTTAAACTGAATAAAAAATTTCAAAATTGCAACACTTGTATTTTAAATATTCTTTCTTGCTACTCTTTATCTTATACATACATATGTGCGTCGTGCTGCGACAAGTAAACCAGACGTCAATGTAGCGTAACTAATACAGTTCGTGTAAAAAATCCTAATAAAGTAGAGAACTATGTACATTCACTTGCAAAACCACACCCTCATTGCATATCCAGTACAGCTTTATTTTTAAAATTCTTTTATATAATCAAATTTCCTTAAAATACTGGAAACCTTGAATAAACCAACAGAAGTACATTTATCCTAAAAGAAAATTTGGTTATAATTTGTCGCGAAAGGAAGTCCATTAATATTGATCATGATGGTGTTTCCTATTCAATTAACAGCAACCCTTCAGTATAGGCTTCACTGAACATCATGCAGCTTTGGTTCTTTTTTTTTTCCTGAATAATTAATCACCCTTCCGTGGCATTTAGGATCCCCCAATTAGATAGTCATTCATTTATTTCACAAAGAATACCAATTAATTCCTGTCGAAAAGTCTCCACGAAGACGACAGGAATTTTTCTCTTGTGAACTAATCTCTGATTTTGCTCTCGACTACCACGTAATGTACTTGTATACATATATGTGCATTATACATGCCTTTTATTTTATGTGGATCCTGTTGCTCTACTTCCGGGTCATGTAAATTTATTTTTCTCTTTCTTAATTAGATCTACATACGTATAGTATACTTTAGACGTGTACTCATTAAAAACATAAAATTGCTTAAAGACATATTTCAATAATCATGACGGTGAAATACAGTATTATTACTTATATTTGTAATAGAATTTATAGATAAATCAGTTTAAATTTACTACAGTCAATCTAGGAAGTTGTATCTTTTTGTTTCCTATTCGAATTGGTATAATTTATATTTTTATAATAGACTGCCAGCCATACGTTAAAATATAAAACAAAGACTAAAATTGTTTGTGTGTATTCTTACTACCGTAAGTGAAAACGTTTGGGAATTACAAACCTTGACTAACGGTGACTTAGACAGGTAATCAGGTAATAAAGGTGCGCAATAATTGAGCTCATTAGCGTTAAAGTATGAAAACTGTATATGTATATGTTATTTAAACAACAATTTTATGACAGTATTTATAAAGCTAGACACATCCGAAGGGTTTAACACTCACCCAGACTCAGTATAAGGTTAAATGCAAGCGACAGAGCAGTTACCCATAAGCATGCATGTATGTTATGATTATTAGTGGAATTTAGAGACAAAAAAATTCATATATACATATGTACACTCTAAATCTTTTTTCTAGGGAAATGTTACTAGAAAGCATCTAGTGTTGAGTTTTTCTAGATTACTAGTGCTTTTTACTAGGAAACAAGTTACTCTGACCGAGTTTCCACTAAAATTTAATTGAAATCTAGAGAAAACTTACTGGAAATCCTAGAGATTACTTACTGGAAATCCTAGGAAGCCAACTCTAGTTGTATTCTAGTTGATTCTAGTTGGAAAAAGGTTTTGTGTGTAGGTATATATTATTTAAAGATTATTTTGCAATAGTACCCAAACAACCAAACACATCCGAAGGGTTTAGGATTCCTCAGATGCAATAAAGGTCAGCTAGTTCTACATGTGAGAGAGAATCAAAAAACTTTGCTGAGTTGAGTGAATCTAATGAGAGAAAAATCATTCGTTAAGTAAATCATACAGGTTAAATTTATATGATATAATAAATTTAGTTCAAGTTAGTAGTTATCGGTATAAATATAATTAATACTTATTTTATACTCAATATTGCAATACATTTAATCATCTTCGTTTTCGTCTTTGTAATGTCATCGTAATTTTCATTATTTATTTATTATTATACCCATCATTCTCATCATTTTCCCAATTATTAAATTTACTTTCATGAGTTTCGATGCTGATATTTCTGTAAAAATTATACAAGTTTATTAGATTCTTAGCAGTTATAAGAATGAAGATAATTTGTTGAGTAAAAAAAATGCCTGACTGAGTTTGTAGTTCATCACTGACAAAGTTTGGCAATTGATCGCCTTCGAACCATTTAAAATCGTATTGGTTGTGATTCATTACACTGTTTAACATCAAATATGTTACCAAAGAAATAGGAAATCATTTCTATACGATTTTTTCCGTACATTACTAATTCGTAAATGGAAATGCTCAATCAGCTCCCATTTTCGAGAAAAATATAATAGGATTAAAAGCTACATATTACGATATTTTGATCATTTATGAAAAATCATATAAAATAACGGATTGATCCAGAAACTTATAATGTTGCTCAAATGATAGATGAAATTTTAAGCTATTATATAAAAATGCAAAAAGCTTTGAAACATTTGGAAATAATCAGTATATTTTACTTTATTCCATAAACTGATTATTTTATACAATGGATGAAGATATAAAGAACACGGAAAGTGCACACTCATAAAAAACTTGTTCGCCAAGATTTGTAAAAAGATATAAGTTGTAATTGATACTCCTTGATCAAGACTCAGGCTTTTATTTAAGCCATGTTAAAAACTTCTATGATGAAGCTTTATTTTTCAATTATTTTTTAAAAATTATCAAAAGACGGTCTTTTCCATGTTTTGACTCTATTTGTCTCGAAAATGGGAGAATTGAGAATTTTCATTTACGGATTCGTAATCGACGGAAAAAATCCTATAGAAATATTATGCCATTTATTTGGCAACAAGAAAATTAATTAAATTTGTTGACCATCCACAATTTTCCGGGTTGTACATGTGGGGGTTCTTCAATTGGTGAGCATTAGTCCAAATGCTCGTGATATATTTTGTTCGCAAAAGGGGCTGAAGAAGTTCACTTTCTTAATTTTATTTGAAATGATTCATTTACATCTGCAACTGTGTATGTACCATATCTATAAACAGTTGAAGTCGGGCTGCAGCTACATCCCAAAATTAGAAAACATTTTCCAGTATTCTTTTTTTCCAGCAATTTAAAAGGCTTGATTTTGCCTCTTCTGAAAAAAGGATGATTATAATCATATCCTGTAATAGCATGAAGTGTAGGCAAGCTTTTACACATTGGACTTCCTAGATATACATAAATTTTCGTGAGATCTATGTATCTCATATTATTTCCAGTTCCTGAAGCATCCAGATGTGTGACTCATTACTTTTTATATGATGCATATGAATTTCGAATAGTTGTTATGCAATGTTTTTGACCTCTTAATTTTCAAATTTAATGATGACTTTTTACAACTCGCTTGCATTTGACCTTATACTGCGTCTGGGGAGTGTTAGACCCCTTCGGATATGTCTGGCTTTATAAATATTAAATACTGTCATAAAATCATTGTTTAAATAACATACATGTATAAATTTAAGCCTTTATATTTTAACGTAAATCAGCTCAATTATTGTGCACTTTTATACCTAATTACCTGCCTAAGTCACCATTAGTCAAGGTTTGCAACCCCCTACCGTTTTCACCTACTGTAGTGAGAATACACACAACCAACTTTAGCCTTTATATTTTAGCGTATTTATGTATGTAATATGTCTGATAGGCGCTGGCTCTCACTCTATAAATTGTAACAAATTTTGTGCCTGTGCTGTCTTCAAAGAAATATTAGACTGCAAGG